>JAGFMF010012226.1:56737-74235 GCA_019455555.1 Galemys pyrenaicus
TGCTCCCCGCTCTGTCTGTGGTGAATCCTCTCACCCCCCACACCTCTGGCCTGTACCCCAGTGCTTGTATGCATAAATAAATAAATCTTAAAAAAAATATCTTATGGGGGTCTCTCTGGTGGTACAAGTGGTTAAGTTGCAGCACTGAGGTTATCCACTGGTACTGCAGCAGGAGTTCAATCCCGGCCAGGGAGGTGACCCACATGGTACAGCAGACCTCTCCTGCCTCGCCAGCTGCTCCCCTCAGCAGTGCATTTCAGATCTGCCTGTTCTGCTCCCCACTCTGTCTCTGGTGAATACTCTTCCCCCCACACACACCTCTGGTCTATACCCCAGTTCTTATATGCATAAATAAATAAATAAATCTTTAAAAAAATCTTATGGCCTTCCCTTCCTACTCATCACATCTATGTGATGAATCTGTTTTTCTGTCAGAAGAAAGAATATGAAAAGGAAAGGATTTGCCGAAGTCAGATTTTCAGGGTCAATAGGCACACATTTCCTTCTGCAAACTCATTTCCTGGTATCAAGTGCGTATGAAGAAACAGACCCAAAGAAGTGCATCGACAAAACCAGAGACTACAAATGTTCATTTTCCTTCATTAAAAACATTAATTCACAAGCATTGTGATTCATAAATAATCAAGTTTGGTGGCGGACCCATATCCATACCCTGAAACCAAATATCCTCCCCTCTGGAACGTTCACTAATCCTCTTCAAAGCCAGTATGTGGCTCCAAAGAGGAAGTTCAGTCTTCCCAGTTCCCTGAGTTCACATTTATTCAATTCTACAGGCCCATCCAACCTGCCCAAGAGAAGGACCAACTGTTCCTGGGTGGACAGAAAGGATGAGGGCACTGGACCCAGCAACATGGAAGGGCAGTGCGCCTGGGCCAGGGCAGCGCATCCATCCTGTGTGAAAGAAGCTAGGTTTGTCATCCTATCTGTCCTAACGGAGTGATTTCCCTGTCAGAAGACTTGAGTCCAAAGGAAGGTACACCTGTCTTCAGCAGCTCCTCCACAGACCCAAGGCAGTGGCAGGTGCCCAGCTGCTCAGAGCGACCCATACACGCTGACTTTGGCCAGCGAAATGCTCTCCCAGTAGAGGTTCCGGCCTTTCTCGTACAGAATGAAGACCTGGGGGTTCTGGTGCACCCCACGCACACTGCTTTCCAGGGTTGCCAGCGATGAGTAGCCACTGGGCCCAGGCCACACCTGGAGATTCTCCTTCCACCATGAGGTGCCGTTGCTGAAGCTCCAGCGCAGGGTCAGGTTCACTCCTGTGGAGAGTAGCAGAGTCAGGGGAGGGCATTTCCCCACCACCCAGGCTCCCCATGTCACCCCACCTTGCAGACACTCACGGGACTCTCTATGGGCTGGGTTGGAGAAGAAGACGATGCCAGAATTGGTGGTTGCAGCTCCCGCGGCAACTACGGGGTCTATGAGCTCAGCGTCGAAGGTCACGTCCCGCAGCTTCAGCGTGTCACAGGCGTCATAGCTGCGGAGGACGATGCGGCAGCGGCAGTGGTAGTTGTTCTGGTTCCGGGCGTTGATGACAACTGAGCCATCTGGTAGCTCATAGGGCTGAGGAAAGAGAACGGGGGTTCAGAAGTTTCAGGGAGTGGGCAGAGTAAGGGCCAGAGGGAGCAAGGCTGGGGAGCAAGGCTGGGAGTGGGGCAGCCAGATCCGGGGTCTGTGAATGCAACAGAGCTCTGGAGAAGACTGGCTGAGTGGGGAACCGCTGGTGGATTCCTCACCTGACACTCATCAGGGTTGAAATCGTTGTTGCCCTTGGGCTGGCCGAAGGGGATGCCGGTGATCGCACCGCCGTAGCGCCAGGAGGCACCGGAGTCATCGCTGATGAGGCAGAAGACTCCATCCCGCTCCAGTGTCCCGTGGCCACACACAATGAGCCGGCCCTTCTTCGGCTCCCGCTGTTTCTGTGGGCAAAGGAGCTGGGTGTCACTGGGAGATACTGAGGGGCTCAGAAGCAGAGAAGGGAGCTTGCTGTCTCCCAAGTGTGAGGACACTGTCTGGTCCCCTTCAGTGCTGTCCGTGCTCACGGAGAGATCTGGAAGGATCCCACAAACACCCAAATACCTGATGTGGATAAGAAGCTCTCCTGCAAAGCTGAAGGTCATGCACGGAAGGGACTGCATGAGTGCGCAAACCCTACGTGTGCCCACTTACCAACCTGTGCACCATGACACAGAAGTACCTGCGCAGAAGAAGGGGTGCCTTTTTCTAATTTGCACAGGATCACATGGACAGCCCTATGACAACCATCACATGTGATGCAGTGCCAAAGTCCATCTTCCCAGCATGTCCTTTTCTTTCAGTGTTCCATCTAATCAGGAAATATGGCCTCAAAGGACCTTCTCCTTGTGAAGAACTTCGGGGGCACCTTCCACAAGAGAGCCCCACCACCCATCTCAGGACAGACCTGAATGCCAGAGCCAGGGCCAGGGGCAAACATCTCAGTGCCGATATCCACAGAGAGGTTCCGGGGAGGGCTCCAGGAAACACCGTCATCCTTGCTCCATATCAACATAGTGGAAGACACTTTGCAGCCAGCCTTGTGAGCACAGAGTGAGTAGAAAAGGAATACAGTTCCTGTCTTGTTATCGCTCACCACCGCGCCCAGGTTCAGGCCATCGGGGGCCTCCCCATCATTTACAATGAAGGCTGTAGGAGACCATGTGCTGCCTAAAGAAAATAGAAAAGAAATCTGAGGTGAGCACCCTGGATATGCCTGTTCACCATTCCCTGTTAGTTTCCACCCTCTGCTAGGGACCCAAGGCCTTACAGTGTCCCCATGGTGCCAATGAACCTGCCCCTTCTTACCTCTCTGCTCTTATCTATTCTACCTTTCCTCCTCCACCCTGCCACACATGCTCCCTCCTAGTTCTCAATAACTTCTCTCCTGGGGGGGTCTTTGCATGGGCTGGTTCATGTGCCTGGTGCATTCTTCTTCCAGGCTTATTCTTTCACCTTCTTTGAGTTTTTGCTCAATTATTACTGATTTAAAATTGCAATCAGATGCTGACATGCCTCACACCTTCTGCCCTGCTTTATTTTCCTTCGTGGCATTTCTCACCTTCCAATACATGAAATAAATTTACTTACTTAGCCCCGAGAAGAATATAAATCCCAAGAACAACAGGATTTTTGCTGTTTTGTTCATAACTGTTCACAGAACTTGGAACAGTGCCTGATATATATACTAGGTGCGCAATAAAAATCTGAATGATTGCAATTTCCAGATCGCTGTCGGGCAGCTTCCTTCATTAAGTTCTCTCTAACTGTCAAGGACCCAGGCTTCTAACTCTCCATGTTCCACTATCCTCTGGGCCTTAGGGCAGGTCGGGCTCTTCCAGCTTAGCATTAACTTTTGTCACCCAGGTATCTTTATACCCTGGTCCGTGGACCTCCGCAGAGCGATGAACTTGGCCCCCTTGTCTAAGTCTGACAATTTTCTGGCCTCAGCAAAGGCAAGGAGAGTGCCCCGAGGAGTGACTGTGATGAGAGGGATGCGGTAGGTGTCCACAGATCCGATCAGCTTCCCGCTCACCCACAGCAGCTGCTCCATAGTGACCAGTGGCTTCACCTGAGATAGAAGAAGGAAGGTCAATTGGGACACACTTGGTTTGGGGTTTCAGGACCGATGGAGTGAGGCTGAAACTCAAGTTCCCTTGGGAGAGGCAAGATGATGGGATCAGGAGTGAGTGTAAAAGTTGCAGAACAAGGAAAATTCAGAAAGAGACTAACAAAACTGGGGGTTCGGAGGAGAGA
Organism: Galemys pyrenaicus; assembly: GCA_019455555.1. NCBI lineage: Eukaryota > Metazoa > Chordata > Mammalia > Eulipotyphla > Talpidae > Galemys > Galemys pyrenaicus. The sequence continues at coordinate 60,530 of JAGFMF010012226.1, forward strand.
GGGGTTAAGACGGGAAACGGAACCCTCGTGGAAGGGAAGGGACTTCAAACAGGGAAGGAACTCGAAGCGAGGAGACAGAGGGAGAAGCGCAAGGGCCGGGAGTGGAAAAGGGAATAGGAGTGGTAGAACGAGAGGGATGAGACAGGCGAGGGGATGAGACAGGCGGAGGAGTCCCGCAAAAAGAAGGCTCAGGAGTGTGTTGGGGGACCCAAGGCACGAGCGTCGGGAACTGGGCTCTGAGACTCACCAAATTAAAGTCGTTCTTTGGAGCAGCATTGACCCCTGCCAGAGACAGCAGCAGGGAGAAGATCGCGACAAACACCTGCACGTTACATCCTCCAAAAGTCTCTACCAACCGCTGGTTCCCGCGTTTGCTCGGGGGCACTCCGCCGGCGCTCTCCTCGGTCATCTCTCCCCGGCAGTGATCCCGACCCACACCCCCTGAACGAGACCGCGTTTGGAGGCGGTCGGCTGACGCTGGCCCTTTAAACATTCAGGTGTCATACGCATCCTCCAAGCCCTCCCGGAGCTCACGGGGCCCCCTCCGCACTTCCTTGACTCTAATTGGCTCTCACACATTCTGACTTTCCGGTTCCCGCCCATACCCCGGAGCTTGCTCTTCCAATTGGCCCTCTTCAAAGGTCCGGAGCGCGTGACCCCGGCAGAACGCTACGGCCGGAGTAAATAGGCGGGCGTTACTCCCCAAGAGCTTTGTGATTGGTCCCGGCGCCTCGGTACGCCGTGGGGGCGTGGCCTGTTTTAAAGAGGCAGGCGCGAAGCACAAAGAGGCGCCGTGTTGTCTCGGTTGGAATAAAGGTCCCAGACTTCTTGAGAAAACAAAATATTATTCTTTAATAAAATCATTTTACTACAAAATGGAGATCTGGAAGGCTGTGGAGATCCGGTGGGAGGCGGAGAGCAGCCCCGGGTCAGGGTGATTTCTCACTTCTTCCTCTTCTTGTTCCCCAAGGTTTTCTCCTTGTCCCCAGAGGTCTGTTTATTCTTCTTGCCCAGAATCTTCAGAAGGTTCTTGGGCATGTAGTAGGGTCGATTCGGGGAGCCGTCGTTCCGCTCCAGGTCTTCCACTGAGCCAACATAGACCAGTTAGAATGGACCCTCGGGATCACCCACACTCTCCAGGGAAAATCTGGGACTTGGGAACTAAAATGCTTGGTTTCTATTCAGACTGCACCATCAACGGCAGTTTACCCGGGGGCCAGATTTTGTAATTTACTGAGCAAGTTAGGTAATCTCAGTTTCCTTATCTGTAAGGTGGGTAGGTGGAGATAGGGGAGGAAATGTTCAGAGCCTGTTACAAACCAAACCCTGAATATGAATAGATACAGTGGAGTAAGAAAGTCCTTTCTCACTGCAGCCACCTGCTGGGACGTCTCTAGTTGCTAACTTCTACTCCAGATTTTCTGGAAGATACCAGAGACCTCTTCCCTGGAATACTTTCTTGGAAGAGCCTGCCTGCCTGAGAGCTTACTTCCTTCCTCCTTTCTTCCCCAACCTCCGTATCTGAGGATAACGGAAGAAGCTTCCTCAAACTCCTCTATCTCATAAAGTCATTAGTTCTAGAAGCACTGTCTCCAGAAAACCCAGAGCAGTTTGGTACCTTGATGTTGGGGGAAGGTGGTGAAGGGTGTCACTCACAGAAACAGAGGAAGAGTGTGTCCACACACATGCCGAAAACACTGAAGAAGCCGCTGGCAATGACATAGGCTCCCACAATGCAGGTCTGGAAGACATGAGGGCTGTTAGGATTCCTTTGGGGGAGCTGGGAGGGTGAGGCAGAGATAGGGAGTCACTCACTATGATGGGCAGCCAGTAGTAGTTGAGTTTGGGGTTCTCAAAGTCTTTGCCCAATCCTGGGATGCGACCGGAGAAAAAAAAGAAGGATAGGACTCCTGCAGGAGAGATCTGGAGGTCAGTGTTGCTCCTGAGGTGACCTTTTTAGCTGTCCAGCACCCCTGTTCCCAGAACTCGCAGCCCTGGTCCTTACCGACACCTCCAACCACCAGGAGCTTCCCGAAGAACAGTAGCAGGTCTGTGACTTTGTCCAGGACGGCCACCCTACATAGGGAGTTAGGGCGGGTTGGGGTGAGAGGCCAGGCCAGGTTGGAGACTGAATTGGCTATATAATTTACCATGAAGTGCAAAATACATTTTGTTCACATTTCAGTAGAGCAATAAACCAAGCTTGAGGCTCTTCTGAGCACAGCAAGGCCATGAAGCCAGCCATAGGTCTGTGGTGGGGACCCCACAGTGTGAAGAGCAGCCTGACCTGAGAATATTCCTCATGAGGAGCTTGAAGGCATCTTTGGCCGAGACACAGAAATTCTTCCCATAGATGGCGATCTGGGTGAGATGGAAAGTTCAGATTTATCTGTGTGGGCTGCCCAGGGCCAGGGAGGGACCCTGTGTCAAGGGGCCCAGAGCAAGGGATTGCACAGTAGGGCTCACCATGATGTAGGCATTGCGGTTCAGGAACTTGACAAACTTTTCCAGACACCAGAGGCAGCACTTGAAACAGCACAAGATGCATCGGGTTATAGCATTCTGGGTTCCTGGGGGCAAGGGGATCACATTTGGTCTCTAGCTCCTGACAGTCTCTCCTCAAGGTTGCAGCTGTTCAGCCTGGCTTTTCCCAGCCCTGGACCTTGACTCACCTTTCAATCTGTGGTCAATGTACTCCAAGATGACCCGGACTATCTGCACAAGGCTCAGGATGAGGGATCCGAAGGCCAGCGAGCCGATGTGGTAACTGAAGTTGTTAGGTGGTCAGATGCAGCCCCAGGACCTCTGTGACTCTCAGGCTTACCCAGGCTCACAATTCCCAGCCTGCCCCTGCTTACCGTAGTGTACGGATGAAGGCAGAGCACAGGGGGAAGGTGGGGATGTCCTGGGGCTTGCGGAAGGCCCAGTAGAAGGAGGCAAAGGCCCCTGCCAGGACACACTGACCCAGGGCCAGCACCCAGTTGATGGTCCAAAATAGCCCCAGGACCCCGTAGATTTGCAAGTTGAAGAGAGAACGTTGCACCAGCCCTGTGGATGTGTAGCTATGGAAGACGCATGTCGCTTCTGGGCAGGAATTATTAACTGGTTCCTGGAGGATTTTGAAAGAGTAGACTCATTCCCAACCAGCTCTTCTCTTCCAGAGAAGAGTGGGTAAAGTAGCAGCCTCCCCTCTCAGGAGTTGCCTCTGTAGCTTCACTGGTTCGACTTGCCTATCATGTCAGTGTGATTAGCTTCTTTCAGCCTCCTGGGCAGGAGAACTCCCCAAACCTCAGTGGTGCAAGGGCCAGAGTGCCAAGGCCTAGCTCTCCCTTGCACTCAAGCACCAATTCCTACCCAGAGCAGCCTCTGCAACTTCAACCAAAACAGTTTCTAGCAACATCGAAGAGACTGAGTATAAGATAATAAGGAATTACTGTTGACTTTATTTGGTGTGATAATGGGGTAGTGGTCATGCTTTTTAAAAATCCTTAATGAAAGCCTTCTCAGAAGCCAATCCTGGGGCCTCCCTGGTGGCACAAGGGGTTCAGCGCTGCACCATGGGGCTTCTGCAGCCACTGCAGCGCAAATTTGATCCCTGGCCATGGAGAGGACCCTTATGACCAGGGAGAGGACCCTCATTGTGCGGTAGGGTTAGCAGATCTCTCCTGCTTCGCCCACTGTTCCCCTCAGCAGTGTATTTCAGTACACTTGTCTGTTCTGCTCTCCACTCAGTCCTCTGGTGAAACCTCTCATCCCCAGCGCCTCTGGCCTATACCCTAGCTCTTGTATGCATAAATAAATAAAATCTTAAAAAAAATAAGTCAATCCTGGAGCACTCCAGAAAAATGTCATCAAATAATCCAGTTTTTCTGGAACAGTGGCTTTCTTATGTTTGCTGCTCCTGTATCATAAAAATTCCTGTCGTTCTCAAAACTGTCTTAGTTTTAAAAAACAAAACAATACAAAAAACTGTCTTCGTTTAGGACACTTAATTAGGAAATGGATTCTTTTGCCAGTGTCAGTTTACTTCGGAGAGAGTAATGTTTTCTGGCTTTCTGTTCCTAGTTTCCCAAAAGGACCTACTGAAATGAACCACAGGGAATATCTGGACATATAGTTTTGTTTGGTATTTCAGGTCATGAACTCTAGGGCGAGAATTCTATGATTGAACCTAATAATAGCAATTCTTAGCTATGATTCCTAGGGTTTCAGTCTCTGTATCTTTAAAGGGGGGTCAATAAAAACAGCTGCTTCCTCTTAAGATAATTCATTTAACATACTTAAATTGCACACACTAGTAGTATACAGAAAACACTTAAAACATTGCCTGGCTCAATACAATCACATTATTGGTTCGTTATCTTAACCCTTGTCTTTTCCACTATGGAAATTGAAAAAAAAAGAAAAGTGAGAAACCAGCACACACTTTTCTTTAAAATCTGAAATTGTGTACATTTCAACCTAGTCATTAATCAGATCTGTTTTTTCTTATTTTTAATGAAATTTGAATCACATTGCAAAAATAAAAATCCTTAAGTGTTGAGATTCAACCATCGTATAACAGGTGAAATGACACAAGGTCCAGAATTTGCCTTAAGAAACTCCAGAGAGAAAAAAACATTCCAGTGAGGTAGGGAGGGTAGATGAAGACAGCATAGTGGAAAGTTGCAGGTTGTGGAAGGCACAGCAATTCTCTTTTGTGTGTGTTTGAAATTTTTCAAAATAAAAATTTTCCAGCAACTGTGACAAAAATCTGAAACCGAGTATATGTTTGAAATTTTATGTTCAGAAAATAAAACACACTGGGGCCTCCACAGTGTCTTAGCACTATGAAGCTGTTGCAGCCACTGCGGCAGGAGCTCAATCCTGGCCAGGGGAGCTGACCCACAATGCCCAGCAGGCCTCTCCTGCCTCTCCCACTGCTCCCCTCAGCAGTGTATTTCACTGGATCTGCCTGTTCTGCTCCCCACTCTGTTTCTGATTTTTTAAAAAATATTTATTTATGCGTACAAGAACTGGGGTACAGGCCAGAGTCGCGGGAGGTGAGAGGATTCACCAGAGACAGAGTGGGGAGCAGAACAGGCAGATCCAGTGAAATACACTGCTGAGGGTAGCAGTGGGCGAGGCAGGAGAGGTCGGCTGCACCATGTGAGTCCCCTCCCTGGCCAGGGATTGAATTCCCTGGGATTGAAGCAGCAGATGCTTTACAGTGCGACACTCAACCCGCTGTGCCACCAGGGAGGTCCCCCACTCTGTCTCTGATTAATCCTGTCACCCCCCCACACCTCTAGCCTGTACCCCAGTTCTTCCATACATAAATAAATAATTCTTTAACAACAAATAAATAAAACATACTCTACTTTGTGTGTAATTATGACTTTGTGTCTTCTCCACGCCTAGGAAGGGTTGAAAGTAAGAACCAAGGTACCTAGGACTTTTGATGCATGTACCCGACACACAATGGATCCCCCAGACTTTTAAGTGAGCTTCTTTCCTTTACTAGAGGGGGACACAGACCATTGTCCCAGCTCAGAGGAGCAACAACTTTCTAGCAGTCCAGTGTCAACTGGGAGAGGGAGGGTTCTCTCCCAGGCCCCCCAGGGCATCTCATCTGCCTGTTGCCCAGCACCTGTTCCTAGAGAGGGAAACACAATAACAAGCCCCCCTGCCCCACCAACCCCAACACAGTTAAGCAAAACCCGTCTACATTATCAGCTCTTATTAGATATCAGGTATTGTGAGAAGCGCTTTGTAATCGCAAAGTCCTGTAACCACAGCCACCCTAAGTGACCAGTATTATGATTAGCCCATTTTCCAGATCACTGGACTCAGACTCCCAGGGTCAAGAGGTTAAATGGCCCTCCTGGAAGAGGCATGTCCAGGGAAGGGTGAAGTTCTGTCCACCTCCTGCATGGCCCTGCCGCCCCACACAGCGTGCCTCCTTCCAGCCCTTCTCCTTTCCCTACAGTGGGTGACTCAGCAGAACTAGACCCGGAGTCTCGGAATGACTCCTTCCTTCTCTGGCTCTGCTGGGGCCTGCGGTGTGACCTTGACCGAGTCCCTTACCCTTGCTGGTCCTTGGTCTTCTCTGTGCCATGAGGGGTTTGGGCCATTTGGCCCCTAAGATCCCCTAAGCCCTACTGGTACCCCCTCCACATCCATCCCCAACCCCCTTACCAGAGGGTTGCAAGATTCATTCAATTTCAGGTTCTCGCAGCCAGGCAAACTGGTGTTGGGTGCTCGTAAGACGTACTGGGGTTGCCCTGATGTGGCCAGGTACCCACAGGGGAGTCAAGGAAGGTTCTGTGACATGGGGTCTCCCCCGTCCTCCTCCACAGGGATCCCTCCCAGGCACTCATGTAGGTTGTTCATGGACAAGGCTCTTTCTCCTTCAGCTCCGTCCAGGGCCATGTCTGCACAGAAGAAAGGGCGCCTGCTTTCTTTCAGCGCATGACGGAGCCGTGTGGGCAAGTTCTGCCTGCCCCTGCCACCCTCAGGACTCCAGGAGGACCCAGTGGTGTGAGCAAAGGATACAGCGAGGTCATGGCCCAGTAGGCGATGCAAATGAACAGGAGAACAAAGGTGACCAGTGGGTAGAACACGGTAGACATCATCTGTCCTATAGCCCTGCGGGGAGATGAGAACATGGCCCCGGCCCCACCCATGCTCTCAGGGCTGACCTGGCATGGGTCCCACTGTGCCCTCGCCAGGGCCTGCTCCTTCCCCCCAGGTTGGCCACACAATAGGTGCTCACTGAGTGAACTGAGGCCAAGAAATCAGGTTCAAGAGATCCTGAAAGGAAACTAGAGTCACAGAAGTTACCTGGGGCAACTTCGGGGAGACATGAAAAAAACCCTGACAGGGTGGCCGCTTGACCCACTGGGCAGGCAAGTCTTGGCTGGAGCAAACTGCTGCTTTCCCCCCCGCCTGGAATCCTGCCATTCACCCAACCACCTAAGGAGCACCGCTACCAGGACCCCCACCGAGGGAGCTGGCACTGGCTCCTGCAGTCTTCACAACAGTCCTACAAGGTAGGAGCTCTTATTACCCCCATTTCACAGATGGGTAAACAGAGACTCGGAAAGGCTAAGTCACACAGCAATATTAACTGTGATGTGTCTGCCTTTTCTCCTCCAGGGCTCCTGCCCCCTTCCCGGTACCCCGCCCCCAGCCCGGCACCCCGCCTGTGCCCCCTCTCCTTCCCAGACAGGCCTGACTTGCTAGCCTGCTCCAGGAGGGCGACGGCGATGCGAATCCGCGTGCGCAGGGCGACGAGCATCAGCAGCAGGATGCTTTCCAGCACAGCCAGCAGGATCACTCGGGGGGCACAGGGAAACGGGGCCGGGGTCAGGGCCAGTCTGGCCGTGACCGAGGCCAGCCCTGGGGTGACAGGCAGCTGGGAGGTAGGCAGGGCACTCACTGGCCGCCAGCCAGGTTTCCTGAACGTTCAAGTAGGCGTCGAAGTTGAAGGTGAAGCCCAGCTGGGTGATGGAGGACCCCCTGTCCTTCAGCGTTTGATACTCCTTCCAGCAGTGGTAGATGCCGTAGGCCAGCACGCCTAGCACCCCCAGGACGAGCACCACCACCAGGGGCTTGGCCACCAGGCGCAGAAGCAGGATAAACAGCATGCTCAGGAACAGGGCCACGCCCAGGGCGCTGCGGGCAGAGTGAAGCGGGTGAGCCTCACCCCAGAGGCCCCCAGATGCCATTGCCCATCTATCTCCCAGTATCTCCAGATTAGAACCTCTTTTCCTGGGCCTCCCTGGTGGCGCAGTGGGTTAAGCAACGCACTATGAAGCAAACTGCAGCCACTGCAGCACCAGTTCGATCCCTGCCTCCAGCCAGGGAGGGGACCCACATGGTGCAGCAGATCTCTCCTGCTGTGCCCGCTGCTCCCCTCAGCAGTGTACTTCTGTTGATCTGCCTGTTCTGCTCCCCGCTCTCTGTGGTGAATCCTCTCACCCCCCCCCCACACCTCTGGCTGTACCCCAGTGCTTGTATGCATAAATAAATTAATCTTAAAAAAAAAAAAAGAACCTCTTTTCCTTATAAATTCTGCAGGGTTTGGGGTCTGTTCTGAGCCCTAAATCTTTCCTCCCCTGTCCAAGCCTTTGTTTCAGACGTTGAGCTGGTGATAGAGGATTGGAAGGGGAGAGGGGAAGGACAAGAGAGGAGGGGAATGTGGCGACTCACACAAGAATCCAGTACCAGGACTGAGCAAAGTCTTCAAAGATCTTAACACTGATGTCACGGGCATTGAGGCTGTTCATAAGCCCACTGTTGGGGAGACGGAGTCAGATGGGCTGTGAGTGGGAAGGAGGGTGAGCAGATGTGGGATCTGGGGAGACCCACCTGACTCCCTGAGAGACGGAGGTGTTGGTGATCCCTGGGAGTTCGGGAACGGTACTGTTGATGTTCGGAAAGCAACGACCCAAAGCTGGTTGGAGAAAACCAGGTTGCCCGGTGGAGCCAGAGCTTTGTCTTGAAAATCTCTGGGCCCCACCCCAGTCCATGGTGTCCACAGAGGAGGAAGGAGAGATGAGTTAGTTCTGCCTCCCTCAGAGGGCTGCTCTTGATTCTGTAGCCAAATTGGGGGGTGGGGGGTGGGGAGGGGAGCTCCGGCCCTGTGGAGCCCCCCTTCCCTGCCACTGTCTGGGCTCAGACTCTCATCCTCTCTGCCTCCACCTTGTTTTTTTTTTTTTTTTTAAAGATTTATTTATTTATGCATACAAGCACTGGGGTACAGGCCAGAGGTGTGGGGGTGGTGAGAGAATCCACCAGAGAGAGCAGGATGCAGAACAGGCAGATTGACAGAAACACACTGCTGAGGGGAGCAGCGGGTGAGGCAAGCGAGGTCTGCAGCACCGTGTGGGTCCCCTCCCTGGCCAGAGTCAGGGATCGAACTCATGCTGCAGTGGTTGCGATTTGCTTCATAGTGCGTTGCTTAACCCACTGCGCCACCAGGGCAGGCCCTCTGCCTCCACCTTGTAACCCATCCACCTGCTTCAGTCCACCTGCCCTCGTGCCAGGGAGACTATGGCCCAGCAGACCTCACAGTTCCAGGGCTTTCGGTTGCTCAGAAACCTCCTGTTTAAGCCTAGCCAAATTCCCCTCATCTGTCCCTTGCCCTTGCTGCACCTCTGAGTACTCATCTTTCTCCAGACACCTTGGCCATCTCATCTCACCTTCTCCAGGAAGCCTTTCAGCCATCCCCATCTCCTGAAGCACCTATTTTGCGCCGACATGGTCATTAACCTCCACGTTCACAACACAACTTTGCCAGGTAGGCTGGCTCTGGCATTTATGGTCTAAAGATGAGGAAATAAGGCTCAGCTAGGTCATGTGGTTAGCTCAAGATCATATAGCTGGAAAGCGGTAGATTTAAATCCAAAGCTACCCTGATTTTGGAACGGTTATTTGCAATACTTCCTATTCTACTTGCATAGAGTACTAGAAGTCTGCTGTATAGAGAACTATATAGAACTAGAAGAACTAGAACATGCTGTAATTAATCTTTTTTTCTTTTAAAAATGACATTTACAGGGCCTCCCTGGTGGCATAGTGGGTTGAGCACCACACAAGGAAGCATCTGCAGCACCACAGCATGAGTTAGATCCCCGCCCAAGGAGGGAACCCACATGGCACGGCAGACCTCTCCTGCCTCACCCACTGCTCCCCACAGCAGTGTGTTTCAGTGGATCTGCCTATTCTGCTTCCTGCTATGTCTCTGGTGAACCTCCCTCAATCAACTCTAGCCTGCACCCCAGTTCTTGTATGCATAAATAAGTCTTTTAAAAAATGACATTTACAGGACCTCCCTGGTGGCTCAGGAGTTAAAGTCTCAGAGCACTATCCAGCTTTCTCCAGCCACTGAGGCACGAGTTCAATCCCCTGCCAGGGAGCTGACCCACAAGGCCCAGCAGATACTCTCCTGTCTTGCCAACTTCTCCTCTCAGCAGTATATTTCAGTAGATCCACCTGTTCTGCTCCCCACTCTGTCTCTGGTGAATCCTCTCACTCTCCCCACCCCAAACCTCTGCTCTGGCCTACACCCTGGTTCTTGCGTGCATAAATAAATAAAAATAAATCTTAAAAAAAAATGACATTTGGCCTCCCTGGTGGCACAATGGGTTAAGTTGCAGCACTATGAAAAAATCCACAGTCACTGTAGCACGAGTTCAAATCCTGATCAGGGAGCTGACCCATAATGGTGAGGCAGACCTCTCCTGTCTCTCCTGCTGCTCCCCTCAGCAGTGTATTTCAGTCATTCTGCCTGTTCTGCTCCCTACTCCGTTTCTGGTGAATTTCCTCACCCCTGAACCTCTGGTCTGTACCCCAGTTTTCCTATGTACAAATAAATAAATCTTAAAAAAAAAAATGACATCTACGGTAGGAAGGAAGAACACAGAAAAAATGTAAAAATTAGTATGATCCCATCACCCAGCCGTATTCACATCTAACATTTAGGTGAGCATCCTCTCAATCCTTCCAGTCTGTTCCCTGTGTGTGGATGTATTTGTGTGCATGGTCTCCATGCATGTTTTCATGAGATCTTTGTGGACACCCCAATCATTCCACCAAGAACTTAGCTCAAACAGGGAGCACATCTTCCCTGTGTCTCTCCCCAGTGCCCAGCACAATAAACACTGATGATCTTCCTGCAGCAGAAAGAAAAACGAAACTGCAACTATTCTCTTTGGGCCTGGTTTACTCATGAGAGCAATAAAAATATTGGACTGGATGGTGATTGAGGAAGGAATGCAGCTTTTTACCTGGCTTGGAAGGGAGGAGGAAACTGGGGCAGAATTCCTTTGTCAGGCTTTGCAACACATTCTGGAGGGTGGAGAGGGGATAGACAGATGGCGGGATGAAGGAGCAAGCCCCTGACCACCACCACAATCACCTACCCAACCCCCCTTGCACTCCCTGCCATGTGCCCCCCTCCTTGGTGACAGTATGACATTGGGGTCAGTGCTTACCATGTCCCGGGGTACCCCGGGCATACAGAAATTTCTTTCTCCAGTGAAGACCTCCCCGACTGTCATTGAGTATTGACTGGGTTCCACAGTCCATGAGGAGTTTGGACAGGAGGCCACGCACACCTGGGGGCAGAGAGCGTGCTGGGGTGCTGGTGCCTAGACCCCATGGAGACCGGGCAGAGGCCATCCGCAGGCTCTGACCTGGGGTGTGGAGCACTGTAGGCCTTTGTCTGCTATTGTGATGATGTTGGCATCCAGGATGCAGCTGAAGATGTTGAAGTACAGGAGATAAGGCTTATCTCTGTAGAGGGGAGGAAGCACCAGCATCAGGGCCTGGCCTGACAGATGGGGGAGGAGACAGGGGATAGATCTTCAGGCCTGGGGGTGGAGGTGGGGGGTGGCCAGTGTGACAGAGATACGGAGATACACTGTCCAGTTCCTGGCCTCTGGACTCTTAGTCTAGCTGGGGAGGCACGAGAGATGCCCAAAGATTTCCTAGAATAATTCAACATTGCAATTGCTTACAAACGTTTAAGAGCTTGAACTCTAGAGCCAAACAATCCCCCAGCTCCATGACCTTAAGCAAATCGTTTAATGCTCACTGCCTCAGTCCCAGCATATGTAAAACAATAGCATCTACCTCCTAGGGGTTAAATGAGTTTGTGTATGTAAAGTACACTGACTGCCTGGGACATAGTAAGCACCATAAAATGTTAGAGGTTTTATTATTTATTGAATATTTCCTGCAAGCTCAAACAGTATCATTTCTGGGATCATCCTTGTGTTTCAAATGAGGACCTCAAAGCTTGGAGAGGCTGAATAACTTGCTCAGTGCCACATACCACAACCAAGCCAACCTCTGAATTCAAAATCCATGCAGCAATGAACCATGACTACCACAGACACAAAAATTTGCCGGCACCTGGGACCTCCCTGGTGGTGCAGGGGGCTGAGTGCGGCACTGTGAAGCATCCGAGGCACAGGCCAGGGAGGGGACCCACTTGGCGCAGCAGACCTCTCCTGCCTTGCCAGCTGCTCCCCTCAGCAGTGTGCTTCAGTCCATTTGTCTGTTCTGCTCCCTGCTCTGTCTCTGGTGAGTCCTCTCACCCCCCCCCACCCCAGTTCTGGCCTGTACCCCAGCTCTTGTATGCATAAAGAAATAAATCTTAAAAAAAAATATATTTGCCAGCACCAAAGGGGTCTCTTCCGGGATTATTTGAAAGGAAATACTTTAAAAGCTGGGTGGAAGTTGCCCTTTAATAAGAGACATTGCATGTGTAAAGGAAAGTCTCCTGCTTGGAGTCAAGTCCCACAGGAAGACCAACTTTCTCTGACCCTCATCAGTGTAGGAGGCAGCAACTTAAATCTGCATAACAGCCTTACTCCTGACATCCCATAATGAATGATCAGCCCAAGTCCCCCCACCCCCCTATATCCTTTGTTTTCATTGAAATTTTTAAGGCGGCAACTAGCCATTTTGGTGAGTTACTTATTTTTTGCTGGATCTCCCCCACGAATACCAGAAGTATACATATTATTAAATGAATATTTTGGTTTTGTTCTCTTGTCAGGCTATTGGATGTTAATTTGTCTCTTTGCCAGTCTGGAAGAACCAAGAGAGGAAGGGAGACTGGCTCCTCTTCCCCAGAAAACACTGCCTCCCTATTTCTGGGGGGCCTCAGAAGCCAACTGCCCAGTAATGGGGACTGTCAACATGATCAGGAGGCCAGGAGGGGTGTGGGAGAGCTTGGGTCCGTCTGGAGCCTGGGTGCCCACCATCCACCTCGCGTCTTTGCTGCCCCCTCTTCCTGCCGTGGCACTCACCTGTTGGCCCCTACCCCGCAGTAGGCCCCGGTAGAGTTCCTGGGGTACAGGACTTGTCGGGGATCTCCATATACCCAGGCTGGAGGCACAGACAGATGAATAACCAGAGAGGAATCACATCGGAGGTAGCAGCTCTAAGTGTGAACCCCCTCCCTGGGTTACTGCCCCCTACCCCAGCCCCAACTCCGCAAAGCTGAAAACTCACCCAAAATCCCCACCACGATGTAACCCAGAATGAAGAGCAGGAAGAGTACGCAGCAGATGACATCTGTGCAGCCCCTGGAGAAAATGGGGGGTGGATGGCGGGTTGGGGGGTGGGGGGTGTCTAAGGAGTCACAGTTGGAGAACAGGGGGTTGCTGGAGAGTGGGCATCATTGATTGCTAGGCTTTATTCCATTTTTTAGAAAACCCTTTTCTGGGTGGGCCCACTTTTGTCTGAAGCATAACACGGGACTCATGAGGCTCGGCTGAATGGATTCTCCGGAGGGCCAGGCAGCCAGATAGCCAGCTCCCAGGTCAAGAAACGTGTTCAGGGCCCTCCCTGGTGGCGCAGTGGGTTAAGCAACGCACTATGAAGCAAACTATAGCCACTGCAGCATGTGTTCAATCCCTGCTGCCAGCTGGGCAAGGGACCCACATGGCGCAGCAGACCTCTCCTGCCTGGCCCGCTGCTCTCCTCAGCATTGTGTTTCAGTCCATCTGTCTGTTCTGTCCCCTGCTCTGTCTGGTGGGTTCTCCCACCTCCCTGAACCTCTGGCCTGTACCCCAGTGCTTGTATGCATAAATACATCTTTAAAAAAAAAAAAAGAGGGCCTCCCCTGGTGGCGCAGTGGGTTAAGCAACGCACTACGAAGCAAACCGCAGCCACTGCAGCACGAGTTCGATCCCTGCTGCCGGCCAGGG
>JAGFMF010012226.1:74285-97517 GCA_019455555.1 Galemys pyrenaicus
TCTCTGTGGTGAATCCTCTCACCCCCCCACACCTCTGGCCTGTACCCCAGTGCTTGTATGCATAAATAAATAAATCTTTTAAAAAAATAAATAAATAAATAAAAATAAAAATAAATAAATAAATAAAAAAGAAACCAGCTCCAGGAGGCCCCTATGTCTACACGTGCCAATGCCCCAGGGCACCACTCTTCTGGGTCAGTTTTTTTTTTTTTACAAGTTTTTAACCATTTTCCAGCAAGTACAAAGACCACTCTCCCTCCTGCCCCTCCCAACTGCCACCAGCAGAGCCAGGGCCCAGAACTCACCTGTCCTTGATGGGGCCACGAAAGGAGGGGTTATATTCCACTGGTTTTCCTGAGGGGTGTGTGGAGGAGTGTAGAGAGTGAGGTATTGAGAGGGGCCTCTCCTCATGTCCTGTCCTTCCCAAATCCTTCCTGTCCCAGGGTCCCCCTGGCCCTTAGGAGTTTGGGGGAAGGGAGATGGACAGGGGCAGGGCTGGCTGGAGGGGAAATGGAAGTCAGGAAAGGTAGGATCTAGGCCCAGCTGGTAGCTAGACAGTTCAGCTCACTGAATTCTACCCAGGTGGCCTTGGAGGGAGGGAAAGGGGAACTTTAGGGTTAATTCTATTTCCAGTTCAAGGCTGTCAGTTATGTCAGTCAGGATATATCCTTCATCTCCTGCCCCACCCTGGTCATTTCTCCTGGGTTTCCCTTTAGCTGGGATGTGGACTCTGACTCTAGTGCTCTTAATGCCTCCACGCCCCCATCCTAGTCCCTCTTCCTTCTCTATACCCTGCCCAGGGTGGGCACAGATGAGCCCCTTCAGGGAGGTCACAGCTCCTCCCCACGTCTGCCCCCTTCGCCCTCCTCCCCACTCTACCTCCACCCTGTCTCCTGAAGCAGTGGGGAAAGACATGAAAGCTAAAGGCACCAACTCTGGGAAAACCTGGAGAGCTAGGGCCCCCCTGCCCAGTGGACCCCCACCCGGAAGAACCTCTATCAGTCTTTGGGCAAGCACTCAGGGTGACACCTGAGCCAGGCTGTTGAGATTGTGGCCTTGCCCTGTTCCTGGTACTCCCTAAGTACACACACAGGAGCAGGTGGGGCCAGGCAGCCAGGGGCTAGTGGGCACCTGAGAGGAAGGGGGCCAGAGAGCCTGGCAGGACTGTGGGGAGGAGTGGGGTCCACTTTCCCACTTTCCACAGGTGCTCTGGACTCTGTCCGTCCATGACTCTTGGACATGAGGTCAATGATTGACCCAAAACTGTTCCAGGAAGTCTACTAGGGAATCTCACTACTCCTTCCCTTGGCCCCCTGCCTCTGTCTCCGCCCCACCCCCAACTTAGGGTTTCTTCCTCTTCAGATTTCCAAACCCCAGGGGACCTTTGCAGGGAGTCCCCTAGTCCTAACTGCACACAGGGTTCCCAAAGGCTGGTCCCAGTTCACTCTTCCCTCAGGCCTCTCCAGCCCTGATCCTCAGACCCCGGGGCAAGCTCCTGCTTTGGTCCCTCACAGAGGTTCTGGGGGCAGGCCCCCTTCCCCTCTTCCCTTAGCTCTTACCCTTCACAGGAAGCCCAGAGGACTCTGTCCCTAATCCCCAAGGACCAGAGGGAGGTCCCTGCAGTTAAGACTCACAGGCAAGCCCTGGCCCTGTCTCCACAGCTCCAGCTCCGAGCAGGCCCAGCAGAACCCTCACGCCTGTAGCTCCTCAGAGAGACCCTGATAGTCAGACCCAGCTCCTTTCCCCCTCAGAGACCCAGAGTTCAGCCTGAAGCTTCTCAGAGACCCCAGCTGTTCCTGGGGACAGGCAGCCAGGCCCCGACTTTACTCTTTAAAGACTCCTTAACTCTTGGCACTCCCAGCCCAAGCCCCATTCCCGTTCGGGACTCCGGGGCATTCTGGCATTGTTTCTGGGTCAGACCGGGACCCCTGACCTGCTGCAGCCCCATTTCCTCACAGACACCCATTTCAGTCTCCACAGTCTCCCCCGCAATGGCCCACAGCCCCGGAACTGCATCCTCCTCCCAGGACTCTTGATGCCGCCTCCTTCCATCAGCTGGCTTCCACTGGCCCCCAACGCACACACCAGGGACCCAGGACACCCCCAGCTCCTGTCCCTGGGGCTAGGCCATTACCCTCAAATCTGGCAGCAGACCTCCCTCCCTCTCCCTGCCATCCTGGCCTCAGCCTTACCGTAGTAGGGCTCGTCCTTGTCCGGCTTTTCCTTCCCCCCCATGGCTCAGTCTCCAGAGTGATTGGAGCCTGGGAGACCTGGCGCGACTCACCTGCTGCCAGCCCCGCCCGCCCACACGTCACAGCCCCACCTCCACCTGTGGTCCCCGACACTCTTCAGTTCCTCCTTCAGTTGCGGCAACCCTGCAACTCTGAGCCAGAGGGAGGGAAGGCCCAGCAGGGGCAGGTGCTCAGGGCTGCCTGCTGGGAGGGCAGGTGGGGGCTGAGCTGTGAAGGGATTGACAGGCTCTAAGGAAAACCCTTCAGTTCTCACACCTGTACCCTCCTGCCAAAGATCAACGTGGAGCTTTGCTTTTTAGCTCTCAGATCACAGTGGTCCCCCCACAACCTCCCCCGCCCCCCAGCGGTTGTCTACACCAGCCACTGTTGTGCCGCCTCCCCATCCCATTCTCTGCCCCTTGGACCCAACATTCCTGAGGCCTGTGCCCATCCCCCCCCAACAACCAGCCAGCCAGTTTATTACCAAATCCAACATTTATTCAGAACAAAGGAAACCAGTTGGCATAGAGGCCCAATTTCAATTCATCAAACTTCAGCTGAGGATAGGGAACGGGGTGCGCGGCCAGCCCTGAAGTCACCCTCCCAGGGAAGAACCAGCTCTGGGAGATGGGCTGTCAGACCTCCAGGGCCTGGCTGGGGTCTCTGGCCGTCAGACCTCCAGGGCCTGGCTGGGGTCTCTGGCCGTCAGACCTCCAGGGCCTGGCTGGGGTCTCTGGCCGAGGAATGTGTGAAGGGAGGTGGAGGAAAGAGGCAGCCCGTGGGCCTGAGCAGCAGGTGGCACAGGTGGCTGCTGAGCAGGTGGTCATCCAGGAGTGGGAGAGGAGGCTGTGGTCCGCCCTCAGGGGTTGACCGGTGGCAGCGAGCCGAGTTCAGGCAGCAGCTCAGGGTGGGGATCCAGGCGGGCCAGTCGGCTCTGCTCTAGGGCGATGGCCTCGGCTGAGTGCTTGCACTTCTCAGAGCCGCACTGACAGGTGAAGTATTTACTTTTGATGTCCCAGAAGCGATCACCATAGTCAAACCTGTCAGGAGCACAGGAGGCTTGTGGGGACTCAGATCCAGCTGCCCAGGTCTACCCCCAGGCCGCAGGCGAGACCCCGGCACCCACCCCACCTTCTCCAGGCGGGCTCCTTGAATGTGCCATCAGCGCAGGGACTTGCCTGTGATGCAGTCACGGGTCCCACCCAAACCTACTGACGCCTACTGAAGTTCGGGACCGGTTACACCGATGTGTGAGTAGCGCTGCTCTTTCCATGCCAGAAACCAGGCGCTCTCCAGCCTGCGGCTGTGCCTCCCATGTCCCTGGCCGAGCCCCCGGGCTCCTCACCCCAGTTCCTCCCCAGTCCGGATGTCTCGGGAACTGAAGAAGGCAATGCGTGGAAACCGCAGGTCTTGGTGCAGCATGAAGACCCGCACGGGGATGATGTTGGGGTCACACAGGTGGTTGATGAAGCGGCTGATGTTGCCATAGTAACGGGCATCGATGCAGTACACCTCTCCATCCTGAGGGGACGGTCACTGTTCACACCTCCCGCCGTCCTGTTTGCTGGTGCACCTCCCCCCCACTGTCCACTCAGGCCACCCCCCCAGGTTTCCACCTGCAGACTGGGCGGAACGGCGCCAGGGTCTGCCGCTCACCTTGTTGTCTAAGTCGAAGAGGTAAGAGTCATCCTCTCTCACGTCGGCCTCAGCGTCGGAGATCAGCTCCCCGACATACCTGTTGGGCAAAGGGGTGACTCTGAAGTGAGCAGGCTAACTGGGGGCCGGCTCCAGGCCCAGTCTCTCCTCATACTCCACAGGATCCTCTTCCTGATCAGCGGCCACAGGGCAGCACCACTGAGTCTCGCAGACCAACAGGCGCCGCTGGACGCCCAAGGCACAGTGGGCCAGAAGAACAGGAGCCACGGTTGGGTGGGGGGGGAGTGACTGGGGAGAGAAACACGGGGAGCAGCTGGGAAAGCCCAGAGGCCAGTGCGTCAGGGGTGAACTGGGGAAGCTGAGGTGGGAAAGTCTGAGGAAGGCTGGCTGGGGCCAAGCTAGAGAAGACGTGGGAACATGGCGTCCACCTCAGGGCCACGCTTCTGGGGTGACAGGGACCAGGATCTGCAGGCAGCTGGTTTGGGGAGGAAGCTGTTCAGCTTTAGACATTGGGAAGTGTGTGGATGAGGAATGACCCAGCAGGCAGTGCGATGCTGGGCTGAAGAGCAGGAGAAAGACAGGACTGTGGGAAGGGACTGACGCATGGGGGCTCTGGGATTCAGGAGTGAGGACACCCACATTTGGAAAGCAGCAGCAGAGGTGCCAGTAAAGAGGAAGGACGGTGGGTCGGATGTGAGGATGGCAGCAAGGAAGTGTGAGCCTAGGGAGGTGGTGATTCCAGGAGAACGAAGCACACAGTGAGGAGCTGGGGGCAGGGGACTGTCGAGAGGCAGCATCAGAAGGGTGAGGGCAGAGCCTGATGGCGGGGAAACTGAGGCCTGGAGCAGAGGCCTGGGAGGGAGAGGCTGCTTGTCTGAGCAGGCAGAGAGAAAACGGGTAGTCCCTTCAGTAGGCAAATAGGGTTGAAAGGTTATCTTTTTAAACGCAAAGCAGTTTGACAGCCAGGGAGCTAAGGGAAGGGAAGGTCACATGCTAGGAAGAGAAAGGACTGAGGGGGATGAGGCCCCAGAACAGGCGGATGGAAAGGCAGCATTAGCACCTCCATTTTGCAGTCAAAAAGAATGAAGCTTAAGGAATAACGTGGCTCAAAGCTGTCTGTGGCAGGGTGAGGGGCTCAGTCCCAGGTCTGTCTCCAGAATGTGCCTTCCCAGCTGGAAAAGGCAGGGAAGAGGGTGTGTGAGGCTCAGAAATGCACATAGGTGCAGGGGGAGAGGCAGGGACCAGCGGTGCCTGGCAGGCAGTCCTTGGCTGTGGAATGGGGGTAGCTACAGGAGGGGAGCCCTGTCAAGGAGAGAGGTGCAGAAGGAGCCTGGGAGTCAGCAGTGGCCTTGAGCCCCACCCCGCTGGCCGCAGAGGCCCACTCAGCAGAGGCCCACTCACTCGCAGATGAAGGTCCCCTGGGGGATGGTCTGCAGGGCTCGGACGCCCCAGCCCATCTTAGCTGTCCGGTAGAGCTGCAATCGCACCCTGAGGGTGGGAAAGGAGATGTTGGACTTGAAAAACTCCAAGGGAGGGGAAGAAGGGGGTGAGGGCAGCTACAGGGAGTCTCACTTGATGCCACTCTGCACTACTCGGTTCTTGCAGTTCCTCCAGCAGGAGCACGCCTGGTTACACTCGAAAATCAACGGGGGCTCGATCTTGTTAAATTCCTGCAATAGCCGCCCATCCTGGGTCAAGGGAGGGGAGGACAGTGGTTTTGTATGGTGCCTATTTCAGCTGTCCCAGATCCCAGGATGCCACAGCAAAATGCCTCTGCTGACCCCAACCCAGAGCAAGGCGGGGCTGGGGAGGCACACAGGCTGAGATCGGGAACAGAAAGCCACCCCCTGGATTTCCACGCTGGGCCAGCGCATCTCAGTCTGGACAGCAGCCCCGGAGTCCTGGGTGATGCCACCCTCTGCCACGCCCACAGCGCAGGAAGCGAGGGACAAGGGCCCTGGGAGGTGGGGACACGTACCTTGTCATACCAGCAGCGGATGCTGAGCTGGCCACACAGGCAGTTGGAGCTGGAGCAGTCGTCCACACACGTGCAGTGCTGGCGGAAGGCAGGGCTCAGTTGGACCCCAGACTGGCCCTGCCCCTCAGCTCCCAAAGCTCCCTGCCCCACAAACACTGTCCTTCCACCAGGACAGTAAGAGGTGACGGTTTCACGGTGCGGGGAAACAGATATGGCTGATGGGGGAGTCCTCATGGCTACCACCAACCTGTATGATACCCCATGTGCCTCAGAAACAGAACTGCACCCCCCCAGGTGGCCACAAGTCCACACCAGAGCTCCCCAGTAGCCCCCACTTCCTTGGCCAGGAGCCCTTGTTGGCTGCAACCTGCCCAAGGGTACTTGGCGGCTCTGAGGGTCCCCTGGGAAGGGCCCGGGCCCTCACTCACCTGCAGGTGGGTGATGTTGCGGTCAATGTTCATGGTGGACGTCTCACAGTTCTCTGAGATGTACTTGTAGTCCTCGGGGCAGGGCTCCCCGTCCACGCCGTTGACGCAGGGGATGGGCACATTCTCGTAGCCCCGAGCCACGTCCCTGGCAGAAGGGAGAGGGGGTTTGGGTACTGGGATATGGGTAGGGGGCGTAGTACAGGAGAGGGCTGGGGGGTTTCTGGGAACTGGGGAGTGGCCCAGGGGCAGGAAAGAGGGCTTCTGGAGGTTCATCAGGGCGAGGTAAAGCTGCCAGACAAGAGACATTCTTACACTTAAAAAGTATGTGCTGCTCACCTGAAACATCCTATATATATATATTTTTTTTTTTTCTAAAGACTGATTTATGCATGTAAGAGCTGGGGTACAGGCCAGAGTTGTGGGAGGTGAGAAGATTCACCAGAAATAGAGTGGGGAGCAGAACAGGCAGAATGACTGAAACACGCTGCTGAGGGGAAGAGCATCCGGGAGGCAGGAGAGGTCTGCTGGGCCACGTGGGTCCCCTTCCTGGCCGGGGATCTAACTCCTGCTGCTGTGCAGAGGATGCTTCACAGTGCAGCTCTCAACCCGCTGCACCACCAGGGAGGACTACATCCTGTACTTTTACTGGCTATTATCCAGCAGTCTGGAAAGGGGTGGGGGCCCCTGCAAAGCTGGTCCTGGGGACTCAGTGGGGCAAGAGGAGGGTCTGGGATGTTCTGAGAGCTCAACGGGCCTGGGGAGGGCGAGGCAGGTGTTCAGGGTGCAGGGCCCCGCCTCACCGGCAGATGATCTTCTCCGTGCGGATGGCCCTGTTTCCCACCCCGAGCCGCAGCTTGCGGTTGAGCTGGAGTGCAAACCACACGTCGGAGCGCTCGGGAGTCAGGTCCCACGCGGTGTCACCCTCCTTGTTGCGGAGTTCAGGGTTTGCCCCACGGGACAGGAACAACCTGGGGTGGGGGGAGAGCAAGCCCGTGGGGCCAGGGGCCGCGCGCGGGGCAGAGGTGCGAGGCGCGCGGGGGCGGGGGCTCACAGCACGCAGTCGTGGTAGCTCTCCCGGGCGGCGATGTGCAGGGGCGTGTCCCCGTGGTAGTTGACGGCGTGCAGGTCGCAGCGGGCGTTCAAGAGGACCTCGGCGATGGCGGCGCTGCCCGTGAAGGAGGCCCAGTGCAGGCAGATGTTTTCCTCCTGTGGAGGGGGGAGGGGGAGCGATGGACCGGCCTCCTCTTTGCTCATGGGCCCAGGGCTGACCGCCCTCCCCAGCCCGACCAGTCTCACGTTGTCTGTGAGGGTGACGTCGGCACCCCGAGTCAGCAGCATGCGAATCACCTCGATGTGCTTATGCTCTGCCGCCCAGATGATGGGTGTCCACCCTCCGCTGTCCTGTGAGTGGGGAGGAACGGCAGGGGTGGGGGGCTGTCCTCTCCCGGCCCCACGAATCAAGGCTTGTGGTCAAGAGCTCGAACTTGGGACCACACTCAGCCCGAGTCCCAGCTCCACCGCTCACAGGCTGCGGGACCCTGGACAAGTCACTTAATGAGTCTGGGCTGTTTCCTCACTTATGAAACAGGATTAATAGTGTCCATGGCTCAAGGCTGCTGAGATAATTTTCCTTTTTCTAAAAAACGCTGTATCCCAGGCCTGCTTATTAAAAGCCCCAGAAGCAGTGACTCATTGCAGCAAGCACCCTTGGCAATGTTTTCCCTGAAGCTTGTTTCCCATTCAAAGCCTAGCAAACAGTTGATTCTATACCAGGGGCAGGGAATGTGCTAAAGGTAAGGGTGAGGGCGCCACAGCAGTGCTGCAGCAGCCTACTGAGGGCACCTGCTGGACAAAGCTGGTCAAAGACCAGGAAGAATGACAATGAAAGATTGACCCACCCAACCTATGAAAACTTGAGAGTTAATCTCACATTCCGAGATTGAGGCAGCAAGTTATTCTAAAATCTACTTAAGAAATGACCACCGGGGGCTTCCCTGGTGGTGCAAGAAGTTAAGTTGCAGAACTATGAAGCTATCGCCAGCCACTGCAGCACCAGTTTGATCCCTGGCCAGGGAGGTGACCTACATGGTGCAGCAGACCTCTCCTGCCTTGCCTGCTGCTCCCCTCAGCAGTGTTTCAGTTGATCTGTCTGTTCTGCTCCTCACTCTGTCTCTGGTGGATCCTCTCACCCCCCACACCTCTGGCCTGTACTCCAGTTCTCATATGCATAAATAAATCTTAAAAAAAAAGAAAGAAATGATCACTGGGCTTCCCTGATGGCACAGGGGTTGAGGTCTCAGTGCTAGCAAGTTATCACCAGCCACTGCAGCACAAGTTCAATCCCTGGCCAGTGAGATGACCTACATGGCACAGTAGACTTCTCCTGTCTTGCCCACTGCTCCCTCAGCAGTGTATTTGAGTCAATTGACCTGTTCTGCTCCCCATTATGACTTCTTTTATTGCCCCCTGTACTTCTGGCCTACACACCAGCTCTTGTATGCATAAATAAAAAAAAAAAAGAAGGCCTCCCTGGTGGCGCAGTGGGTTAAGCAGCACACTATGAAGCAAACTGCAGCCATTGCAGCAGGAGTTCAGTCCCTGCCGCTGGCCGGGGAGGGGACCCACATGGTGCAGCAGACCTCTCCTGCCTCGCCCGCTGCTCCCCTCAGCAGTGTATTTCAGTTAATCTGCCTGTTCTGTTCCCCATTCTGTCTCTGGTGGGTCCTCTCACCCCACCCCCACATCTCTGGTCTGTACCCCAGTTCTTGCATGCATAAATAAATAAATATTTTAAAAATAAATAAAATGACCAAAACAAAAAGGCAATCTATAAGATGGCGGAATATATTTGCATACCATACACCTGACAAGGGTTAATCTCTAAAATTTATAAAGCACTCACACAATTCAACAACAAAGAAACAATCCAATTTAAAAGTGGGCAAAGATCAACACCTCTCCGAAGACCTTTAGATGGCATGCAGACATATGAAAAAAATGTCCGACATCCCTTATAATAAAAACGCAAATTAAAAACATACTGAGAGGGCCTTCCTGGTGGCGCAGAGGTTTGAATTGCAGCACTGTGAAGCTATCCGCAGCCACTGCAGCATGGGTTTGGTCCCCATGGCATAGCAGATCTCTGGTGTCTCACCCGCTGCTCCCCTCATCAATGTATTTCAGTTGATCCACCTGTTCTGCTCCCCACTCTGTCTCTGGTGACTCCTCATATCCCTTGCACCTCCAGCCTATACCCATTCTTGTATGCATAAATAAATAAATATCAAAACAAACAAACAACACACTGAGAAGGACCCATATAAAAAAGAACAGAGAGCCTCCCTGGTGGCACAGTGGAAGCAAACTGCAGTCACTGCAGCATGAGTTCAATCCCTGCTGCCAGCCAGGGAGGGGATTGGTGCAGCAGACCTCTCCTGCCTCGCCCGCTGCTCCCCTCAGCAGTGTACTTCAGTTGATCTGCCTGTTCTGCTCTCCGCTCTCTGTGGTAAATCCTCTCACCCCCACCCCACACCTCTGGCCTGTACCCCAGTGCTTGTATGCATAAATAAATAAATCTTTAAAAAAATAAAGAACAGAATCAGTGTTGATGAGGACGCAGTAAAAAAGGAACTCTCATCTGCTATTGGTGGGAAGCTGGTATAGTCCCTGTGGAAAATGTTATGGAGATGAACCAAGAAAATAAAAACGGACATTCTGTATGACCAGCAATACTTCTATTAGATTTTTTTCCAAATAATATGAAATCTCCAATATGAAAAATTTATCTACACCTATATATACAGCAACACTGTTCACAATAGCCAAGGTATGGAATGAACCCAAATAACCTCCCACAGATGAATGGATAGAGAAGCTGTGGAATATACACTCAATGGAGTATTACACAGGTATAAACAAAGATGAAACAGTGGCGCTTGGGACAAAATGGACGGACGGTGATTGGGTTAGGTAAGGTGATTGGGTTACGTAAAATCAGTCAAAAAGTGAAAGACAGGTTTCACTCACCTGTGGAATATAAATACCCCTGCCCACAAAAAAGCCAATTACATGCAAACAATAGAAGAGATAAAATTTGAACTCAGCAAAAGGAACACTGTGGTTACCAGAGAGAACAGGAGAAATGGAGGGGGTAGGGAGGGAGGCAGATGGAGTATGGGCACAGGCCGTTTGGTCCAGGGGAATAAAAAATTTTAAGAGATTGGTTTACAATTTGACCTCTGTAAAAGTGTTTTTTGGAAGTCTCTACAATTGATAAAATTTAAGTTTTCATGTACTGTATACACTATGTTGTGCTACATCCTTAGAAGAAACCTTTCTGGTGGTGTTCTATCAACTGCTGGTCCTTTTACTCTCTCTCCTTTATCTACTAGACTAAAGCATCTGTTAACACTCATCACTGTCTCCCAAGTTATAACCCTCCTAAATGTGTATGTCTTTTAGCAAAACTTCCCTCAGATTTAAAAGAATAAGCTGCTAGGGCCTCCCTGGTGCACAACAGGTTGAGGGCCCACACTGTGGGACTTCTGTAGCCACTGCACTGCGAGCTTAATCCCTGGCTAGGGAGGTGACCCACATGGTGCAACAGACCTCTCCTGTCTTACTTGCTGCTCCCCTCAGCAGTGTGTATCAGTATCTCTGCTGGTTCTGCTCCCCACTCTATCTCTGGTGAATCTTCTCACTGCCACCCCCATGCTTCTGGCCTGTACCCCAGCTCTTGTGTGCGTAAATAAATAAATCTTTAAAAAAAAAAAAAGCTGATAAAAGAGTGAAAAGAAAAACAAATGAAGAGGAAAAAGAAATGGGGACAGGAGCTGAGTAAGAAGAGGGGGGGAAGGACAGAGGTTAGAGGAAGCAGAGCCAAGGTCCCCCAAAAGGGTGGGGGCAGCCAGACCACTGACCTGGGCATTCACGTCCACCTGCCCCGTGCTGAGCAGCAGGCTGACCATTTCCAAATTCCCAATTTTGGCTGCGTGGTGGAGGCAGGTGGAGCCATCCTCTTCCTGGAGGGCAGATGCGGGCTGGTGAGTCGGCTGGTGGCGTGTCTACCCGTCGCTGCCCTGGGCCCCTCCCTGCTGGCTCTGTACCTTGCTATAGACGCAGCCTCCACGCTGCACCATGTAGCGGGCCACCTCGAGGTGGTTGTTCACCACGGCCTCCATCAGCGGCGTCCGCTGCTGCTTGTCTACTGCATTGATGTTAGCTCCGGCCTGTGAGGAGGGGGCGGGCAGGCTGGCACCAGAGGGACTGGGTAAGGGAGGGGTCCCTGGTCATTGAGGCAGAGGGCTGGGCCAGGGCTGACCTGCAGCAGCACGTGGCAGATCTCCACAGAGCCCTTCTGGGCAGCCGCGTGCAGGGGCGTGCGCTTGCTCTGCTGGTCACTCTGGAAGTTGGGGTCCAGGTTGTCCACTGTGCCACAACGGGAGAGGAGGAACAGGCAGTGAGTAATTTAGGGGGACGTGGCAACTCCTTTAGGAAGGTCTCAAGGCCCTAGCCTAGGTCAGGAACCCCCTGGGCCTTCCTTGGGCTTGATGGTTCCACAGCAATGAGATCCAGGTTTGAGGAGCACCAGCCTGCCCCTCTGCTGCGAAGGCTGAAGTCTGAGCGTGTGCAAGCACTCCAGAGAGTGCAGCGCCTACATGCTCACGGTCGCCATCCTCACCATTCCCACTGCTGCGCCCCGTCTGTCTGCTGCCCCCACCTCATCCCTACGGGGTGAAGGTGTCTTCATCACTGCGCTCCTGGCCCCGGCCACCCCCACTATGGAACAGGTGCACAGTCGAGGTTTCTGAACGAAGGGTGAGCACTCACAGAGCATCAGGATCACCTTCTGCAACTCCCCCTGCTTCACTGACAGGTACAACTGCCGGGGGTGGAAACGGAGCTTCTTCCTCCTGCCACAGTGAGGGAGAGGAGGGGGGCTCCTCAGATCCCAGCATCAGCCGTAATGCCTGCAGATCCCCACTCCTTCCAGTCCCAGCCCCGGTGCCGAGAGCACCTCCCACTCACCTCTCTGACTCCTGGATGACCAGGGCCTTTTCCAGGGCCTCCCGGCCTGGCCCAGCAGGCAGCCCCACAGCTGAGAGGCAGCCCCCATTGGGCAGGGTGAGGGAGGGCCCTGAGCTGTCGATAGTGTCGGCCAGGGGATCACAGGGTGGGCGCCGGGGCTCCCCATGCCCTCGCATCCGGGCGCTGTGGGAGAATGTATTGATGTCCAGGGGGAGAAGGGGCCGGGGCCAGGGCAGGGAATGGACGGTACAGAAGGGGAGGCCAGTACCTGGGCTGGGAAGTATCTGCTCTCCCGGGGGCATCCTGGGCCAGGGGTGGGGGGGCAGGGGCTGCAGTGCCAGCCGGTGGGGTCACCCCGTCCCCCCGGGGAATGGTCACCTCTTGGGCCTCAGATGCATCCTCCCCACAGTGGGGACAGAAGACCATCCCATTCAGCTGGGACACACAGGCCTTGTGAAAGCGGTGGGCCACACGGAAGTCAGGGTGGCACTCAAGGAAGGTGCCCTGGCAGTGGAAAATCCACGTGGTTAGACTTTGGGAGCTTCCTGTCCTAGGGGACGCCCGCTCACCTGCCCACTGGTCACTTACCGCCGTGCAGAAGTAGCCGCAGCCCGGACAGCAGTGGTGTTTGACCATGCGGGCACGGTGGGTCTCACAGAGGACCATCAGGGCCACACGGCTTGAGGGCCTCATGGTCTCTCGCTTGAGGATTGCAGCATTGCAGCCAGACAGCTGTGGGCAGTGAGGGTGGGTGAGGCTGAGGCCTGGGGCCGGGTGTGCCCCACCCCACCTGTCCCACTGGCCCACCAGCCCACCTCTCCATCCACACTCTCCGTGGCCATGCACTTGTGCCCTGCTCTCTCGCTGATGCGGTCAATCTTGGGCGCTTCCATGCGGCAGCTACAGAGGGGCAGCTCCTCAAATCCTCGCTCTGTCTCCAGTGAAGACGTGTCATTGGACACCCCTTGGATGGAGGAGAACAGGAGCTGAGGCAGGCCCTGCCCTTCACCCACTGGGACCCCTAGTGGGGCCTCTCACCCTTGCCCTGCTTTTCCCTCCATGCTCTAGAACCCCCAAAGCCTGGCCGTGGACACCCCGGCTCCAACGGGGTCCCCCTCCTCCCCGTTCCCTCCGGCCCTGAGGGGAGGGCACCCCCTAGCAGCTCCCTAACCCGGCAATTGGCAATTACCAGCGTGGTTGGGGGAGAGGGTCCCCTCGCTGGGCAGCTCCAGGGACCCCAGAGGGACCTCCATGTACTCACTGGGGCCTGAGGAGCCCACACCATTCACTCCTGATCAGAGACAGAGAGAGTGAGAGTGCGAGCTCACAGGCGCCTGGCCGCGTAGGTACAAGCGGGCGACATGCACGGTGCGTGTGGACGTGCGTGCTCTCTGGGGGCCGGGAGCGGGGCTGGAGGAAGGGACCCCAGAGCAGAGGCGCTTCCTCACCTCGGGGCTCCTTGGCCCTCGGGGGCTCCCGCTTCCGCCGTTTCCGTGATGGCTTCACCCATGGGCTGTCCTTCCGCCATTTCTTCTTGGCTTTACGGCGACCACTGGAACCACTCTGTGAAGGAGAAGAGTTAGGAGAGCCAGACCCCCAGCCCACAAACCCCTCCTCTGAGCACTCTGACCTCTGGGCCCAGAACCCCATTCCTTTGGGAGGCTCTACCCGATCTGACTGATTCCCCGACTCCTCGTCTTCCTCCTCTTCTTCCTCTTCCTCTTCTTCTTCCTCTTCCTCCTCTTCTTCCTCCTCCTCTTCTTCCTCTTCCTCACTCAGTTGTTCAGTCAGAGCTTCAACTTCAGACTGGGAGAGAGGCACAGTGAGGCTGAGGAAACAGTGACCCCAGGCCATAGCTCTCTGCTGGGGAGACTTGGGGGAGGCAGAGCAAGACATTCCCAACCCCCAGGACTCAACAAAGTGGGATAAATAAAACAACTACAACCCAGGGATGGCTCCCTGGAGGAGGTGAGTGTAGGCAGGATAGGAGGGAAAGGGCTGGAGAGAGTGGAGAGTGTGGACTATCACAGAGCAGTGAAAAAGGTGCTATGGTTACGTACAACAATGTGCGTGGATCTTGGCAACATAATACTAAGCAAAAAAAATTCTAGAAAACAAAAGTAGAGCATATTACGCTTATGATAAATAGGTAGAACTATTAGTGACTAAATATCCTAGATGAAACGCTAACAGGAACTTTTATAACGAAGGGATCAATCTGATACCACTGAATCCAATGACCACGCTTAATACCACTACGGAAAGACCAGATGTCCCACACCTCCTGATGTGACACATGAAAGCATTGCACCAGGCATCAAGTTTTCTTGCCAAAAAATACCTGATGTGGATTTTGCTTCTGGACCCACCAGTTTACATGAAATACTGGGCAGAGAGAAGTGCCCCATGCCCAGCTCTTAAATGGGAGGGATTCTGTAGGACTTACCATCTGGCGTCTTCAACAAGTAAGTGGGGAAGAAATTATTTTTTAAAAGATAGGAAAACTTACAGATCAAAAAAGACCTAAAACAGGGTCTCCCTAGTGGTGCAGGGGTTAAAGTCTCAGCACTATCAAGCTATCAGGCAAGTCACTGCAGCACAAGTTCGATCCCCAGCCAGGAAACTGACCCACATGGCACAGCAGACCTCTCTTGTCTCTCCACTGCTCCCCTCAGCAGTGTGTTTCAGTCAGCCTGCCTGTTCTGTGCCCCACTCTGTCTCTGGTGAATTTTCTCACCCCTTGTGCCTCTGGCCTACACTGCAGTTCTTGTATGCACAAATAAATAAATCTTAAAAAAAAAAAAGAGACCCAAAACAAATGTCAACTCCATAAGTGGACCTCATTTCAATCTTGACAAACAAAACCCATTTACGAAGCAACTGAGGAAATGTGACAACAGGCCAGTAGTGAGAGGCTGGTACTATGGAGTCACTGGCAAATTTTCTTAGGTGTAAAAATATCACTGCAGTGATATTAAAAAATAAAACAGAAAGCAGAAAGAGCCCTCACGTGTAGAGATACATATAGGAATATTCTAAACAAAATGCCGAGATGCCTGGCATATGCTCTGCTACAATACAGGGATGCCTGTGTTGGGAGAACAGGTAAGATGACTGTGTCACCTTGGGATGGGTACCGGGAGGTCCTCACTATTCTCCTCTTTTGTGTACATTTGAAAAATTTCCTAACGAAATGTTAAATAAAAAGCAACAACAAGAAAAAAAAAAAAAGCAAAACTAAAGTATTATATCGCCCAAGTAAACATATAGGAGATAAAACCAAAGGAAGAGAAAAAAAAAAAAAAAAAAGACAAAATGGGATGCTAACCCCAAGTCCAGGAGGTAGCTGCCACCAGGAGGGGCCAGAGGATGGAATGGGCTGGAGCAGGAGTCGGGACCCCTGGGACGTGGACGTTACTGATAATGTGGGGCAGTAAATAGGTGGGTGTTCAGAAGACAGGAAGGAAAGCGCAGGGGGCAGGGAGGACCAGAGAGTGAGCCCTGGATGAGGGGGAGTGCTGGCCGGAGGGCACGCTAGCTCCCTCTCACCTTGCTGTCAGAGTCCACCCGCTCATCCACAGAGTAGGAATCATAGTAGAGGCTGAAGTCGTCCCCCACCACCGTCTCCCACTCCTCCAGGGACCTGGGGTCCCCCTTCTCCAGGGTCACTTCTCCCGAACCCCGGGTAGAACCCAACTCCTCGGACTAGAAAAAGATCAAAAAAATCGAAGCTGCTGGCACTCTCCCAGCAGCCCCCCCATTTCCCTTGAGGGCAGGATGCAGCCCCAGCTCCCAGGTCCCTTGGAGTAGTTCCCCGGGGTGAAAAGGCCTCGTTCTCCACCTCTCCTAGCTCACCAGGCCACCTCCAGAGTTCAGCTTCCTCCTTTTGGCCATGTCTGAAAGAAGAAAGGAAGGAGTGAGGCAGGCACTAAAGCCTCAGGACAGGCCACATCAAGCCACAGGTGGGTGGGGGGTGGGACTGACCTGAGGTCACCTTCCCCAGCGAGTGCACATCATCACTCATGCGGAAATGCTGCACTTCAGGGGGCCGCTTCTCAGGGACTGGGGGCTGAGAGGGAGTACATTCAGGGTCAGGGAGTATCTAATATGGTTCCTGGATTGCCTGGCCCCACAAGGGGTGGGGTGGTAAGCCATACCCTCAAAATACCACCTGAAGCTCCCGTAACGAGAACCTGGCAATAACCAAAACTGCTGTTTCCCCAAGAAGTGTTATCAGCACATCCCACATCTGACACTTGTCTCTCCACGCACCCAGGCACAAGCCCTTTTCCCCAGTTTTGGAGTTGAGAAAACAAATGTTA
This sequence comes from Galemys pyrenaicus, assembly GCA_019455555.1. Classification (NCBI taxonomy): domain Eukaryota; kingdom Metazoa; phylum Chordata; class Mammalia; order Eulipotyphla; family Talpidae; genus Galemys; species Galemys pyrenaicus. Next base: position 90,928 of record JAGFMF010012226.1, read on the forward strand.
AGGCGACCAAAAAGCTACCCAGACCACACCCAGAACAAAATGACACCAAGAACCCTAAAAACTTTATCACGTTTCTGAGGCTTCTGTTATTTCCCTCTGTCATTTCTGTAACCTTCATTCTCCTTCTCTGTAGGGATTTGCAGTAAGACCTTTAAAAATGGAGTGGGGCAGTTTCAAAAGAAGGAAGGAAAAAGTCCCCCTGGGGCTTGCTTTGAGGTAGAAAGGAAGAGTGGTTTGAAGTTGCTTTACAAGGTCATTATCAAAAAAGTAATTAAGCCATTTAGTATGTAATTAACTCTTCAGCATTTGTCTACTCCCCCTCCCCCAAGAATATAAACTCCAGGAGGACAGGAACCAGTTTGTTTACAGATTAAGTCCCAACTGGTATTCAACACACAGTGGCCACTTAGTAAATACAGGAAGTTGTGACTGGATTAGAAAAAGCCTGAAAGTTAAACTGTAAAAAAGCCCACAAGGAGGGGCCTCGGGAGGTAGAGGTAGTGTAGGGGGTTGAGTCTCAGCACGCTATCAAACTGAGGCCTAAGTTCCATCCCAGCCAGGGAGCTGACACCCGTATGGCACAGCAAACCTCCCCTGTCTCACCAGAGCTCCCCTCAGCAGTGTGTTTCATTAAATCTGCCTGTTCTGCTCCCATTCAGTCTCCTGTGAATTCCCTCACACCTCCCCCACCCGCCTCTGGCCTATACCTAGTTCTATGCATATATACATCTTTAAATAAATACATCTTTAAAAAAAAAAAAAAGAGCCCACAAGGGGCTTATCATGGATCACCCGTCTCTCCAGACGCCCAAACACCCCCCACCTCACCTGTCCATTTCCAGGTTTGGACATAGTTTTCCTGGCTCGGTGGACCTTAGGCTGCCCCTCGGGGCTGGTTGTGGCAGGAGGGGGTTCAGGCCCGGCTGCTGCCCCCTGGGCCCCTGGCATACTCAGTAGCCTCATAGCCAAACTCTGAACTGATGGGGGTGATTTTCCAGCCCCTGTCATTGACATCTTTGCCCGGCTGGCACAAGCACCCCCCTTGCTGGGGGAAGAGGGGAATGACTTTGTGGCATGGCCTAGAACAGACAGGTAAGAGGCAAGGTAAGAGGCCAGGCAGGCAGAGGATACCCCACCTCACCCTCAGAACCTCCCCCAGCCTCTCACCCAGCAGGATGCGGCCCCCGTGGAGGTCACCATCTCCCTCTAGGCTCTCGGGTTCATCCCCAATGAGTGGTGTGGCCCCTACAGGGGTGTCAGCACCCTCATCGCCTACGGTTACTGTAACAGAGGCTGGGGATGAGGGTCCAGCAGGCTCTAGAGAGTCAGGGTTGTTCTTGGGCAGCGTCTCCTCTTTACGAGGTGCATCCCCCAAAGAGCCATGGACTGTAAGAAAAGAGTTAAAAGTTCAGGGCTAAGGGCTCAGGGTGCTGGAGGAGGTGACGGTACAAATGGGCCCGTTTCTGTGGCACTCACCTCTCTCCGAGGCTCCTCTGGGCTCCTTCTCCAACACCAGCGCCCCCATCTCAGCGGGGGCCTCCCCCTGGGAGGGGACACAAGGGATAGGAGGGCTGGTCAGTCCGGTAGGAAGTTGGGGGGCCCAGGACGCCTGGGCTCTGGGAAGAGAGAGTAGGCTCCGGGGCCTACCTCTTCCTCTATGGGGGCCCCCCCTTCCGCGGCCTCGGCTGCCCGGAGGGGCCGCACGACCCCTCCCCCGGGCCCGCATCAGCCCCCTCCCTCTCGGTAGACCCCGCATCTCAGGGGCCGAGAAGAGAGGAGGGGGAGGGGGCGGGGCCTCAGCGCCCCGGCCCCGCCCCCTCCTCCCGGCTGCACGCGCCGCTCCCCCTTTGTCCCCCAGGCCGCGGGGACCCCGGGCACCAACCCCTCCAGCGCCCGCTGCCCCCCAGCCCGGTGGTCGGCCCCTCGTGCCCCTCGCGCGTGCTCCTGAGGCCCCGGCGCCCGCCACCCACTCGGGGGCAGCCGGCGGCTGCACGCGCGCCTCCGTGCCCACTCCCCCCACCTCCCACCCCCTGGTCCCCTCATCCGCCCCCGGTGCTGGCCCTCCGGATTGCTGCAAGTCCCGCCCGGGCCCCCCGGCCCCGTTGCACCCCCGGAGCATTGCACGGGTGCGCGCTTCCCCCGGGCGCGCGCGCGGGCATGCACCCGCCTCTCCCCCTCCCCTTCCGCACCTCGGCGGCCGCCGCCGCTGCAGCTCCCGCCGCCGCCGCCATCGCCGCTTGCGCTGGGGGCCGAGCCGGCGCGCGGCCGCCCCGGGTCACGTGGGCGGGGGAGAGAGAGTTAGGAGGAGCCTTAAAGGAGCCACTACGCGCTTTCGGGCCATTTTCCCCCAGAGAGCGGCCTTGGAGGCGGTGGTATCTGTCCTAAGCTGGGGGCTGCAGGGACGAATTCCTGCCTTTCTTGGCCACAGCTCAGCAGGGAACCGAGGATGGGGATTTCTCCGCCCCCACCTGGTTTTAGGTAACTAGCGGAGCATCTGAGCCTCTCGGCTCTTGGCTGCGGCTGTAGAGTCTGGCTCGCGCGTGTTTCTCCCGCCTCTGGTTACTTTCTAGTTTCTGGGTAATGAGGTGGCAGGCTCGGTACCCGTTTTGGCCTGGCTTCTTTGACGAGCTGGAGGGGGGCGATGGGGGCGCGCGGAGGAACCTTTACCCTGGCAGGCTCTAGAATGCTGCTTCACTTCCCATGGAGTGGCGTCCCCTTTTGAAAAAGCTTCTGTTCATGCCAGACATGTTACGCTGCCACATGCACTGGGGGCCCAGGTATGCCTCTAGCGGCCAGCGAGTCTTTACTGTCTGGACACTCGAATAAGTAACCTTTTTTTGCCAGATGCATAAAAAGCACAGTCAGGCACTCTGCGTGGCTCATAGCTCAGCCAGCACTGGATATACGAATAATACTACACCAGGATACACAACCTTGATAGCAGTATGTAGGGTACCATCCCTTTGGATGTTACATTCCGGTCAAAGTTGGGGAAATACAGGTAAGATTTCACAGGCAGCGTTTGACACAGCAGGTGATTAGGAAAAGGGCACCTGAGGATAATTGGAGACCTTCTGGGAACTGTAGTTCTCTTTGGTTAGGAACCATTCCAGAGCTTTCTGGGAATTGTAGTCTGCCCGGAACCCTAACACGAGTGAGGCCATGACCAAAATTTCCTGAGACTGAAATGCCTAAATACAGGCTTCTTTCACGATTTTGGTGGGCACAGTGTTGGGCCCCCAAGCTTGTGTTAAACTCAGCCAGAAAAGCGGGTCACGTGTTATCACCACTACGCTACAATCACAGACATTTGTGTGCTGAGGTGTCTCCCCAGTGCTGAGGTTGCAGAATTGGGAGTCACCGGCCAGAGGAGCCCACTTGTCACAATCCCCTTCCTTGGCTCGCCCAGGCATGGGACCTGCGTGAGCTGTCACCTGGTATTGTGTGAGTGGAGGGAGAGACTGTCCAGGGTGGGAGAGTCATATATACACAGTTGCCAGATCAAATGTAAAGAAAAAAAGTTTTGTTTTTTTTTTTTTTATTTTGTGGAAAACAAAAGCAGAAAAACTAAAACCCCAAACTCCAGAAAAAATCCTAAAAAATACGTTTTGTTTTCTTAAAAAATACTGTATAAGTCTCTACTCCTCTCCCTCCCCCACCCTAACAGCCCTTCTGGGTCCACTCATCTAAGTGCCCTACCCCCACCCCAACACTAACACTGTTCTTGCTATTGTACCCCACTTCCCAATATCTACCCAGGACGCTCACCCCATGTTCTTACTGACACCTTACTTTGTTCTCCCTAGAATTTCAGCCAGCCTTGTGCCCACAGCCCCCTTCCCCCAGCATGCAAGAACTGTCTCCCCTTTTCTGGGATTCAGTAATCCTTTCCCCCTACCACTCCCTCTCCCAAGGATCTATTCTAAGAGGAGCATATAAGTTGCCTCCTGCCAAATTCCCTCCCAATTCCCACCCACCCACCCACTACCTCAAGAAATGTCAGAACTTCTCCCTGGGCAGTTCAGCCAGGAATAAAACATTTTCCAGTCTTTTTTCCCTTCTCATTCTACAGGACCCTTTCCCTCCCTTCACATATCCATGCACTTCTAAAAGGAGAAAATGTTCCCCTGGGGGCCCCTCCCCCCATCTCCTTGGCCTTCTCAAAGCACCCTCTCCCTCTCTGTCCTTTTCTTCAAAAGAGGCAGGGTCTTCCCTCCAAGGAATCTTCGGCCCCTCCTTCAAGATGAATGTCTGCTGAGGTTCTCCAACATACCCACCTGTCCCCAACACCCCCATCCCCCTATTCTCCTGGGCCAGGGAGTCCCCCCCTTTCCACCCTGCCCAGGGTCCCAGCGCTGCCCTGCTAGCGGATGAGGACGTTGATCTCAGCCACGCTGGCTTCTAGCACGTTCTCCGCCGTGGTCTTGCCGTGCTGCTCCTTGAGGTGCCGCCTAATGGCAGGCTTGTGGGCGAAGCGGACGTCGCAGTAAGAGCAGCGATAGGGCCGCGCTCCCGAGTGCAGGTTGAGGTGATCGTGCAGCGTGGACTTCTGCGTGAAGCACTTGCCGCAGATGCCACAGGAGTGCGACTTGACGCCGCGGTGCACGTTCATGTGGCGGTTGAGGTTGCTGCTGTGGTTGAACTGCTTGCCGCAGCGCGGGCACATGAAGATGAAGTGCTGTGCCCGCATGTGGAAGACCAGCTTCTCTACGCCCTGAAACACTTCCGGGCACTTGGTGCACTTGATGTTCTTTAGGGGGTTGCCACTGGAGAAGCCCCCGGGGAGGGGTCCCCGGGTACTCCCCGCCCCCAGGCTGCCCCCCGCCCCCCGGGCAGCCATGGCCACCGCTGCTGCCTCCACCAGGCCCGAGGTGGCCCCCACGCTGGCCCGGCTTCCGGGGATCAACAGCAGACCCTCCCCTTCTGCGTCCTCCGACAGGCTGTAGCAGGCTTTCACTACACCCTGCGGTGGGGCGACAGTGCTGGGGGGCACACTGCTCTGGGCCAGCTCCCCAAGGTGGCTGCCCACAGAGCCTCCAATGCTCAGACCTCCTCCAAGGCCTCCGGGAGGTTTGAGCCGGTGTGCCACCTCCAGGGCAGACTCCACCTTGACAATGCAGATATCAGACACATCCTCATCCTCATCCTCATCTTCTTCCTCGGCCTTCAGCTCCAGGTCCTCATCCAGCGGGAACTCCAGCTTAACAGGCCTCAGGAGCGGAGGGGGCAAAGGAGGCGGGGGTGGGGGCTTGGGAGCTGGCTTTGGGGTCCTGGCGGGGGGGAGGAGGGATTTGGTGGCACTGACACTGCTCACAAGGCTGGCATCGGTGACCCCATCCTCTTTGAGGCCTATTTTGGGCTCAATGAACTGGCTGAGGGCATTCCGGCATTTCTCTACCACGTGCTCCATCTGCAGGTAGGAGGCCGCTGTAAGGTAATTGACGATGTCTCTGACAGCAAATTCCAGGGCACCAGTGTAGCAGGAGAGGAGCAGGTCAGCCACGATGCGGGCACTGTGCATCAGGGAGACCTGCAGCTCTGAACTGGGGTTCAGCAGGAACTGATCCCGCAGGAACGGCGAGCAGGCAGCCAGGATGACCTTGTGGCCGCGGAACTTGAGGCTGTCGGCCACGATGGTCACGTCGCAGAACCGCTCCTCTGCACGGAGCTGGTTCATGTTCCGCAGCGTAGCAGCCTCGTGGCCGGGCAGCTGGAAGCGCAGGACTTCCACCCCAGAGGCCATTGTGGCGGGGGTGGGCAACCCTAGTTGGGAAGGAAACCGTTCAGAGACAAAGGTCTCTGCCTCTCCTTAAGCCAAGGTTCCAGGCCCTTCGCCCCTATTCCAAGGCCCCGACCCCCCATCATCAGGTCTCCCAGTCTTCAGACCCAGTCCTCAGTTTCCCCAGCCCTCAGGGAGGCGCTGTCCCTCCGAGAGGAGGGAGGCGTGGTTCCCGGGGGCGGGGCAGAGGCGTCCACACCCCCCCAACCCGACAGCCCGCGAGGATGGGGTGAGCCTGCGCGACCGCGGGGGAAGGTCGGAGCAAGGGGGCGCAGAGGCCTGGGGCCCTGGTCTCCAGGGTGGCCCGGGTTGCAGCCTCGTCTCACCCCACCCACTTTTACCCGCTGCCTCATTCTTCCGCCCCCCCTTGCACGTTTGCACGCGCCTTTCACGTCCTCCAACCCTCCCCCAACCCCGCTACCTGCACGCATTGTACACGCCCCCCCCGCTCAAATCTCCGTGGCACGCCCCCCCAGGTCCACGACCCTGAGTGCACGCGCCTCTCACCTGGCCCGGTTCCGCGCGCTGTTTTTTCCCCCCCTTATTCCCCCACCCCCCCGGGGCCTCAGCGCCCCCACGCTCGGGCAGGGCCTGGGCAGCGCGCAGGCGCGGGGGTGCACGGGGCGCGCGCGCGGGGCCGGCTCCGCGTGGGCGTAAGGGGGGAGGGGCGGGGGCGGCTCGTGCCGTGTGTTCCAGGCCCCGCGCGCGGCGGCGTCGGCGAGAACTCGGGGAGGAAGAGGAGGGGAGGGAATTAAAGGAGCAGGATTCCCCCTTCCCGACCCCCCTTTCTTCCACAGCCCCCCCACACGGT
>JAGFMF010012226.1:101066-119532 GCA_019455555.1 Galemys pyrenaicus
GGAGCAGCGGGCACAGCAGGAGAGGTCTGCCGCGCCATGTGGGTCCCCTCCCTGGCTGGCAGCAGGGATCGAACTCGTGCTGCAGTGGCTGCGGTCTGCCTCACAGTGTGTTGCTTAACCCACTGCGCCACCGGGGAGGCCCTGCATAAATAAATCTTTTAAAAAATAAAAAAAATTTGAGGTATATTTGACATTTGACTTTATATTAGTTCCAGGCATGATCATGTAATTTTTCATGAATCAGAGGGTGTTAAAAGAGTGAAGCAACACTTAAAAAAAAAAATCAATGTTTACAGCACATTGGAAATTTCATCTTTTGGCAACTATTTTAACATCTGAAGATTAGTTAGCAGTATAAATATGTGCAAGGGGGTATATAGTTTGCAAAATTCTTTTAACATGAGCAAAACTGTTGAAATCTTAAGTGCTTCTCAAAGTTTTTTGTACATGAATCATCTGGGATTTTTTATTCTGAGACAATAGGGCTGGGTAGGACCTGCAGTTCTGCATTTCTAGCACCTTCTGGTAATAGTACCAATGCTACAGATCTGTGGACCACACTTTGAGTAACAAGAATCAGAATATAAGAGTTGGATTGCTGGCTGCTGGTGTTAGGGGGAAAGGTCGTCCTGAATGAATTATACAAATAGGTTTATGGACACCAACCCCCACTCTAGACCAACAATATCCAAGATCTACAAGTCCTATAAAGTCATCATCGAAGAGTGGATCACTGGGACCTGAGGGTGCAGTTAAGCAACGAGGCTGGGTATAAAAGCAGACATGTGGGGCTTGGGGGCTCTCTGTTCAAAGCCAGCTCTCAGTGTGCGTGCTGTTGGGTTCCAGCTCTGAGGCAGGGAGGAACTGGTAGGATATTTACGATTTTGTCTCCCTTTCTTCTCCTTGTGTTATTCATGACTTTATTTCCCCTTCTTTTGTAAATAAAACCGTTTATTAACCTTTGTTGTGTGTGCCTGCAGTTAAAACTTATCAGTGCCTTTCAAATGCTCGGGTAAAAACCCAATCAAGCAAGCCCATCTTATATCAGGATGAACACATGCAGACCCCTGTAACACTGGGGTCTGCATGTGTTCAACTCCCCTGAGTGATGCCAAAGCATTTCCTGAAGCAGTTGTACAGACATGCTCCAACCAGCAGTGGGCTGCTGCTGCGTGCAGAATGGACACCACAGCGTCTGACCTTCAAGTCTGACAGATCCTCTTCAGTCCTCATTTCACTTTACCTTTCTGTATCCTGTGACACATTTGACTATGTTTGTTTGATCCACCACTTTCTCCTGGTTTCTGTGATACTGCTTCATTCCAGTTCCCTTAATTTTACCACCTGTCTCTTCTACAACTCCTCATTCTGTCCCTTTGTCCACCTGTTAACTGGCAGTTTCCTTGTCCTTTCTCTACTTTTCCTGGATGAAACCATGTAACTGTGTATATATGTGTGTGTGTGTGTGTGTGTGTGTGTGAGAGTGTGTGTTTACACAGGTTCAGTTCTTTATTGTTTTAAAATTCCCCCTTGGGCCTCCCTGGTGGCTTAGGTGTTAAGTCTCAGTGCTATCACTACTACAGCCTGATTTTGATCCCTGGCCAGGGAGCTGACCCACATGGCACAGCAGACCTCTCCTGTCTCCCTGCTGCTCTCCTCATCAGTGTGCTTCAGTAGATCTGCTTGTTCTGCTCCCCACTCTGTCTCTGGTGAATCCTCTTACCACCCACACCCCTGGCCTAAGTTATTTTATGATTAGTGTCTACAGTTGATTTAAAGTAAAAAAGATTATCCTTGATAATATGGGTGGACCTCATCCAATCAGCTAAAGGCCTCAAGAACCAAAATGTTTCCTGGAGAAGAAATTCTGTCTCAAGGGCCTCCCTGGTGGCCCAGTGGGTTAAGCAACGCACTATGAAGCAGACCGCAGTCACTGCAGTATGAGTTCGATCCCTGTTGCTGGCCAGGGAGGGGACCCACATGGCACAGCAGACCTCTCCTGCCTCACCCGCTGCTGCCCTCAGCAGTGTGTTTCAGTCAGTCTGCCTGTTCTGTTCCCCATTCTGTCTCTGGTGAATCCTCTCACCTCCCTGGACTCTGGCCTGTACCTCAGCTCTTGTATGCATAAATAAATATAAAAAAAAAAGAAATTTTGTCTCAAGACTATAAGATAGTAATACTATATCAGTCCAGTCTGCTCAGTGGATTTTAGAATTGCCACTCCCTATATTTGCATGAGCCAATTTCTTACACACACACTGCTGATTCTATTTCTTTATACAGACCCCACATTCCTATTTCCCACCTGTTCTGCCTCCTCTTTCCAGTCTGGAATGTCTTTCTCCCAAGTGTTTCAAAGACATTTAAAACACAGTATGCACTGGACAGACTCTAGTTTCTTCCTCTTCAAACCTGTTTCTTCTCTTGTAGTCCCAGGCAGTGGTGTCACTATCCAGTTCATCATCCAACTAAAAACTTGGGATTCAGTATAGACTTCCTGAAAGGTCGGTGAAGGGGCAGAAGGAGCCACCACCCAAGTCACGTCCCCTGATCATGAGATGTCAATGTTTTCCAACCAGGAGATGGCATTATCTGAGGCACCCACCCTTTTGTTCCTCATTCTCTACCCCGACCTGCAAGGGGAGGTAAAAACTCCTCCCCTGCTCCATCAGGGGGAGACTTTGCTGACCTCCATCCTGTGGGGTCCAGGAACCTCGCCCCGGAGTGCAATAAAGCTCTTGCTTGTCGGCCTTCCTGGTGGCGCAGTGGATTAGGCGGTGCACTATGAAGCAGACTGCAATCACTGCAGCACGAGTTCGATCCCTGATACCAGCCAAGGAAGTGAACCACATGGTGCAGCAGACCTCTCCTGCCTTGCCCGCTGCTGCCCTCGGCTTTTCTGTTGATCTGCCTGTTCTGTTTCCCACTCTGTCTACACCTCTAGCCTGTACCGGAGTTCTTGTATGCATAAATAAATAAATCTTTTTAAAAAATTAAAGAAAAAAAGCTCTTGCTTGTCAGAAACTTGAACTGGCTCTCCATCTTCTAACTGCCCGGAAACCTTTCACTTCTCTCATCCCCTTTATTCTTCATATATACATACCCACCAAATACTTTCCTTCCCCACCCATTTATGGTGGGGAAATGAATATATGAGTTTCTACAATGTACCAGCACTGAAATAGTATTGATGATAGGAGGAGATTAAAACACATTTCTTGGGGTGAAGATCTTGGATGCTTGTGCACCGTGGTAGTCATAGAAGATCGTGTGTAGCTACAGAAAACAGCATGGAAATATCACAAATGATTATAAAGGGAATTACCATATGATCCAGCTACCCCACATCTGGGTATAAATTTAAAAAAAAAAAAAACACCTGAAAGCAGGATCTCAAAGAGATGTTTGTACACTCTTGCTCATATTAGCATTATGCATAGTAGCTAAAACATGGAAGCAACTCATGTGTCTATCAACAGATGAATGGATAAGCAACATGTGGCTACTGTACAGAGGCAGGAAATACTATTAAGCTGTAGAAAGGAAGGGGATTCTGACATATGCCGTAACAAAATGGAGCTTGACATAAAATAAATGAAATAAATGAGCCATAAAAGGACAAGTACTGCGTGACTCCATTTACATGAGACACTAGAGCAGTCAAAATCAGAGACAGAAAGTAGATGCTGGGTTCCAGCAATGGGAGGCAGAGAGAACAAGGAGTTAATGTTTAGTGGTACAGAGTTTCGATTTTATAAGATGAAAAGAATTATGGAGGTGGATGTGGTTATGGTTGTGTAATATGATGAATGTATCTAATGCCATTGAACTGCACACTTAAAAGTGCCCTAAGATAGTACTTTTATGTAATGCATTTTTACCATACTGCATTTTAAAAAGACAGATGAGAAATAAATTTACATAATAGCGAACAATCATTTACTTTTTAGGTAAGTTAGAAACAAAGCTTTATTGTAGGTGATAGTACACACTCAAGGAGTGTGGGCAGATTCAGAGGAGAATCACTGAACAATCATTTTACTATAAAAGACTGTCCCGGATCTACCTGGTGGCGCAGTGGATTAAGCAACACACTATGAAGCAAACCGCAGCCACTGCAGCACGAGTTCGATTCCTGCTGCAGGCCAAGGAGGGGACCCACATGGCACAGCAGAACTCTCCTGCCTCACCCACTGCTGCCCTCAGCAGTGTGTTTCAGTCAGTCTACCTGTTCTGTTCCCCACTCTGTCTGGTGAATCCTCTCACCTCCCTGGACTCTGGCCTGTAGCCCAGCTCTTGTATGCATAAATAAATAAATCTTTAAAAAAAAAAGAGAGAGAAAAGAAAAACTCTTGACAAAGGAACCTATTTCTCTAGAAGTTAAAAACCCTTATCTGTTTATTGGACACATTTGTTGTTCAAGTTCATTTCCCAGGAAGCTAAACCCTTTGATAGTTCATGGCTTTTTAAATTTAACAATAAAATGTTAATTTGTAATAAGTAAATAAAGACACATTCCCTCCTTTTGAGCTGACTCTAGGTAATCAGTAGGTCCTCACAGCAACTGTGGTAAGTGTGGGGCTGAATTAGGGGAGCCCAGAGGAGGGCTGAGAGGGGCCTCTGTGGCAGCCCAGCTCCTGTCCTGGCTTCTCCTTCCCCCCTCTTTCTGGTCTCCTGGTAAGTTACAAATGTCCCCTAACTGTTTTTTTCATTCCTCCAATTCACCTTCCACATTGATTCCTCAATTATATTACTGAAATGCAAGTGAAATTATATCATTCCTTATTAAAACGCCACCTCACTAATTCCTTACTCTGGCTCCTGAGTAGGGCACACTCTCCTCCAAGGTTGCATGTTACTGTGGCCTCCTCTTCCCTCTCCCACCTTAACACTGCTGAGCGATTTGCACTTCTCTTAATGAACCAGCCTCCAAGCCTTTGCTCCATGCATTGCTTTGCCAGGTCTGTCCTCTCCCTTCCTTGTCAGGTAGTTGAACATTTCTTTCTTTCTTTTCGTTTTTTAAAGATTCAGGTTTAGGGGGCCTCTCTGGAGGCGCAGGGGTTAAGGGGTCAGTGCTATTAAGTTATCACAAGCCACTGTGGCATGAGTTTGATCCAGGGCCAGGGAGCTGACCCACATGGCCAGCAGACCTCTCCGGTCTCATCACTGCTCCCTTAGCAGTGCATTTCAGTAGATCTGTCTGTTCTGCTCCCCACTCTGTTTCTGGTGAATCCTCTCACTCCCTCCCTGCCCTCACACCTCTGACCTACACCCCATTTCTTTTCTTTTATTATTATTATATATTTTTTCCATTATTTTTCATTTTTGTACAGTGTATATTTCTCATCCCTATGCAATTCCCATCACCAATTCACCCATGTACCACCACCACAATCCCCCATGCTCCTCTCATCCCTCTTGTTCCCTCTCCCTCCACCTCCCCTCAGGAATGTTCCAGATTTATAGTTGTCTGTTGCTTTTGATTCTTTATTTATTGTAATTGCTTTTTTTCCCCTTAGTCCCTTGTTTGTTTCCTCTATATTCCCCCTATGAGTGACACCATCCAGTATTTTTCCTTTTCTTTCTGGCTTATTTCACTCAGCATAATCCCTTCTAGCTCCATCCATGTTGCCATGAATTATATGAGTTTATCTTTTTGACGGCTGGATAGTATTCCGTGGGGTGTATATATACCACATCTTCTTGGTCCGGTCATCTATTTTTTGGCATTTGGGTTGTTTCCATAGCTTGCCTATTGTGAAAAGTGCTGCAATAAACATAGGTGCGCAGGTGTCCTTTTGAATTAGTGTTTTGTGTTCTTTGGGTATATTCCTAAGAGTGAGATTGCTGGATCATCTGGGAGTTCCATGTTTAGTAGTTTGAGGAATCTCCATACTGCTTTCCATAGTTACACCCCATTCCTACTATGCATAAGTAAATAAAATATTGTTTATTTGTATACAAGAACTCCAGCATCCCAGTCACTGCAGGTTAAAGAAAATTCCATCGAATGAAGGTGCTACAGGACCTCACATTGCACAGGTAAGTAGGCACTTCATCTGGGCAGTATGTATTTTTTGTTTTCATTCATCTCTAAGTATTTTCTAATTTCCCTGTAATTTCTTCTTTGATCCATTAAGAGTACGTTGTTTAATTTCTACACATCTGCATAGTTTCCAGCTTTAATTTTGTTGTCGATTTCTAATTTCATCCTGTTGTGGTAGAGAAGACACTTTGTATGATTTCTGTCTTATAAAGAGACATAATTGTGTTCTGATGTGGTCTATCCCATAAAATGTCCCTTGTCCTCTTGAAAGGAATGTGTATCTGGTGGTGGAGTATTCGGTATATGTCTGTTAGATCTGGTTGGCTTGTAGTGTTAATTGATTTTCTTACTTACCTTTTATCTAATTGTTTTATCCATTAATAAAATTGGGTATTGACTGATGGAGGATAAAGAACAGAAAAACTGGAAAGGAGATACAAGGTCAGGAATGTGTCCCACAGAAGGAGGTGGGGATAGAATGGATTAACATAACCATTAATCCAGATAAAGCAGTTAAGATTCTTAGGCGCCAATACCTAGATCACGAGGCACAAGACCCAGGCAGGTATCAGACTGCTGTAGGGGGTGTCAGGAGCACAGACCTGGAGGTGAAGCTATGGAGATTAAGGAACAAACCATCTACCCACAAGATGAGCCTCTTCCTACGGAAAGAGGATGACAAGGCCTAATGTTGCCCCCACAACGGGGCAGTCATCTTCTGCCCACCTGTGACTGTGCAGGTGCTTCTCTTCACTAACTCTTTCCTCTGCAGGGCAGCAGCCTCCTCCCTGCCCATGACCCGCACCCTGCTGGGGCTTCTCTGCACTGACCTCCCTCAGCAGAGGCAGCTCTCCTTAAGGCCACCCGCCTGCAACCATGCAGGACTCTCTCAGCAAACCTGTCCCTTCAGGGCAGCTCTTTCTGCCTCCTTGTGTCTATGCAAGTGTCCTTTATTCTTCTGACCCTTTCCCTAATTAACCTGTTCTTTGTCTCAAGAAACTCCCCTGGGAAACTCAAACTCCCCTGGGAAACTCACCGTGAGTTGCTGAATAGGGAGCTCTGGTGAAACCTTTCCCAGAGACCTTGCTCTTCAAACCCACTGATTCCAAAAACAACATCATTGACTATAATAACACAACTGTTATTGTAGACCTGTCTATTTCTCCTTTCAATCTGTCAGTTTTGCTCATCTATTTGAAAGTCTATCATTGGGTGTGTAAATGCTTATAGTTGCTATATCTTCTTGATGTATTGAAATTATATTAATATATAATATTAATTATCTCTCCTTTTAAAAATATTTTATTTATGCATACAAAAGCTGGGGTATAGGCCAGAGGTAGAGAGGGGCAGGGTGAAAGGATTCACCAGAGACAGAGTAGGGAGCAGAACAGGCAGATCTACTGAAATACACTGCTGAGGGGAGCAGCAGGTGAACAGGAGAGGATCAGACTCATGCAGCTGGTTGGGGAGGGGATGGAACGCATAGCTTCATAGTGCTGACACTTAACTCCTTGTGCTACCAGGGAGGCCCTGATAATGCTCATTTTAAAAAAAAGCATGATAATCGGGCCTCCCAGGTGGCGCAGTGGGTTAAGCAACGCCCTATGAAGCAAACCTCAGTCACTGCAGCACGTGTTCGATCCCTGCTGCTGGCCAGGGAGGGGACCCACATGGCGCAGCAGACCTCTCCTGCTATGCCCGCTGCTCCCCTCAGCAGTGTACTTCAGTTGATCTGCCTGTTCTGCTCCCCGCTCTGTCTGTGGTGAATTCTCTCACCCCCCCACCCCACACCTCTGGCCTGTACCCCAGTGCTTGTGTGCATAAATAAATAAATCTTTAAAAAAAAAAAGTATGATAATCATGTTATAGTTGCATTTTCAGAAAGAAGTCTTTATATTGTATAGCTACCTACTGGTGTTTATTTACAGGTAAAATGTGATATAATGCCTTGAATTTGTTTAAAAAATATTCCCAGAAGGAGTTGTGGGCCTACAGAGATGAATCAGTGTTGTTTATATATTGACGATAATAGAATCAGTCCACTATTGAAAGATAATTTTGCGTAGTTGGAAGTTCTACAAAATAAATAAACTGCAAATAGAATACATCAAGGTCTTTTGCCAATAGTTCAACAGTCGTTTCTTTGGTATATTGGAACATTTGAGTAAACATTGAATTTGCTTTTTCTTGAAAAAAATGGCTTTTTTAAAAAAAGATTTATTTATGCATACAAGAGCTGAGGTACAGGTCAGAGTCCAGAGAGGTGAGAGGATTCACCAGAGACAGAATGGGGAGCAGAACAGGCAGACTGACTGAAACACACTGCTGAGGGGAGCAGCGGGTGAGGCAGGAGAGGTCTGCTGCGCCATGTGGGTCCCCTCCCTGGCCAGCCGCAGGGATTGAACTCGTGCTGCAGTGACTGCGGTTTGCTTCACAGTGTGTTGCTTAATCCACTGTGCCACCAGGAGGCCCGAAAAAATGGCTTTTACAGGATGCAAAGATGGACAAGAGCTCCTGACTACTCCAGAGATCTCCTGTGATAGTCTTCTTGTTTTCAGAGCTTTCTCCTCAGCCTCTTTGTTTACTGCCACTATATTTTTAAAAAAATATTTATTTATGCATACAAGAACTGGGGTGTAGGCCAGAGGTGTAGGGCGTGGTGAGAGGATTCAACAGAGACAGATTGGGGAGTAAAATAGGCAGAGTGACCAAAATACACTGCTGAGGGGAGCAGTTGGTGAGACAGGAGAGGTCTGCTGTGCCATGTGGGTTCAGTCTTTGGCCAGGGATAGAACACGTGCTTCAGTTGCTGCAGATGCTTCATAGTGCAGTGCTTAACCCCTTGCGCTATCAGGGAGGTCCTGCCACCACTATTTGAAAAGGAACTGTTGCTTGAAATGCCTGTCATTACCAAGAGTCAATAAGCAGAGAGAGGAATTGAATCTATAAGAAGTGCATTCATTTAGATAGCTGCCAGTGATCTGAGAATGTTTGGCACAGCACCCATCTGCCATCCCCTCTGCCATCCCCTCTGCCATCTCATCTGGAGTTGGCCTTGTTATAATGAGTCAAACAAAGACAGTCACAAGCCAACAGCCCATCACAACAACCTGTCACAGTTGATGCTCCTCATATCCTTCACATTCAACCCCCAGACCTTATCAGTCTCTGGGTTATCTTGATCCTAGCACATCTCTTGACGTCAGTGTCTAGCACTGATGTCCTTTGGGCATCATTGGGGCAAGAATTTCAGTTTAAAGCAAGAGTTTTAGTTTAAAGAAAATGGATCATTAGTCTTGTAGTGTGTGCGTGCAGCCTGCGCTGTGTATGTGTAGGTATGGGGCTCCCTTCTCCCTGGCCTTGTTTCAGCACATTCATAGCCAACAAAAAAATCAGAGTTATAAATGGGACTTAGTGAAAAGTGATTCCATTTTTGCCCACATCCCATTTTCTAATCTCCAGGTCTCCCCAGAGGTGGTTCCATCCAGAGAAATTGTCCTTGTGTAGAAAATATATGTAGCTGCACCCATTTCCCAGTTTCTGCATAAATGGTGGCATCCCATACATACAATTTTGAAGCATATATTATATTATGCATATTATCCTGAGACATCTGAGTTGACCTTATGCTTTCAAGGTTGCTTGTCTTCCTCTGTCCAAACTACCACATACTGTGTTAGTCTTTTGTTAATGGTCTTGGGTTATTTCCAAACTTTTCTCTTGGCAACAATGAATGTTGCATTCATGAATGAGTGGGTGAGTGAATGAATGAATGGATCATTGTATGTCGCCCTTTCACCCTGTAGAGGAGTGGATCCTCTCATTTGGTAGCCCTCATTCTCTGAGGTAACCCTGAAGGGAACATATTTTACTGTGGGCTCCATGTGTGCCAGGTGATGAAATAGGGTGAGTCAGGTTATGCAGCAGCTAATAAATTTGCAAGCTGAGTTCAACATTCCAGACTGTCTTCTGTCAAAAGTTTGAACTCCTTCCACTACTCTGGGGCTATGGCTGGAGATGGAGCAGGAGTTCTTCTAAGCACCTTTTGTTTAAGCTTCACAGGGAAGCAAGGCATAAATATCTGCTCTTCTTCCATGCAAGGTCTCACCCCACCCTTGGCAGCTATGGGGGTAGGACAGCCCTAGAGTGCCCTTCCTTGAACTCGAGGGCTGCCTTTTTTTGGTGGGAGGGAGCTGGCACCAAGAAGAGGGAAGGAGATGGATCATCTCCCGAACTCCCCAGGATATGGAAAACATTAGAGACAAATTGAATGAAAGGGCAGAGGAGGGGTAATTAGGTCTTCCCTCCCATCAAAATTAAGTCCAGATATGGGGGTGATGAGGCTCAGAGTAGAAAATATTAGATGGAAGTTCTCATAAGGACAAAGACCAGAGGTGGGGGTAGGGATGACTCATTAAAACCAGCTATAGAAGTTTCCAGGAATCTGTATTAGAACTATACACTGCAAAAAAATGAAAAATAATGTAAAATATATCAAAATTAAAAAAGTTTCCAGGAATCTGAGGTGGGGGCAGAGAGGATTATCAATCATTAGAAGGCCAACCCAACCTGACCCCAAGGCAAGAAATTCCACAAATTTCATCAAAGAACACTACAAAAGAATACTCCTTGCTCTGGAAAAATGCACATGTTGTCTTTTTTTTTTTTTTAAATTTATTTATTTATGCATACAAGCACTGGGGTACAGGCCAGAGGTGTGGGGGGGGTGAGAGGATTCACCACAGAGAGCGGAGAGCAGAACAGGCAGATCAACGGAAGTACACTGCTGAGGGGAGCAGCGGGCACAGCAGGAGAGGTCTGCTGCGCCATGTGGGTCCCCGCCCTGGCCGGCCGGCAGCAGGGATCGAACTCGTGCTGTAGTGACTGCGGTTTGTTTCATAGTGCGTTGCTTAACCCACTGCGCCACCAGGGAGGCCCCCTGCACATGTTGTCTTTTAAGACTTCTTGCCTGTGTCTATGCAGGTATCGCTTTCCTTGTTCTCGTTTCCTTAATAAACTTACCCTGTACTAACAAATGGGAATGTCTGCTGCATTCTTTCTCAGAGGGATCCAAGAACCCCACACCCCAAGCCCACCAGGGGTGATGGTGATGAGGGAGGGAGCCAGAGAAGTGATAGTCAGAGGCCATCCCACTCCTCACCCTTTTCTAGCTGACCCTTGAGCACATGGGCCAGGGTCACCCCCCTCTCACCCAGGCAAGTAGCTGAAATGGGGAGATGACATGCACCACTGCTCCTCCAAGACTGTGAAGACCGCAGAAGGGTGGCAGGAAGGAGGTGAGGCAGAGCCTGTGTGGGAGGGCAGATGGCTCATTAGCACCCCGGCCGGCCACCTAGTTCAGGTGAGGACCCAGTCAGGCAAACCCATTTTATATTAGGGTTGCCCTGTAACAGTTCTAGGCACTGAGTTTCTGTCTGAGAGAAACTAGGACTCAGGGACAGGCCTTCTTTTCTTGGGAGGCTCTCACTTCACTCTTGGTGCCTTGCTTAATTCTCAGGAATTGTTTGTGTGGTGAATGGATGAGGAGAGGAGGATCCTGACTCAGAGTCTGGCCTGAGGGGTGAGGCCCTGAAGGAGCCTGAGGAGAAGCAGGCACCTGGGCACTAAACTCTTTCCTCAGGCTTTAGGAGTGATTTATGTAAAGGCCTCAAGGTCACACAAGGGCAATCATTTCAAATAAGTCAGCGTATGGTAGTGGCATTGTTTTTTAGAGTTGGTGGGTTTGGAGAGCCCGGTTCTTGGGTTCAGTCTAGGAAAAGTTTTGTTACAGGGCAAGCCTGAAATAAAATGGGTTTTCCTGACAGGGTTCTCACCCGCATGCTCGAAAGGCACTTATAATAAGCACCAACTGCAGGCACACACGACAACCTTATAAAGGGTTTTATTTACAAAAGAAGGGGAAATAAAGTAGTGAATAACACAAGAAGAGGAATACAAATCTGTAAATGTCCTACCAGATCTTCCCAACTAGAACCCAGCTGAGAGCTGGCTCTGAACCGAGAGCCCTCAAGGCCCACATGTCTGGTTTTACACTCAGCCTGGCTGCTTAACTCCACCCTCATGTCCCAGTGATCCGCTCTTCGATAATGATCTTATAGGATTTGTGTTTTGGGGATATTGTTGGTCTGGAGTGGGGGTTGGAGTCCATAAATCTATTTGTGTAATCCCTTCAGGACTACCTTTACCCCTAACAGTTTCACCAGAGCTCCCTGCTCAGTACCAGCCAGTGAGTTCCCGGCAAGTTTCTCTACGAGGCAGAGATGTTGGTATAAGAGCAGGTTTATTAGAGAAAGGAACAGAAAAGCAAAGACACTTGCATAGACACAAGCAAGCAGAAGGAACTACCCCAAAAAGGACAGGTTTGCTGAGAGAGGCCTGCGTGGTTGCAGGTGGCGGCCTTGAGGAGAGCTGCCTCTGCTGAGGGAGATCAGTGAAGAGAAGCCCCAGCAGGGTACAGGTCAGGGGCAGGCGGGAGGCTACTGCCCTGCAGAGGTGAGAGCTGGTGAAGAGAAGCACCTGCAGTCACAGGTGGGCAGGACAGCTGCCTTGCTGTGGGGACAACATTAGGTTTTATCATCTTTTGGTAGGGAGTGGCTCATCTCTGTGGGTGGATGGTTTATTCCTTCATCTCCATATCTTCACCTCCAGGTCTGTGCTCCTGACTCTCCTGATAGCAGGCTGATCCCTGTCTGGGTATTGCTCTTCTTGATCTGGGCGTTGACCCCTAAGGGCCTTAGTTTTTATGACTGGGTTTAATCCCTTCTACCCCACCTCCTTGTGTGGTAGGTTCTTGACCTTGGTGTCTCCTCTATTCTTAATCCTCCATCAGTAGGGTAGGGTGGGCTCTGTTGAGTGTCCTAGCAGGGTCCCATATTAGAGGAAGTGGGTGGGTTCTGACCCGATGTAAATATGTTTATTTAAAAAAATGTAAGAGGGGCCTCCCTGGTGGTGCAGTGGGTTAAGCAACGCACTATGAAGCAAACTGCAGCCACTGCAGCACGAGTTCGATCCCTGCTGCCGGCCGGGGAGGGGACCCACGTGACGTAGTTTTTGGAGTGTGAGGTTTGGAGTGCGGGTTCTTGGGCTCACTCTGGCAAAGGTTTCACCAGAGCCCCCTGTTCAGCAGCATGCGCTGAGTTCCCAGGCAAGTTTCTTGAAGACGCAGAGACCTTAGCTATTTTAAAGAGCAGGTTTATTAGGAAAATGGACAGAAGAGCAAAGGACACTTGCATAGACACAAGGAGGCAGGAAGAGCTGCCCCAGGAGGGACAGGTTTGCTGAGAGAGGCCTGCGTGATTGCAGGCGGGTGGCCTTGAGGAGAGCTGCTGTTAGGGGGAAGGGTAGTCCTAAATAGATTACACAGATGGGTGTGTGGACTCCAACCCCCACTCCAGACCACCAGTGTTCCAGAACCACAAATCCGATACGATGATTATCGAAGAGAGAATCACTGAAACCTGAGGGTGAGGTTGAGCAGCCAGGCTGGCTATAAAACCAGAGGTGAGCCTTAGGCTCGCTCTCTTCCTTTAGAGCCATCTCACTTGACTCGGAGCCAGCTCTCAACGCGCCATTGCTTAGAAAATCTGGTAAAATATTTACAGATTTGTATCCCTCTCTTTCCCTTGGTATTATTACTATTTTATTCCCCTTCTTTCAAAAAATAAAACCCGTTAATAACTTTTGTCACGTGTACCTAAAGTTCAGACTTTTTAAGTCTTCTAAGTGCGTGGGTGAAAAACCCAGTAAGGAAAACCCATTTTATATTAAAGTTGCTCTGTAACACTGCCTCTACTGAGGGAGGTCAGTGCAGAGAAGCCCCAGCACGGTGCCAGTCAGAGGGAAGCAGGAAGGTTGCTGCCTGCAGAGGAGAGGGTTGGTGAAGGGAAGCACCTGCATAGTCACAGGTGGGCAGAAGGTGGCTGTCCCAGCCAGTGCAGAGGCTGCATTGATAGAGTCTTCTTTTGGTAGGGAGGGGCTTGAGAAGATTCTACAAGCACGTGATCTCCGGAGATTATTACAATGGATTCCAGAGATAGAGCTCCCTCTTCTCTTTACTTTTGGTCTAGCATTTACAATGGATTCCAGA
This sequence comes from Galemys pyrenaicus, assembly GCA_019455555.1. Lineage (NCBI taxonomy): Eukaryota > Metazoa > Chordata > Mammalia > Eulipotyphla > Talpidae > Galemys > Galemys pyrenaicus. Next base: position 115,223 of record JAGFMF010012226.1, read on the forward strand.
GATATTTGCTTGGGTTAATAATTATTAATCCCTTCTACCCCCACCTCCAGGTCTCTAATCTAAGGTACCTCCTTTCCAGTTTTTTTTTTCTATTCTTCTGTCCTTCATCACCCACATGGCACAGCAGACCTCCCCTGCCTTGCCTGCTGCTCCCCTCAGCAGAGTGTTTCAGTCTATCTGCCTGTTCTGTTACCTACTCTGTCTCTGGTGAATCCTCTCACTGCCTGCACCTCTGGCCTGTACCCCACTCTTGTATGCACAAATAAATAAATCTTTTAAAAAATAAATTAGTTAAAAAATGGAAGAAATAGAAACCAAAAGCACTTTCGTTGATGCTCTAAAATATGCTATTACTTGGAGTGAGGAAAGTGTTAGGGGGAAGGGTAGTCCTGAATGGATTACACAGATGGGTTTGTGGACTCCAACCCCCACTCCAGACCACCAGTGTTCCAGAACCACAAACCCGATAATATGATTATCAAAGAGAGAATCACTGTGACCTGAGAGGGTGGAGTTGAGCAGCCAGGCTGGCTAGAAAACCAGAGAGGTGAGCCTTGGGTGCTCTCCTGCTCTTCCTTTAGAGCCATCTCACTTAATTCAGAGCCAGCTCTCAAAGCACCATTGCATTCCAGCTCGGAATATCTAGTAGAATATTTACAAATTTATATCCCCTTGGTGTTATTTCTACTTTATTCCCTGTCTTTTGTAAAATAAAACCCTTTAATAACGTTTGTCGCGTGTGCCTGAAGTTGAGGCTTATTATAAAAGTCTGAGCGCGCGATAAAAACCCAGTCAGAAAAGCCCACTTTAAATTAGGGTTGCCTTGTAACAAAAGGACTGGGAAGGAGGTTGGCCTGGACCTTACTCATGGAGCTCATTGTTTCAGCAGACGCCTGGAGACCTTCCTCTGGCCCGGCTGAGATAAGCACCCATAGAACTAGAAGGCAGAAAAGCCTGTGAACAGGAGCTGGAGGACTCTGGACGACTGAGAGAGCTTCCTAGAGGATGAGGGACTTAAAAAAAGCCACAGAAAAGAGGGTGCCAAGAGACAATCTCCCAGGGAGAGAGGGCTCAACAAGGCCCAGGGAAGGGGCTGGGCAAGACCTGGGATTTGGGGGCTCCTCAGGGAGCTCAGAAGAGCCCCAGAAGGAGGCTATGAAGTGGAAAATGTCAGACTGACCTGTTGATTAGTGCAAGCTGGAAAATAGTAGACTGAAAGTTTCAGGGAACATCTGCTAACTCTCAAAGCCACGGGCACCCGATTCATGCACCCCAGATGCCTGTACCCCTTGCTCTAGTCAATATAGACTCTGTAATCCAGCTGCTTGGGGCTCAGACTTTGAGAATGATCTCTGAGCCTGCTGGTGTAAAACCCACCAACGTATATAGAGAACTTCCCTCCTCCTCTCTGAGTGCTGCTTGGTTTCCTGATGGAATTTCTGCCCTAACATTTTTGGTTCCCTGACTGGGAAACCGGCTGTGCAACCCATTGTGCCACGGGCCTGGAGTCTTGGCAGTGACCGGTGACTCTCCCTGAAGAGAATGAGGTGGCGCCTCCTGTCTTTGTTTGACGGGTCCTCCTTGTTAGGGTTGGGGTCAGACTGTTACAGGGCAACCCTAATATAAAATGGGTTTGCCTGACTGGGTTTTTACTTGCGCCCTTGAAAGGCACTTATAATGCCCCAACAGCAGGCACACATGACAAAGGTTAATAAAGGGTTTTAGGGGCCTCCTTGGTGGCGCAGTGGGTTAAGCAATGCACTATGAAGCAGCCACTGCAGCACGAGTTCGATCCCTGCTGCCGGCCAGGGAGGGGACCCACATGGTGCAGCAGACCTCTCCTGCTGTGCTCGCTACTCCCCTCAGCAGTGTGTTTCAGTAGATCTGCCTGTTCTGCTCCCCGCTCTCTGTGGTGAATCCTCTCACCCCCCCACACACCTCTGGCCTGTACCCCAGTGCTTGTATGCATAAATAAATGAATCTTAAAAAAAAATAAAGGGTTTTATTTATAAGTGAAGGGTAAATACCGTAGTGACTAGTATAAGGAGAAGAGAGGGATATAGATTTGTAAATGTTTTACCAGTTCTTTGGAGCTGAAACCTAACTGCGCACTGAGAGCTGGCTCCCAAGGAAAAAATTTATCCCTAAGGCCCACATGTCTGCTTTTATACTCAGCCTGGCTGCTTAACTCCACCCTCAGGTCCCAGTGATCCGCTCTTCGATAATGACCTTATGGGATTTGTAGTTCTTGGATCTTGTAGGTCTGGAATGGGGGTCGAAGTCCATAACCTATTTGTGTAATCCATTCAGGAGGGTCTTTCCCCCCTAACAATTCAACCATTGCTGCCACACCCCAACCTGACTCTGGGAGAGGTGGATGGAAGTGCCAGAGGCTGCAGGACACTGTAAGACCTTCCAGGGGCCCAGCCCTTTAGGCCTGTCCCAACAGATGGAAGGGGAGCGTGATCACCTCCCAGAGCTGTTTTGGAACCAGTTAGAAACTCCTGAGGGAAATGTGACAGCATCTGAATGACTGTTTTGATGGGAGGGTGTGTGTGTGCAAAATCTCCATGGCTGTGGCTACCGAGACTGAGTAGGCTTGACGTCCTCAGCTTTAACACCCTTTTCCAGCTAAACCTCTTTTGCCATGGCCAAGGCAAGAGGTAAAATGCTGGCAACTACAGTGAGGGACCCACTGCAACTGGCTGGGGTGGGTGGGTGGGAGGTGGGGGCTGCCTCTGGTATCATCAGCAAGCAGCTGTCTGGACCTTTGTTTCGGTGCTGAGATTATTGGTATGTTTCTGCTGCCTTCCAGCTGGTCTTTCCAAAAGGAAACTGGACTCTCCTTTTGTCCACTTTGAGATACTGTTCTGATCCATTCCATGAAAGTCTAGACTCTTTAAGGTAAAAACTGCTGAGTTACCTTGGATTTGCTAACCAGCTATACAGGATGTATATTGGTTGAGTAAGAACTTCTAAATGGCGATTGGACAGTAAAAGTTTAGTTTCTTATTGAAACTAATTATTCTGGTAAAAACTATAAAGTAGAAGTGTAACTTTCTTTGGGCTAAATTACAAATCTCAGATTTCTGATAAGAGTTAAGGAATAGCAGACTTAAAAGAAGATCTTGGGGTCTTCCTGGTAACACAATGGGTTAAGCAATGCACTATGAAACAAAATGCAGCCACTGCAGCACGAATTCGATCCTTGGCCAGGGAAGAGACCCACATGGTGCAGAATACCTCCTCTATTTTGCCTGCTGCTCCCCTGAGGAGTGTGTTTCAGTCAATCTGTCTGTTCTGTGTCCTACTGCTCTTGTGAATCCTCTTACCCCCAACACTTCTGGCCTGTACCCAGTTTTTTTTTTTTTAAAGATTTATTTATTTATGCACACAAGCACTGGGGTACAGGCCAGAGGTGTGGGTGGGGTAAGAGGATTCACCACAGAGTAGATAGAACAGGCAGATCAACAGAAGTACACTGCTGAGGGGAGCAGCGGGCACAGTAGGAGAGGTCTGCCACGCCATGTGGGTCCCCCACCCTGGCTGGCAGCAGGGGTCGAACTCGTGCTTCAGTGGCTGTGGTTTGCTTCATAGTGTGTTGCTTAACCCACTGCGCCACCAGGGGAGGCCCTGTACCCCAGTTCTTAAAAGATTGATTTATTTGTGCATACAAGAGCAGGGGTACAGGCCAGAGGTGTGGGCGGTGAGAGGATCCACCAGAGACAGAGTGGGGAGCAGAACAGGCAGACTGACTGAAACACACTGCTGAGGGGAGCAGTGGGCGAGGCAGGAGAGGTCTGCTACGCCATGTGGGTCCACTCCCTGGCTGGCAGCAGGGATTGAACTCGTGCTGTAGTGGCTGTGGTTTGCTTCATAGGACATTGCTTAACCCACTGTGCCACAAGGGAGGCCCATAAATAAATCAATCTTAAAAAAAAAAAAAAAGACATGAGTTATCCTTTTTGATTGCTGAGTAATATTCCATTGTGTAAATATAGCACATCTTCTTGGTCCAGTCATATGTTTGTGGACGTTTAGGTTGTTTTCATAGATTACCTATTGTAAATTGTGCTGCAATAAATATAGGGGTGCATGTGTCCTTTTGAATTGTTTTTGTGTCCTTTGGGTAGATACCTAGGAGGGGAATTGCTGGAACATATGGAAGCTCCATTTTAGTAGTTTTGTTACAGAGCAGAGATAGGGGCACTCCAGAAGCCCCAAGCCTGCCCTCTCTGAATGGGTTCTGCCATCCGCCGCATTAAGACAAACATACAAAACCTTTAATGGAAAGGAACTTTAATACAACT
>JAGFMF010012226.1:123388-153893 GCA_019455555.1 Galemys pyrenaicus
CTCTGCAGAAATCTTCTTATCCTCAGCTCCACCCACTTAGGGCGGAACCAGGATTTTGGGAACTTCCCCTTTTCCTGGGACCACCCTGTTACAAAAGGACAAGCCATTCTAGCAGTTAGCTCCAGAGATTAGACAGGGCCCTGAAGGCTTACATTGACAGAGAGGAGACCAGTCAGGCTAAAAAAAGGGAGAAGGACAAGACCAGGGCCCAGTATATGGCCCTTGCTGTTCCCGCACCCTTACCCTGCCACCTCAGGCTCACCTGAGGCCCCGAGCATCCCAGGTGCTCAGTGCCTCAACCTGTTCGTGGGCTCCCATCTGCGGCCATTGTCAGCAGCCGGGTCACCTCAGCCACAGGTGTCTGAAGAAGCCACCCCCAGGGCCATGTCCTCAGTGCCCCCCACACAGGGCACTAGAAGAGGGACTGTTCCACTGTCCAAGAGAGAGGGGGTCAGCCCAAACCATAGGCCAGGATGGGAGGACAGGCTTGACTGTCAGCTGCCTCTGACAATGAAGAACCAGGAATAGAAGACATTGGGCCTCCCTGGTGGCGCAGTGGGATAAGCAATGCACTGTGAAGCAAACCACAGCCACTGCAGCAGTTCGATCCCTGCTGCCACATGGTGCAGTAGACCTCTCCTGATGTGCCCGCTGCTCCCCTCAGCAGTGTGTTTCAGTCAGTCTGCCTGTTCTGCTCCCTGCTCTGACTCTGGTGGATCTTCTCACCTCCCTGGACTCTGACCTGTACCCCAGCTCTTGTATGCATAAATAAATAAAATCTTAAAAAAAAAAAAGAAAAGAAGACATTTTTTAAAAAACCCCAGAGGTAAGACAAGCTTCGGGTGACCCTACAAATGGCAGACAAAAAAAAAAAAAAAAAAAAATCACCTTCTTGGTGAATAAAGAACCATTTACTCTGCCTTGCTCCAATTCTTTAGACTGGCCTACTGGTCAACTACCTCCCTCACTAGTACTGATGACTAGACTGAGCTAGGACACTAACATTTCTAGTAAGATTAAAAAAAACAAAACAAAATACCTGGAGGTGTTAGGGGAGAAAAGTCCTCCTAAATAAATTACACAAATAAGTTATAAACTTCAACCCCCATTCCAAACCTACAATATCCAAAACCTACAAATCCCATAAGGTCATTATCAAAAAGCAAATCACTAAAACCTAAAAATAAAGTTAAACAGCCAAGCTAAATATAAAAGAAAACATGTGGGCCTTGGGGGTCTCTCTTTTCCTTAAGAGTCAGCTCTCTCCGGAGGAGAGGATGTAAATCTTGCGCCGGGCCGTACCCATATCCGCGTGGAGAAGGGTTCCATGTGAACAGCAGTTGAACATGGGTCAGTCGGTCCTGAGAGATGAGCGAGCGCCGTTCCGAAGAGTCAGCTCTCAACACACCATTAAGTTTCAACTCCAAAAAATTAATAAAACATTTATAAATCTATATCCCTCTCTTCTCCTTATATTATTCACTAAACTATTTCCCCTTCTCTTATAAATAAAACCCTTTATTAACCTTTATTTTTTCCCCACCCGCCCTTTTTTATTAAACATTATTGTATATACCTACAATTAAAACATTATAAATACCTTTCAAACACACAAGTAAAAACCCAATCAAACAAACCCATCTTATATTAAAATTACCCTATAACAGAGGTATGAAAAAAAAAAGAATCTTTACTATAGATGACCATAAAGACAGGCAGCCTAGTTGGCTACAATCAATCTTTGCTTCTATAGAAGGAAACCACTTCTGTCCTGGCTGCTCCCCTTTCTCATTCCCTCACTAATTTTCTTTCTTTATCTTGTTCGGGCCTTGCATCCTTGACACCCCTGTCAAAATCATCTCCTATCACATAAAAGCCAGCAGACTTCAAATGATCCTTCAGATGGAGCCAAAGATGATATTTCTGCTGTCCTTCTCCCAAGGTCCCTTAGATCATTGGCCTGCAGTGGGGCCCTGACTGCCTCCCCACATCTTCGCTGCCTTCAGCAGGAAGCAGTTACTGATGAAACCAACGTCCTTTGTCCTACAGCAGTCAGGGGCTCCATCCATAGAGGGGGACTGAGTCCCAGGACAAGTCAGGGTTAATTAGGCAGCTTCGGGGATTTTGGGAGAGCTAAAGAGGCTTCTGATAAGGACGGTAAATTCTAAGACGTTCTAACCAAAACATACTCCAGAGGTGAGGTCAGAAAGTCCAGGAGGACTAAACAAACCAGTACACTGGACAATGCCTGGTGACTGACTCTGATTTCTCCTGTACACATTGAAACCTTAAAAACTATCTTCGAAGGCTGCACCCTGGAATCTGCACCACCATAGCCATTAAAAAATACTAGAGTTAAAAATTAAAAATTTTTAACCTCCCTGGTGGCGCAGTGGCTTAAGCAACGCACTATGAAGCAAACCACAGCCACTGCAGCACGAGTTCGATCCCTGCTGCCGGCCAGGGAGCTGGCCCACATGGCAGCAGACCTCTCCTGTCTCACCCACTGCTCCCCTCAGCAGTGTATTTCAGTGGATCCACCTGTTCTGTTACCCACTCTGTCTCTGGTGAATCCTGTCACCCCCCCACACCTCTGGCCTGTACCCCAGCTCTTGTATGCATAAATAAATCTTAAAAAAAATAAAAATTAAAAGGGAGGAAATGAAGTGGAAAATGTCAGGCTGACCTGTCGATGAGCTGAAGTTGGGACATGGTCTGTAGACTGAAAGTTTCAGGGATAACTCTCAAGGCCACGGGCACCCTCATTCATGCACCCCAGATGATGGTGCCCCTTGCTTTAGTCAATATTTACTCTGTAACCAAGTTGCTCAAGGCTCAGACTTAGAGAGCTCTGAGGCCGCTGGTGTAAAACCCGCTGGTATAAACGAAGAATTCTCTCCTGTCTGAGAGATGCCTGCTTCCCTGATGGAGTCCTGAAACACAGGGCCTGTGTGGTGTGGGCAGTTGGCTCACTGAAACGCCCCTGGCCTGGCTATTTCCATTTGGAAGAGCTGAAAGAACCTCCTTAAAGGTCAGGGACTGTTTATTGGGAAGCTTCCACATCACCCTTGGTGCCTTGCTTAATTCTCAGGAATTTTTTGTGCTGTGAACTGGGCCCTTAAAACAGCGTGTCACAGTCTCCCTCTACCCTGTTAATTAAAAAAAAAAATTATTCCCCCTGCTGCAGCACCCAAGACCCTTCTGCTTGCATTTGTGGTGGTTGGTGGCTGGACCCAGAATCAGGGAGAGAGGTTCTGACCTGGTTATTTTTAGCTGAGGTAACAGACCCTCAGCTGGAATCACACAGTAAGCTATGAACCAGGCAGGTCAGAGGAGTTTCCAAAACTGGGTGTCCAACTGAAAATGGGAATGGGCCCTCCTGTTGCCATGGAATGTTGAGGGTGGTAGATCCTAGGATTTAAATTTTTACAAGTTATTATTTTTAATAATGAATTTCATGCTCTCTTCATTTTTAAAAAAAGATTTATTTATTTATGCATATAAGGGCTGGGTGGGGTATGGGCCAGAGTCACAGGAGGTGAGAGGATTCACCAGAGACAGAGTGGGGAGCAGAACAGATGAAACACACTGCTGAGGGGAGCAGCAGGCTAGGCAGGAGAGGTCTGCCGTGCCATGTGGGTTCCCTCTCTGGCTGGGGATTGAACTCGTGCCCCTGTGCCACAGATGCTTCACAGTGTGGCGCTCAACCCACTGCACCACCAGGGAAGCCCTACTTTGTATTTTGACTTGCTCTTTTCTTTCCAGGCTTGCCTGGCCCTTCCCGCGTCTTTCTTATGGGTGTCCACCAGAATGTGCCTTAGACTGTGGCAGGCTGTTGCGCCTCTTTTAGGTCAACACTGTTTGGCTGAGCATTTACCCACGAGGGGATGGGTGACTTCCGTGTTTTACTGGGAAACTCTTATCCTTTCTTTTCTATTCTTTCTATGCATACTTACTCTATTAAAGTTATTTTCTATTAAAGGTCTTAAATACTATGTTCTGTCTTTATGTGGGGAATGGCAAGTTTGGGGGCCCTGAGATACCCCTCAAGTCTTCACACTAACAGTCTCACATAGGAGTGGAGACGTTGTTTATGTCCTTTCATAAGAATGAAAACACAGGTATTTGCCAGGCTTTTAAAAAAAATTATTTATTTATGCATACAGGAGTTGGGGTACAGGCCAGAGTCTTGGGAGGTGAGAGGATTTACCAGAGACAGTGGGAGCAGGACAGGCAGACCTACTGAAGCACACTGCTGAGGGGAGCAGTGAATGAGTCAGGAGAGGTCTGCTGCGCCATGTGGGTCCCCTCCCTGGCCAGGGATTGAACTTGCGCTGCTGTGCCGTGGACGCTTCACAGTGCGGTGCTCAACCCTCTGCACCGTCAGGGAGGCCCCTTGCCAGGCTTTTTAACGATGTGAAAAACAGTCATCTTTACCAAATGGGAGTCTACTGAAAATCTACATGGGATCCTAGAGAGGGGAGCAAACATCTGGTGTCTTCAGCCCAAACGTCTCCCAGCTCTTGATCTTCCACACTAGAGCAGGCCCTCGAGAGAACTGGAAGAGTGGGCCAACTGAGTGACCCGCCTTTTCTCTGTGCACCTTGATTTGCCACGACGCCAGGTGGTGCCCCCGTGGGCGGTTTCCCATCAAAGTTGATCTCACATCTCTTGTTGTCTCCCCAAATTCTCTTCTCCCCCAAATTCTCTTCTTACCTGGTGTTAGAACTCCAGCAGAGCTCATGGTGTAGACAAACTGGAGACCACATTTTCCAGCCTCCTGTGAGACCAAGTTTTGGCCAGAGGCTCATGAATGGAAGAGTTGGGTGAATTTCCACGTCCTACCTCCTGTTCTGTCATCCCACTTCCTGGGACTGGAATGCAGATTGGTGGCAAATTGCTTCATCCATGCAGTCACGGACAGATCTCAGCGGCTTGCAGAGGCACGAGACAGAAGGGGCCTGGCTGGGGTCCTGACGCTGCCTCGGAGCCCCTCTGCCCAGCCAGCCCAGGCCCCTCGCATACCACCCTGTCTGTTTAGTCCAAGTCTAGGGTCCAAATTACTTGTGACAGAAATAAACTGCTGTCTCATTTAAGTCACTGTATTTTGGTTTCTGTTTATTACGGTAATTTAGATTATGTTCTGAATAGACAAGTCCCTGGGCACTGTCTTTGGCTTCCATGTTGATTTCTGGCTAAATACATTAGTTACATATTTGTCTAAATATGCTAAGAGAAGAGCCTCCCTGATGGCACAGTGGGTTGAGTGCCGCACTGTGAAGCATCCATGGCACGAGTTTGATCCCCGGCGAGGGAGGGGACCCACATGGCGCAGCAGACCTCTCCTGCCTTGCCCGCTGTTCTGCTCCCCACTCTGTCTCTGGGCAGCAGTGGGTGAGGCAGGAGAGGTCTGCCGCACCATGTGGGTCCCCTCCCTGGCCGGTGGCAGGGATCGAACTCGTGCTGCAGTGGCTGCGTTTTGCTTCATAGTGCGTTGCTTAACCCACTGCGCCACAGGAGGCCCCTGATTTCACTTTTATCTCTTGATTCTCTGAGGGAGAGTTGCAGGCAAGAAAAAGACTGTGACTCTTCCTATTTATCCAGAATTTATAAGAAATTTAGTCTGAGTTCCTTGAAGGTTTATATTCTGGAAGATAATGCCATCCCAGGCTCTGGGAAATAAAATCCACTTGGCAAATCCCAAAGGAAAACCGAAACTTTACTTAAATAAAATGTTTTGCAATATCTTGATGTCTTGTGTGCTTTACACTGTGTGTGTGTGACTGAGTGTGTGTGTGTGTGTGTGCCCACCTGCACATGCATTGGAGATCAGCAGCTACTGCAAACACATAGGGATTAAGGAGACAGGGCAAAGGTTTCACTTCTCTGCTCGGTCCCCAACTCCCGATTCTTTTTTCTAAACAGAAGAAAACCCCTGTGCCACTCCCTGGCTTCCCTTCTCTGGCAGCAAACACAGTGACTGCTGAGCCAACTCTGGTTTTCGGGAAGTCAGATGACCTTTCCTCCTCCCAGCTCTGGGCCTCTCTCCGTTGCAGAGGTAGACACCATGCACCCACTGCTGGCTCTCCTTTGCCTGCTGCCCCTGCATCCAGGTAGGAGTGGGGTGGAGGGGGATGTTGGGGTCCAGGGCCAAGGCTGGTGCAGCCCAGGTTGAGCTCCTGTGTGAAAAGGACGGTGTCCTTTGCTCTCCGCGTCTCATCTGTGCCTCCCTCCTTCTCTCCGTTTCTGCGTCCCCGGCCACAGGCTCTGCTGCAGCCTCTCTCTCCTGCTCTCAGAACGTCAATATTTCCGGTGGCACTTTCACCCTCAGCAACGGCTGGACTCCTGGGAGTATCCTCACCTACTCCTGCCCCCTGGGCCATTACCCATCCCCTGCCATGCGGCTGTGCAAGAGGAACGGGCTGTGGGATACCCCGAGATCCACCCGGTCGACACCAACAAAGGCTACGTGCAAACGTGAGGCTTCCGCTGGGCTTGCGGGCCCCATGTGCGACCAGCCAGTATTTCTATTTCGCTTAGTGTGGGGCTTAGCATGACTAGATGATGTGGGAGGGCTGGCAAAGCTCATTTCCAGAATAGTGAGACAATGTCAATTGCCTGTGGCAGAGAAAAGAGGCAGGCTGGATGGGATGGCGGGGTTGCACGACCAGAGAGGATGTTTATTTTTTTTTTAAAGATTTATTTATTTATGCATACAAGCACTGGGGTACAGACTGGAGGTGTGGGGGTGTGAGAGGATCCACCACAGACAGAGCAGGGAGCAGAACAGGCAGATCAACAGAAGCACACTGCTGAGGGGAGCAGTGGGCACAGCAGGAGAGGTCTGTTGTGCCATATGGGTCTCCTCCCTGGCTGGCAGCAGGGATCGAACTCGTGCTGCAGTGGCTGCGGTTTGCTTCATAGTGTGTTGCTTAACCCACTGCGCCACCAGGGAGACCCAGAGAGAGGATGTTTAAAACTTAACGATTGACCACGGTCCTGACCACAGAATGAATGCTAGAGGGTCCTGGAATGCCCTGGTGTCCTAGGGGGTCACCCCTTTGGTTCCCACTTTTGGCACACCTGCCCCCCTCAGGGGAGGGGCTGTGTGGCCTCCAGGGGCTGATAGAAGTGACTGTTCATCAGCCTATTAGGTCGAACTGCGTGGAATTGCATCTCCAGCCACTTTCCAAAAGCGGCAGTTTCCCACGCACTAGCCTGGCTTTTTGAACACCTGGCAATCCCGGTGCGCAAGCCGCGTCCCTGCCCCCTGCCCAGCCAGGCGTGCCAGCGCGTCCCGTGTTTCCAACCCCTGTCTCCTTCCAGCTGTTCGCTGTCCAGCCCCTGTTTCCTTTGAGAACGGCATGTACACCCCACGGCTGGGGTCCCACCCCGTGGGGGGCAACCTGACGTTCCAGTGTGAGGACGGCTTCTCACTGCGGGGCTCCCCGGTCCGGCAGTGTCGCGCCAACGGCATGTGGGACGGGGAGACGGCGGTGTGTGACAATGGCGGTGAGTGTCCCACATGGGCGTCCCCCTGGCTCCCCTGGAGTCGTCCAGAGGAAGCTGGTGCCTGGTTTCAGATCCAACATGAAGAGCCCCTCACTCTGTCCCACTTTTCCAAATGCCTTGAAGCTTCTTGGTGTCAGAGCCCCTCGGCTGCCGCAGAGGTCTGCTAGGGGGGACAGAGCGCTGTGCTCCACGCCTGGCCTCTGGAGCCTGTTTGGGGTTCGAGCCTGGCTCTGAAGCTGACAGCCTTTGGGAGGGTCACATGACCTCTTCATGCCTTAGCATTCACATCTGTAACAAGTGGAGGACAGAAGGGGTGCCCTCAGCATTTACAACTGTAACATGTGGGGGACAGAAGGGGTACCGACTCTTTGGGGCTGCCAAGTCAGTATTAGTGATTATCTAGACCAGTGCCTGGGATCTGATAAACACCAAATGTGCTTTTGTCATGGTTGTTATCTTATATTTTTAAGATTTATTTATTTATGCATACCAACATGAGCTGGGGTACAGGCCAGAGTTGCAGGAGGTGAGAGGATTCACCAGAGACAGAGTGGGGAGCAGCACAGGCAGATCGGCCGAAATACACTGCTGAGGGGAGCAGTGAACGAGTCAGGAGAGGTCTGCTGCACCATGTGGGTCCCCTCCCTGGCCGGGGATCGAACTTGGATGCTTCACAGTGCAGCACTCAACCCACCATGCCACCAGAGCCCCTGTCACGGTTGTTATTGTCCCTGTCAAAGGTGAGGGGCTCTGTCCGGCAGAAGGCACCCCGAGGGGCCACCTTGCCTGTAGGTTTTGGGAGCTTCCTGCATCATGATTCTGAGCACATAACACAGAAGACAGGATCTGGAAGATGGCAGCACTGCGTCCTCATCCATGGCCCAGGCATTATCACCCTACTCTTCATTAACTCTCCCAGATAGCCACTTATTTGACACAAATCTAATGTAGTTGAAAACTGAGGCATAATCTACTACAGTCAAGCACCCAGGACATAAGTATTCAGCCTGATGAATGTCCAGTGTGGCAGGAGGTGCCCTCTTCTGCCTTCTGTAGATAAGTGTCACGGGTTCTTTATTTTTTTAAGATTTATTTATTCATGCAGACAAGAGCTGGGGTATAGGCCAGAGATGTGGGGGGTGAGAGGATTCACCAGAGACAGAGCAGGGAGCAAAACAGGCAGACTGACTGAAACACACTGCTGAGGGGAGCAGCGGGCACATCAGGAGAGGTCTACTGCACCATGTGGCAGCAGGGATCGAACTGCTGCAGTGGCTGTGGTTTGCTTCACAGTGCATTGCTTATCCCACTGCGCCACCAGGGAGGCCCAGTTTCATGGGTTCTTACACGTCGCACAGATAGAATCATACAGAATGGGCTCGTTTGCACCTGGTTTCCTTTACTCTGCATTCTATCTGTGAGATTTATCCCTGTCACCCTGTGTATTGACTTTGTTAGTTTTTAGTGCTGAAGATTTATTTATTTATGCATACCAGAGCTGGGGTATAGGCCAGAGGTGTGGTGGGTGAGAGGATTCACCAGAGACAGAGTGAGGAGCAGAACAGGCAGATTTACTGAAATAAACTGCTGAGGGTCGCAGCAAGTGAGACAGGAGAGGTCTGCTGCGCCATGTGGGTCAGTTTCCTGGCTGGGGATTAGTTCGTTCTGCAGTAGCTGCAGACAGCTTCCTCCCCAGTATGCAGTCTCATTTTTGAATGAAGGGCATTTGGGTTGTTGCCAGTTTCTGGCTGAGCACGCCTCTAGAAGTGCTCTAGATGTGACCTTGGCATGCACATGCACTGTTTTCTTTAGTGTGTTATCTGGGGCGGAGTTATGGGACACAGGCTGGCGTGGGCTGAGTTTGAGTAGAGGCTGGCCGACAGCTTCCCCGATTGCTCCTCTAGCGTGTAGCAGAGCTCCATTGGCCACACATGGCCCACTCAGTTACCCATTTTCAGTTTTAACCCAATGGTGTGAAGTGGGAATGTTCTCTGTGGAGGCGGGTCTCCTAGAGCCTGGGGTGGAAATTGACTGAGTGCCCGCGTTGGGATGGGGATGCTTTAGCTAGCAACTGTGTTCACTGAGTTCTAAACATTTTGCCCTACTGAAGGTTTTCCACGTATATCACTGGAAAGCACAGTTGAGGGGTCTCCTGAGGGTGAGGCCACAGAGCCCTGAGGGGCTGGGAAGGAGGAAGCATGGAGGCACAGGGTGGGTGAGCAGGCCCAGAAGCCCAGGACCAAGCCCTGCTCACCATCTTCCTCTGTTCACTTCCAGCCGGCCACTGCCCCAACCCGGGCATTTCGGTGGGTGCGGTCCGCACAGGGTCCCGCTTTGGCTTTGGGGACAAGGTCACCTACCGCTGCTCCTCGAACCTGGTGCTGACGGGGTCTGCCGAGCGGGAGTGCCAGAGTAATGGGGTCTGGAGTGGAACGGAGCCCATCTGCCGCCGTGAGTAGCCACTCTGAACCTCCCAAGACTTCTGGGCACCCCACCCCTGGCCCTGGCTGATCCCCAAGTCTCTCTCCACAGAGCCCTACTCCTATGACTTTCCTGAGGATGTGGCCCCTGCCCTGGGAACCTCTTTCTCCCACCTGCTTGGAGTCACCAATCCCACCCAGAAGAAGGATGGTGAGTGCTTGAAGCAGGGGCAGCAGCGGCAGCAGGGGCTGGTTCTGGACTAGAGCAGGGGACGGACACCCGGGAGCCTAGGTGGGCTCCTGCAGGGCTGAACTGACTGGACGGGAGGGTATGAGGCCTGACCAGCACCCTGACAAGAGAGCAGGTAGGGGGTGGAGATCTGAATCCAACCCTTCTGCATTTCTCCCAGAAAATCTGGGTCGCAAAATCCAAATCCAGCGGTCCGGTCACCTGAACCTCTATCTGCTCCTGGATGCATCTAAGAGTGTGGCGAAAGACTTTCACATCTTCAAGGACAGCGCCTCCCTCATGGTGGACAGGGTCAGGACGTAGGAGCTTGCATGCAGAAGCAGCCCCCTGTGGCCCCTGTCTTTATCTCTTGTCTTCCTTTCCTTAGACTCCCACACACAGCCCGCCTCCTCCAGGAAGTCTTCCTAGATTATATGCATGCCAACCAGGAATCACAGATTCAGTTTATAAGGCCTTAATTTTTATTCCCAGAACACTATTATGGCACCTACTATGTGTCAGGTACTATATTGGGTGATCAAGAGAACAAAGCTTAGATCCTGCTTTCTAAGGTTTCATCATTTATTTATTTTTTTTTAAGATTTATTTATTTATGCATACAAGCACTGGGGTACAGGCCAGAGGTGTGGAGGGTGAGAGAATCCACCAGAGACAGAGCGGGGAGCAGAATAGGCAGATCAACGGAAGTACAATGCTGAGGGGAGCAGTGGGCACAGCAGGAGAGGTCTGCCACACCATGTGGGTCCCCCCCCTGGCCGGCAGCAGGGATCGAACTTGTGCTGCAGTGGCTGCGGTTTGCTTCCTAGTGCGTTGCTTAACCCACTGCGCCACCAGGGAGGCCCGGTTTCATCATTTAGAACAGTGATCTTAAGTGGGTCTTGGTACAGCTCCCTGCCTCCTCCAGGGCCCCTTGCTTACTCTGTTACTATCTCCCCTTTGGTTTCGGGGCCCTCATGCTGCTTCTCACGTGCCCCGCACAGCTCTTCAGCTTTGAGATCAACGTTAGTGTCGCCATCATCACCTTTGCATCAAAGTCCAAAGTCATTCTATCTGTCCTGCAAGAGAAATCCCGGGACGTCACTGAAGTGCTCAACATTCTGGACAACCTCGACTATAAAGGTACGGGTGTCGTCAGACCTAGGGAGGTGGGGCGCATGCCTGCTGGTGGATTCTGGGTAAGTTAGAGGGAAAGCGAGGCCTCTGGGTGGCAGTCAAGTCCCGGGTGGAGGGGGCTCCAAGTCAGGCTCAGGGTTAGGCGTGGGGGCGTCGTTGCCCCTGTTGGTGGCTTTTTCTAAATTCCCACTCGTCTGCACACCTCCCACAGGTCAAGCTTCCTGAAGCCCCAGCACATGGGCTCAAAATCATAGCCTCGTCATATAAAGCTTCCTGGGTGGTAGGCGGCAGATAGCCAAAACACCCCAAGTTCTTTGAAAACCCCATTTTTGAATCTTGAGATTTCAGAGTGGCCTTGAGGGGGGCTATACAATGAGCATTTCTAGGAGGAAAGGCTTCTAATGTTGGCAAGGGCACTGATGCCACATCTGCCCGGATTGCAAAGATCTGAGTTTGTCAAACCAGTCGATAAATGTACTTCCAACGGTTAGGGGAAATAGAGTGACTTCTTCCTCCCAGGTGGTAAGTGTGAAGTTTCTAGGAGACCCTTTCTCCTTTGCATATTCCAGACCATGAAAATGGAACCGGGACCAACATCTTCGAGGCCCTAAAGAGTGTCCTTTTCATGATGAATAACCAAATGATCCGCCTCGGCATGAAGACAGCGGCCTGGCAGGAAATCCGACACGCCATCATCCTGCTGACCGATGGTGGGTATCGCAGCCTCTGCAGTGAGTCTGGCAGAGTGGAAGGAACATGGAGAACCTGTCTCCTCCTCTCCCTTAGGCACTTTGAGTTTCAGATTCCCATTTCTTTCTTTTTTTAAAATATTTTTTATTTATGCATATAAGAACTGGGGTACAGGCCAGAGGTGTTGGGGTGGGGGTAACACGATTCACCAGACACAGGGTGGGGAGCAGAACAGCAGATTGACTGAAATACACTGTCGAGGGGAGCAGCGGGTGAAGCAGGAGAGCTCTGCTGAGCCATGTGGGTCCCCTCCCTGTCTGGGGATCAAGCTCATGCTGCAGTGGCTGAGAATGCTTCACAGTGCAGTGCTTAACCCTTTGCACCACCAGGGAGGCCCTCAGATTCTTCTTCTTCTTCTTTTTTTTTAAAGATTCATTTATTTATGCACACAAGAGCTGGGGTACAGGGCCTCCCTGGTGGCGCAGTGGGTTAAGCAACGCACTATGAAGAAAACTGCAGCCACTGCAGCACGAGTTCGATCCCTGTTGCTGGCCAGGAGGGGAACCCACGTGGCGCGGCAGACCTCTCCTGCTGTGCCCGCTGCTCCCCTCAGCAGTGTACTTCAGTTGATCTGCCTGTTCTGCTCCCTGCTCTCTGTGGTGAATCCTCTCACCCCCCACACCTCTGGCCTATACCCCAGTGCTTGTATGCATAAATAAATAAATCTTTAAAAAAAAAAAAGAGCTGGGGTACAGGCCAGAGTCTAGGGAGGCGAGAGGATTCACCAGACACAGAGTGGGGAGCAGAACAGGCAGACTGACTGAAACACACTGCTGAGGGGAGAAGCGGGCAAGGCAGGAGAGGTCTGCTGCGCCATGTGGGTCCCCACCCTGGCCGGCAGCAGGGATCGAACTCATACTGCAGTGACTGTGGTTTGCTTCATGGTGCATTGCCTAACCCACTGCACCACCAGGGAGGCCCCAGATTCTTATTTCTAAAGTGGAAACAGTATTGATGACAATGACAGAAATGCCAATAACAGGAATGATGATAATGGTAGTTACCCTCCATTTCTCATGGATTTTCCTGGAAATGCTTTGTGATTTTATATATATAGATCTAGATATTTGAGGGGGATGGTTCTTGGGTCCCTCTGAGAAAGAATTCAGCATTCCCATTCATCAGCACACAGTCTATCCAGGAAAGGGAAACAAGGAGACACCTGCATGGACACAGGTGGGCAGAGCTGCTGCTCTGTGATGATAAATGGTGGTTTGCGCCATCACCTGGGAGGCCCCTGGGGTGAGCTGGGTGGGGAGACGTGGCTCTGAGCACTGATGTTACAAGAAGGTGTCCTGTGTAGTGGATCTGGGCTCTGTCATTGATCTCTTGATTTTTTTCCCCTAAATTCGTAGCCCCTGAGAACTAAGTTTTCTTGTCTATAAAATGAGGGTAGCCACACTTCCTGGGGCTTCATGAGAGTTAAAGCAGATAAAGTATATGAAACTTGTGGCCCAGTGCTTGGAGTGTAGAGGATTTTAGGAAAGAACATATCTTGGAAGTGGAGTAGGAAACAAGGGTGGAGGTCTCAGGGTGTGTCCCCTCAGCCCCCGCTCCGGGCTGTGGGTTCCTGACACATCCACACAGATGAGTAATTCCTGGGGCCTCCCTGATGGCGCAAAGGGTTAAGTCTCAGCACCATGAAGCTATCACCAGCCACTGTAGCACTGTTCGATCCCCGGCCAGGGAGGGGACCCACAAGGCGTAGCAGACCTCTCCTGCCTCGCCCGCTGCTCCCCTCAGCAGTGTATTTCAGTCCATCTGCCTGTTCTGCTCCCTACTTTGTCTCTGGTGAATCTTCTCACTGCCTGTACCCCAGCTTTTGTATGCATAAATAAAAAAATATTTAAAAAATACATAAATAGGGGTCTCCCTGGTGGCTCAGTGGGTTAAGCAACACACTATGAAGCAAAACACAGGCACTGCATTATGAGTTTGATCCCTGCTGCCGGCCAGGGTGGGGACCCACAGGGTGCGGCAGACCTCTCCTGCCTTGCCCGCTGCTCCCCTCAGCAGTGTGTTTCAGTCCATCTGCCTGTTCTGCTCCCCACTCTGTCTCTGGTGAATCCTCTCACCCCCCACACCTCTGGCCTATACCCCAGCTCTTCTATGCATAAATAAATCAATCTTAAAAAAGACATAAATAAAGTAGTTCTTTCCTGTTCTAGGAAAGTCCAACATGGGTGGCTCTCCCAAGCCAGCTGTCGAAAGCATCAAAGAGGTCGTGAACGTCCATCAGAAGAGGGAAGACTATCTGGGTGAGCCTTTGCCCCACATTCCTGTGTGCCATCCCTGCCGGGAGCACAAGGCCCTCAGCCAGCATCTTTCTTCCTATGGGGACTTCCACCCTCACCCCGCTGTGCGAAGGCTGCAGAGTGTTGAGCTGTTGTCTGTGGCTGAGGCCTTGGCCTCATCTTCCACGGGCTGTGGCAGTTCTATTCTGCAACGGGGAATGGCACCAGGCTGAGTGGGTCAGTGTTCAAAGGCCGCCTGATACAGACAAAGTCGGTGTGTGCTGTGCGTCAGCCTCCTTCTCGTCATCGTCCCTGTCTACGTATCCACCCCATCAGGTTCATGCACCTCTCCGGGAAGAAGAGGCCAGGTGGCTCCTGGGGACTCCCCCTGGCACTCCCTGTTTTAGCACTACAGGTGTCTAACTGGAGCTCTGCCAGCTGCAGAAAGGCACACGTCCTCAGGTGCAGACCAAACAGGTTTTGCACTGAACTTTTTTTTAAGGGAAAGTCTTTTTATCGTGTTAACAACACTCGTATGATTCAGGGGAATAGGTTCACACCTCCTCGCTTGTAAGTCACCACACCACACCCACCACAATGCACCCTAGGCCATGGGTCCTGTCTGCTGAGCTGACCTTTTTTTTTCTTCAAAGACTTATTTATGCATATAAGAGCAGGGTACAGGCCAGAGGTGTGAGGGTTGAGAGGATCCACTAGAGATAGAGTGGGGAACAGAACATGCAGACTGACTGAAGTACACTGCTGAGGGGAGCAGAGGGTGAGGCAGGAGAGGTCTGCTGTGCCATGTGGGTCCCCTCCTTGGCCAAGGATCGAACTCGTGCTGCAGTAGGTGAGGATGCTTCAGTGTGGCGCTTAACCCCTTGCACCACCAGGGAGGCCCTCTCTTTGACCAGAAGAGAATTTCAATAGAAACCCTCCAGAAAAGGGAAAGCAGTTTTTTGAGTTTCCAAGTTTCACTTTCCCCTGTGGTCCTCTTTACAACTCTGACCTAAAGAAAGTGAAAGCCAAACTCCCTGCTTCCATCACTGGGCCAGGATTAAATGCTGAAAAACGCCACATGAAAAAGAAACAGGAAGTGAAGGGAACTAGTCCAAGAGAGCCCGTGAGGCATAACTGCCCGCTGAAGGGCTTCCCGTGGGGATGTTAAAGGGTAGGGAGAGGGGTACTTTAGGACTTTTAAACTTGCTTGTTTTAAGTGGGTTGTGTTATTGCTGTATTAAGATAAACATACAAGACTTTTAATGGAAAGGAAGTTTAATGTAATTAGTAAATAATATAGAAAATATAAAGAATATAGTTATTAAATTATTTAAAGGGTTTTTGTGGGTAAAAGATTAAATATTTATTTATTTATGCATATAAGATTAGTTAAACAGGATTGGTTTAAAGTAAGGTTTAAAAGTTTGTTACAAGTTTTTGTTTTGTTTTTTTTTAAAGATTTGTTTATTTATGCATACAAGAGCTGGGGTGTAGGCCAGAGGTACAAGGGTGAGAGGATTCACCAGAGTTAGAATGGGGAGCAGAACAGGCAGACTGACTGAAACACACTGCTGAGGGGAGCAGCGGGCGAGGCAGGAGAGGTCTGCTGCACCATTGTTAGGGGGAAAGGTGGTCCTAAATGAATTATGGGTGTGTGGACTCCAACCCCCACTCCAGACCATCAGTGTTCCAGAACCACAAATCCGATAAAATAATTATCGAAGAGTGGATTACTGGGACCTGAGGGTGGAGTTAAGCAGCCAGGCTGGCTATAAAACCAGAGGTGAGCCTTGGGCACACTTGCTCTCTTACTGAGGAGCCAGACCCCTTCCTTCAAAGCCATCTCATTCGACTCGGAGCCAGCCCTCAATGCGCCATTGCTTAGATCTGGTAGAGTATTTGTAAATTTATATCCCTTTCTTTTTCCTTTGGTGTTATTACTATTTTATTCCCCTTTCTTTCATAAAATAAAATGTGCTAATAACTTTTTTGCCACGTGTACCTGGAGTTAGGACTTTTAAGTCTTCTAAGCGCGTGGGTGAAAAACCCAGTGTGGGGAACCCATTTTATATTAAGGTTACCCTGTAACACCATGTGGGTCCCCTCCCTGGCCAGCGGCAAGGATTGAACTCGTGCTGCAGTGACTGAGGCCTGCTCCATAGAGTGTTGCTTAACCCACTGTACCACCAGGGAGGTCAAAAAGTTTGTTACAAGTTTAAAACATTTTTTGGTGGAGATTTATAGAAAAGGATTAGAAAGTGTCAGATTTGGAAGGAAAAGAGCAAAATTAAAATTAAGAGAAATGTTGTTATTGTTAAGTTTTTTTAGGGGTTTTTTACTTACATTTGTTTTAACTAGTTTAGGACTAAAAAGCAAGCATAGTTTTTAAAATTTTTTTTTGTTTTATGTACTTTTTAAAGTTTTTTTGCTGTTTTTTATTTTTATTTTGTTTTTTTTTTCTTCCTCCTTTTTAGTCTCCTCTCTAGCTTTTACTTATCCCTGCTCAGCTTTATTTTACTTAGGGTGGGGCAGGGATTCTGGAACTTCCCCTTTTCCCCGGGGACCACCCTGTTACAGGAAGACTCCTCAAGTCTGGCTGAGTGTCTTCTCCCTCCACACAACACAGGGCCCTCAGGGAGCAAAAATGAGCCCTGAAGGGGATAAGGAGTGGAGAAGACTGGACTCTCTGGGCCACCCTGTGGTTCTGACTGCTACCCCCACTTGCCTGCGAGGTTGTGTGGGCCAAGGAGAGATGGTTCCGGGCTCCTCTCCCAGAATCTGCATTTTACAGAGGCAGTCCCAATCTGAGGGGTTGCTTCCATATCACATTCATGAATTCTTTTTATTCACTTAACCATTTCATAGTTCTTTTCTTTTTTTAAAGATTCATTTATTTATTTGTGCACACAAGAGCTGGGGCACAGGTCAGAGTCACAGGAGGTGAGAGGAGTCACCAGACAGGGTGGGGAGCAGAACAGGCAGACTGATTGAGGGGAGCAGTGGGCAAAGCTGAAGAGGTCTGCTGCGCCATGTGGGTCCCCTCTCTGGCCGGCAGCAGGGATCGAACTCGTGCTGCAGCGGCTGTGGTTTGCTTCATAGTGTGTTGCTTAACCCACTGCGCCACCAGGGAGGCCCCTCATTTCATAGTTCTTACTGAGAACCTCTCCTGGGCCAGACATAGAGCCAAAGATTCAGCTGTGAAATAAAAAGCCAAGATGCCTGCAGGCACCGGGAATCATCTGGAAGGGGTGGTGTGCGGGCTGGCTGAGGCTGACATCCTAACTTGTATAAATGCGGTTGGCTTAGGGCAACAGAAGCACTTTTCTCAGGTATAGACTAGCTGTTCAAAACCTGGGTGTGGCAGGCACGGCTGGAGGCTCTAGGGAAGAAACTTTCCTGATGCTTCCAGCTCCTGGTGGTCCCCCACACTCTCTGGTTTGTAGTAGGGTATCTGGGCCCCTCTGCCCTCACATCACCGGCTTCCTCTCTGCTTCACATGGTCTTCTCTCTGTGTGTTTGTGAGCAAATTCCCCCTTCTCACCAGGATGCTAGTCATGGGCAAAACCAGGTGTATAAGGAATGTGCATAGCATGGTGGGCAGCGATGCGTGCTCAGGTATAAGTGAAGCAGAGAGGGGTGAACGTGGCTTGGCATGCAGTTTGTGGGGCTTTTTTAATATTTTATTTTTATTTATTTATGCATAGAGGAACTGGGGTGTAGGCCAGAGGTACAAGGGTGAGAGGATTCACCAGAGACAGAGTGGGGAGCAGAACAGGTGAATTCACTGAAATCCATTGCTGAGGGGAGCAGCGGGAGACAGGAGAGGTCTGCTGCGCCATGTGGGTCCCCTCCCTGGCTGGAATTGATCAGGCTGCAGTGACTGCGGACAGCTTGATAGTGCTGAGACTTTAAACCCCTGTGCCACCAGGGAGGCCCAGGGCATGCGGTTTTAGCAGGGAGGCCAGGGAGGGCCTCACTGAGATGGTGATATTTGAATCAACTTTAAAAAGTAAGAATCAGGGCCTCCCTGGTGGCGCAGTGGGTTAAGCAACGCACTATGAAGCAAACTGCAGCACAAGTTCGATCCCTGCTGCCGGCCAGAGAGGGCACCCACATGGCGCAGCAGACCTCTCCTGCCTCGCCCGCTGCTCCCTTTAGCAGTGTACTTCTGTTGATCTGCCTGTTCTGCTCCCCGCTCTCTGTGGTGAATCCTCTCACCTCCCCACACCTCTGGTCTGTACCCCAGTGCTTGTATGCATAAATAAATAAATCTTTAAAAAAAAAATAAAAAGTAAGAATCAGGTGAGAGGTCTGGGGCAGAAGGAAACCAGGCAGAGGGGTGCACCTCGTGCAGTGGGCCTGAGGTGGTGGTGGGGTCTGCAAATTTGACTTCCAAGAGCTGTGACTGGAAGAGAGTGAATGGTGTAGTGATAGGAAATGAGGTAGCAGGGGCTAGGGATTCATTTTGCAGGACAGGATGGACTCCCAATGCAGCTTCTTGCCCTGGGGTAGGCCCTCAGTCATGAGTCTGGTCGTTTCTTCCTGCCCGGTAGACATCTATGCCATTGGGGTGGGCAATCTGGATGTGGACTGGAGAGAACTGAATGAGCTGGGCTCCAAGAAGGATGGTGAGAGGCACGCCTTCATCCTGCAGGATGCAAAGGCTCTGCACCAGGTGTTCGAGCACATGCTGGGTGAGTTCCCTGCATCCCCCCCCCCCCCGCCAGGGCCAGGCTGGGCTGCTCACCGAGCCCCTCTCCCTGCCCTTCCCCATCTGTTCTCACACCCACAGATGTGTCCAAGCTCACAGACACCATCTGTGGGGTGGGGAACATGTCAGCCAATGCCTCTGACCAGGAGAGGACACCCTGGCATGTCATTATTAAGGTACCAGGAATGGGGCCTGGATCCCAGAGGTGAGAGCTGCCACAGGCAGTCCCTGAACATCACCTGTTCCCCTGCAGCCCAAGAGCAAGGCGACCTGTCGGGGGTCCCTCATCTCCGACCAGTGGGTTCTGACAGCTGCCCACTGCTTCAACCAGGCGGATGAGCAGTCCCTGTGGAGGGTCACCGTGGGTAAGGCAGGGCCTACACCAGGCTTCGGACCCAACAGCCTTACCCCTGGCTTCTGTCCCTTCGGGAGCCCTGGTCCAGGCTAATTCACCACATTGTTCCCAGGGGACCCCAGCTCCAAGAGGGGCAAAGAATTCCAAATTGAGAAGGTAGTGATCGCCTCGGGGTTCAATGCTCACGCTAAAAAGGACCAGGGAATCCTGGAGTTTTATGGTGATGACATCGCCCTGGTGAAGCTGACTGAGAAAGTGAAGATGTCGACCCACGCCAGGTGCAGGGCCTGCGATAGGAGGCGCCCTTCTGGGGACAGTGCTCTGGGAGGCCCCCTGAGGAGGGGGTACCCAGGTCAGGCCTGTGTGACCCTTGCCTTCTTCCCAGGCCCATCTGCATCCCCTGCACCGTGGAGGCCAATCTGGCTCTGCGGAGACCCCCAGGCAGCACCTGCCAAAACCATGGTGAGGGCCATGATGAACTAGGGCCAGAGCTGGGGTGGGAGTCTGGGGAACAGCACCAACACCCCCTCTCCCTGACTGCAGAGAGTGACCTCCTGAACCAACTGAGCATTCCCGCTCATTTTGTGGCCTTGGATGGGAGCAGACTAAATATTAACCTCAAGACAGGGACAGAGGTGAGGCTCTTGGGCATGGGGTGCTGTGGGCTTCCCCTGTCGGAGGGTCCCGTGCTCCTGCTGCATCTGCTCTCTTCACTTGACCTGAGAGACCTGGCCTCCAGGCCTAGCTGGACTGCAGGCTGTCCTTGCATCAGCTCATCGCACCCTTTCCTTCTGTTCCACCTCCGCTGCAGAGGACAAGCTGTATCAAGGCCGTGGCCAAAGACAGAAAGTCGTTCCCCAACTTGACGGATGTCACAGAGGTGGTGACAGACCAGTTCCTATGCAGCGGGATGCATAACGAGGACCATCCCTGCCAGGGTGAGCCCCTCCCCCTGCAGAGCCCCGGATGGCCACGGTGGGCCTATGGCCAGAGGCCAGGACACAGGACACTGCCCTGATGGCAGGGAGGGGGCCAGTCAGGGTGACACGGTCTCCTGTCTCTCTCCTTCCTGGCAGGAGAATCTGGGGGCGCAGTTTTCCTTGAGCGGAGATTCAGGTTTTTTCAGGTGAGAGGGGAACAGCTCAAACGGCCGGGATTACAGGGTTTTGGGGGGATAAGCGAAGCCTTTGAAGGAACCAAGGAAGTTGGGACTGGGAACTGGGGCTTGGCAGCCTCAAGCCCCACTCATTGCTTCTTCCAGGTGGGCCTGATAAGCTGGGGTCTCTACAACCCCTGCGAATCCTCTCCCAACTCCCGCAAGAGGGCACCTGCGAACAGGGTCCCGCCACCTCGAGATTTCCACATCAACCTCTTCCGCCTGCAGCCCTGGCTGAGGCAGCACCTGGATGGTGTCCTCAAGTTTTTGCCCATGTAAGCGTGAACACTGGTGTCTGCCGGCGCCTTCTCTGCTGAGAACGTCCCCCTCAGGCCCCTCGACCCATGCTGGCTGCTAGCTCTGAGCGAGTCCCCGCCTCTGCTCTGGGGAGCAGCAGCTGGGGGATCCCAAGCGAGCGCTCCTGCCAGCGCCCTTCGCCCTCCGCTTTCCTCCACTCTCGCTTGGACGGGCATTTCCCATTATGAAATGAATAAAATCAGTGATTTCTACATCTGTCTGTGCCTCTGCCTGGGGATTTGCCGGCAGGGAGGGGAAGGCCAGAATGATTCCAGGAACTGCAGCAAG
Source organism: Galemys pyrenaicus (assembly GCA_019455555.1). Taxonomy (NCBI): domain Eukaryota; kingdom Metazoa; phylum Chordata; class Mammalia; order Eulipotyphla; family Talpidae; genus Galemys; species Galemys pyrenaicus. The sequence continues at coordinate 144,475 of JAGFMF010012226.1, forward strand.
GCAGGTCAGAGACCTGCTGGACAAACAGAGCTGGACTCTGCTCCCTGCAAGAGTCAACAGGGGAGTGAGTTGGGGGACCTTATTTCTAGTCCCTCAGGGGGCAGCCAGGGCTCGCTGGGGAGGGCTGAGTGGAGGTGCTGGAGGGGAGTCCTAGACCTTTGGGCAGCAAAGGGTGGGGACTTGGGCAGTTTCTATTTCCTTGTCAGGCAGCTCAGGGGGCCCTCCCGCTAGTGCATTCCGGAAAGTGATGTGGATGGACAGGCGGAGCGAGCTGCAGGTGCCAAAACACGATTGCATAAAAGGCTGGAAGTTGTGGGGGCCAGGGGGAGGGAGTGCTACCAGGCCCAGGTCAAGAGCTCCAGCTTGGACAGTGAGCAAAGCAGACACATAGCACAAGCCAGAACAGGCCATCCTGCTCCAGCCCCGCTTCTGTCCCTCCACCACCATGGGGAGCAAGCTCAGCCCCACCCTCTGCCTGGTGCCCTTAGTTCTGAGCCTCTTGTCTGGAGGTAAGTGAGGGCCCCCTCCCCCTCCCGCTGCCCCAGCATCCCTCCTTGACCTTGTGAGACTGGGCTTCAGTGACCTTTCTCTTTAGGTCTGAGTATGACTGAGGCAGACCTCCCCTGCTCTCTGAAGGGAGTAGAAATCAAAGGTGGCACCTTCCAACTTCTCAAGGAGGGCCAGGCACTGGAGTACGTGTGTCCCTCCGGCTTCTACCCCTACCCTGTGCAGGCTCGCACCTGCCGCGTCACGGGAACCTGGAGTGCCCTGCGGACCCAAGACAACAGGATTGTCAAGAATGCAGAATGCCGAGGTTGGAGGGCAGTGAGGGTGGGCTTGGAGGGTGCGAGGTGGCAGCTGGGTCCAGGGTAGGATGAGATAGAGTGGTGTGGAGACCAGGCAGGTGAGAAGTCGGACTGAGCAAGAGTGAGGGCCATGCTGTGACTGGAAGGGGAAGGAGGAGGGGGACAGAGAGATCACATTCTTATGCATTTATCTTGTGCCAGGCAGCCCTGGCAGTTCAAAGAATAACTAGAAATGGGGAGGGCGGAGCAGGGGGACTCCCTGTGGGTTGAGGGATTCTTTAGGGACTGAGGGTAGATGCTCATCCTATGGGACAGAGAGGGCATTGTTTTTCAGTGACAGAGTCCCCAAGACCAAGAGGGAGACCCTAAAAGGCAGCTCTTCCCTCTTAGCAACTTCCACTTGCCTCCCTCCCCCAAAGCAATTCGCTGCCCAAGACCACAAGACTTTGAGAACGGGGAGTACTGGCCGCGAGTCCCCTACTACAATTTGAGTGACGAGATCACTTTCCACTGCTACGACGGTTACACTCTCCGGGGCTCTGCCAATCGCACCTGCCAGCCCAACGGCCGGTGGGACGGACAGACGGCCATATGCGACAACGGAGGTGAGAAGCATCTCCCGCAGGAGGCACCACGCTCCAGCCTGGGCAGCTGCACTGTAACTCTTGCACTACCTCGTCCTCCGGGCCTCAGGCCCCGCACTCACCTCCGTGTGTCAATCCTCTGCAGCGGCCTACTGTCCCAACCCGGGCATCCCCATCGGCACAAGGAAGGTGGGCACGCAGTACCGCCTCGAAGACACCGTGACTTACTACTGCAGCAGGGGGCTCACGCTGCGAGGCTCCCAGCGGCGCACCTGCCAGGAAGGTGGCTTCTGGAGTGGAACAGAGCCTTCCTGCCAAGGTGACCTTTGACCTGGGCCTTCAGTCAGACCCTGCCCTCCAAACCTGTTGTCCCCACACCAGGGCACTGTCTTCATCCCTAGAGCCATCCGGCTCCTTCCCTTTAAACATCCTGTAGAACTTCCTTGCTCTGAGCCCCTCCCAGCCCGGAACCTGCCATGCCTGGCTCTTCAGTCACTGTCCCTGACCCTCCCGGACATCTGACCCTTGACCTCTCCCAGACTCCTTCATGTACGACTCCCCCCAAGAGGTGGCCGAAGCCTTCCTGTCTTCCCTGACGGAGACCATAGAAGGAGTCGATGCTGAGGATGGGCACAGTCCAGGTTTGGAGGCAGAAGGGGGCAGCAGGGCAAGAAGTGGGGGGAGGGAGAAGGGCCAGGAAAGTCTCACATGCTGGAGCTGGAGTCTCTCTGGTGGCACCCAGGGGAAATGCAGAAGAGGAGGATTGTCCTGGACCCCTCGGGTTCCATGAACATCTACCTGGTGCTGGATGGATCAGACAGTGTTGGTGCTCAGAACTTCACACGGGCCAAGAATTGTCTCAGAGACTTCATTGAGAAGGTGGAGTCCCCACTCCTGACTGTCCTGACAGGACTAACTCCCTGGTGCTCCCAATCCCTCTGAACCACCGGGCCCCAAAACCTACAGGTCCTATTTTGTCTCTTTCCCTTTAGTTGGCGCAATTTAGTTGAGTTTTTAACTCAGAGTCCCTCTTGAACCTCAGAATGACCAGTCAGCCCTGGAGCCTGTGACTTTCTCTGTCCCCTCTGGACCCTTTCAGCTGTAGTATTCAGTGCTATAACCGTTTGTCCCCCTCACCCACAGGTGGCAAGTTATGGGGTGAAGCCAAAATATGCTCTCATCACATATGCTACAGACCCCAAAATTTTGGTCAGAGTGTCACAACCAGAGAGCAGCAATGCAGACTGGGTGACAGAGAAGCTCAACCAAATCAACTACGAAGGTCAGAAGTCTGGGAAGGGAATGGACAGAAGTTTGCTTTGGGATCAGAACATTCAAGGGTGGTGTGAGACGGGGTGGAAAGACTACATTGGCGGGGGGTGGGGATGAGGCATGGAGTTCCACTTTGTAGGTCATGATTCAACAGCGGGGCCGTTGGGGAAGGTTGTGGAAATGTGTAGGGGGCCAAGAATTTTGTGGGGGCGACAGTTACTCAAAAAGCTTAAAGATGTGGGTGCTAAGTTGCTGGCAGGCCTCTGGGGTTCAAGGATGGCCTGGAAGACTAGGAGGTGATGATCTTATCTCTCTCCACAGACCATAAATTGAAGGCAGGGACTAACACCAAGAGGGCCCTCCAGGCAGTGTACAGCATGATGAACTGGCCCGGGAACACCCCCCCTGAAGGCTGGAACCGCACCCGCCATGTCATCATCCTCATGACAGATGGTCAGGGGAAATTTCTCCTGCCCGAGACTCCCCACTCTTTCCTAGTCATGTGTGACCCCTAATTCCATGTGTCACACTAGATTCACAGTTGGGCCCTGGAGGCTACTCAGGGGTATAACCATGGTGACCTTTTCTGTGACCCTTATAAGGGACCCTTCTCCTTAATACTGTGATCTGCCACTTCCACCTCCTCCCAACCATTGCTCACCCAGCAATGCCAGTTTCCAGTCATTTTATCTCCTTGACCCCTTTCTTCCTTGGTCTCTCCCACCTTCATGGTCCTTGTCTCTTCTGCAGGCTTGCACAACATGGGTGGGGACCCAGTTACTGTTATTCATGACATCCGGAACCTGCTGGACATCGGTAGGGATCGCAAAAACCCAAGGGAGGATTATTTGGGTGAGTAACCTGCCCAGGTCCCAGCACCTCACTTTCTAACCCCTCAAGACCTGGGCCTTCACCCTCCCTTTCTCTCCCTCAGATGTTTATGTGTTTGGAGTTGGGCCTCTGGTGAACCAAGAGAACATCAATGCTTTGGCTTCCAAGAAGGATAACGAGCAACATGTGTTCAAAGTCAAGGACATGGAAAACCTGGAGGATGTTTTCATCCAAATGCTTGGTAGGAAGATGGCAGAGGGTACAGACCATGATGAGACTCAGCAACCTGGGTTCCCCAAGGTCACCCATTTCCCTCTCCCTGTGAAGCTCTGGTGGTCTTTCTCACTCTCCGTAAGGTCACTATTCATTCCCTGGCAGTGTCCACTCTGTGATCTTAGAATAACAGAGCTCTGGAGGATGCTAGAAACCTTAAGTTACAGATGGGTAAATTGAGGCCGAGCTAACAAGTTGGCTCTGAAAAGTCAGGTCTGCAGTATTTAATCCAAAGTTCTTTTCACTAAACCACAGTGATTCCTTGCCCTCCACACGAGGACACAATGCTGCGGCCTGTCCTGTCTTCCTTACGGGCCTCTGCTCCCCACACATGTAGGTGTGCTTCCCAAGGCTGCTGCCGTTCGGGAGCGTCCCCAGCTTTCTACATACTTTCTTGCCAGATGAAACTCGGACCCTAGGCCTTTGTGGCATGGTGTGGGAGCACAAGAAGGGCACTTCTTTCCACAAGCAACCATGGCAGGCCAAGATCTCAGTGACTGTAAGCACAACACCCTGGTGGTGGGAACATGCGGGAGGCACGGCCAGGGTGAAGTGGGGATGGGGGCAAAAGGCTCCCACTGGACTGTGATGCTTGCAAAAGCAGTTCTCCCCTCTGCTGCCAGCGCCCTTCCAAGGGCCACGAGAACTGCATGGGAGCTGTGGTATCGGAGTACTTTGTGCTGACAGCGGCACACTGTTTCACGGTGGAGGACCAGAAACACTCCATCAAGGTCAACGTGGGTAAGGACACCAAGAATCAGTCCTGAGCCAGTCCCATCCACGCCCCCTGGGCAACACTTCCCACGCCAAGACCCCACACTCCCTGCCTTGCAGGCTTCCCCCCAGTTGGGGATGGGAAAATGAGTTAAGGATGACATGGGGCAAGAGGCAGAAGTCTGCCCAGAGAAGCAGTTGGTGCAATGGCGCCCTCTCGACTTCAGGCGGGAAGCGGCAAGACTTGGAGATAGAAGAAGTACTATTCCACCCCCAGTACAACATCAACGGCAAAGCAGCCAAAGGAATTTCTGAATTTTATGACTATGACGTGGCCCTGATCAAGCTCAAGAAGAAGCTGAAGTATGATCAGACTCTCAGGTGAGGCACCTGGATCTGAGGGGAAAGGCTGGGAGAGGTGGGGCTGGCAGGTGGAGAGTCCCAGAGCAGGCCACCCTGACTTTCCCCATGTCCTCAACAGGCCCATCTGTCTCCCCTGCACTGAAGGAACAAATCAAGCTTTGAGGCTTCCTCTGTCAACCACTTGTCAGCAACAGAGTAAGATATTCGGGCAAGTAGCACAAGGGTGAGAACTCAAGATAAGCAGGGGGGAGGAGATGCTGCGGGAGCAGATGCCCAGCTGGTAGGAAGGGGTGGGGAGGACCTGCTGAATGACAAAGACAAAAGAGAGGTGGGCGAGGAGAGAGCACTGCAGTGACCCTGCCTGTCCATCTGTCCAGTGCAAGAGCTGCTCCCTGCAGCAGACATCAAAGCTTTGTTCGTGTCTGAGGACAAGAAGAAGACACTGATTCGGAAGGAGGTCTATATCAAGAACGGGGATAAGGTGAGGCGCATGGGGTCCTAGGAGGTCCTTTCAGGCCTGATCCTCTTAGGGAAGCTTTGCTTACCAGCCTCTTCTCCACGTTCCCCACCTCACCTACAGAGAGTGAGCTGTGAGAGAGACGCGCTGCACGCCCCAGGCTATGAAAAACTCAAGGACATCTCCGAGGTGGTGACCCCCAGGTTCCTTTGCACTGGTGGGGTGCAACCCTACGCTGACCCCAACACTTGCAAAGGTGAGAAAAGGCTCATTGGTTGTGGTGCAAGTTCCTGAGGCCCAAGAGGCTTTTCCCACAATGTTTCCCCACTGCAGGTGATTCTGGTGGCCCCCTGATTATTCACAAGAAGAGTCGCTTCATCCAAGTGAGTTCCCCTTCCCACCTATGGGGAGATGTCAGGTGGTCAGCATGGGCTCCAGAGCAGGGAAGTTGAGTGCAGGAGGAGCCTGCCTCCCCACAAGACTGTGCCATGAACTGGCTCGCTTAGGGCCTCGTGTCCTGCCCGTGCTGGGGAGGGCAGGGCTGGGGCCCCCCTCCCAGGGAACCTAGGGTTGGGCCCTAGGGTCTAATTCCTCTAGGTGAGCTCAGATGCCTTGGGAGAGGCTGTGCTTGCAGGGAGTAGCAAGGCTCGTTATCACACCACCCATTTCCAGGTTGGCGTGATCAGCTGGGGAGTGGTGGATGTCTGCAAGGACCAGGGTCGGCGGCAGCAGGTACCTGCCTATGCCCGAGACTTTCACATCAACCTCTTCAAAGTGCTGCCCTGGCTCAAGGAGAAACTCAAAGACGAGGATCTGGGTTTCCTATGAAGGGTTTCCTGCTGGAAAGGGGCATGAGGGCAAATTAAAACAGCTGTGACAACACCTGTGTTCAAGATCCTTTTGGGAAAAGGGAGTGGGGGACGTGCACTGGCCATGTTGTTACAATTGACATCAACTCTAACAGCCGTTTTTAAAGGCTTGACCCCAATCCCAACTGCTGAAAAACCAGAGGCTGAGGGAGATGGGTGAGCTTCTTCCTCAGTGTTTTACTGAGACCAAGGTGGGGGCAGATGAGGCACACAGAATCCAGCTCCATTCCCTAGAAGCCATCCACAAGGTTTTCCTTGTAGATGTCATCACTGTAGACAATCTGGGTTCTTTTGTCCCGGTGGCAACCCTTCGGGCTGTTCTGGACAGCTAGGGAGGGAGAAAAGGATTAGTTAAGATCCGAAGGAGAGCACTGGTCAGAACTGTTGCTCACTCCTGGCTTCTGGCCCAGGTCCGCCTAGTTTCCTTGCTGCCCTCTAGTGGCTGAGATGGCCTCTGTCCCCCGCCAACCCATTCACTGCCCTGCCAGACTGCCGGCTCTTATGGGGGAACAAGCAGATATTGTAATATAATGTTCTTAGAAAACCTGCAAATGTTATTCTGGAGACACATGAACTATGGTAATTCCAGAACATTAAGAATTAAAAATGATAACGTCTTTGTGGTCCTTTTGTTAATATGTTGGTTGTTTCTTATTTAAGTTGTCACTCTTGCTCTGAACCCCTCTTTTGGCCTATGCCATTGCCAGGAAAATCTATTTCAGGTAAAATTGTTGGGATGTGGCTTTGGCCCTAAGCACTCTCCCTTGAGCTGTACCTTCCTCTTTCCTCCCCAGATGAAATGTGTCCCTTTCTTCACCCCATCTCTAAGGATTCCATCCCCATCACACAGGCAAAAGGAAAGTCTGCCTCCACCCCACCCCCACTTCATTTTCTTGATTCCTTGTAACTCAACACTGCTCATCACTCCCTTCTCAGTGTTTTGGCTTCAGTGGTCCCATCCCTCCTTCTGCTTCAACTTCACCCTGACATGTCAGGAGGTCACGAGAAACACAGACCCTGAAGATCCCCCATTCCGGCCCTGCATCATTTCTTCCCCAGATTCAGTCTCTCCTGAAGCTACCATCATTTTGCAGCCATCCTGTAAGCAAATCTACAACCTTCCTCACTTCATACTTTCAGTCCTCGCTTCACACCTCAGTTCCAGATCGCTAACCTCAAACACTTGCTGTGTACGTCAGCCACACTCCATCTCAAATGGTCACACAAGATGCTCACCTTCCCCACCCACCCGGTCCTGGCTTCTTCTTTCTTCCACATTCCAGCCTCTATACAAATCCAGACCTCTACTGCCTCTATCTAGGGAACCCAGGGGCCCGTGGGGAAACAAAAAGAGAAGGAAGTGTGGGGACAGGGTGAGGAAGACTCCCGTTCTTACCGAGGGAGCCCCAGACAGACTTGCCAGTGGCAGCATCCAGCATGGGCTGTTTTCGGGCGATGCTGACTTTGAGCTGTACGGAATCCACCTGGGTCCCATTGAGCTGAAGCAGAAGAAAGCAGGGAGGGCAGAGGATGGGGAGAAGTATTACAGATAAACCACAGGGTTTGTAGGAGTTGCCATCTTAGGAGTAGACTGAGTAGGGATCTACGAGTATAAGATTTCCTGTGTCAATGGGGGAGGCGTTCTCTGACAAGAGGAAATGCTTTCCTCCTGGCTCCCAGTACTTTCAAGAGAAAACATGATGGCAGAAAGGGTGGGAAGAACAGATTTGGGCAATCCCAACCTCAGCAACGGCCTGATCTGCAGACTCCATCTTTTCATAGGTGACGAAGGCACAGCTGGGATGAGAGAAAACAGGGTCAGTAGAGGGTCGCGGGCTCTTCCAGCCCCAGACAAGCCCAGCGTTAATGCACAGTTCACAGGAGACAGGCAGGCTCTCCTGCCAGTCTCACGCCCAGGTCCTCCCAGGGTTACTGCACCCGTGTCATCCTTACTTTCTGGGTGGGTCCATGGAGAGGTCAATGATGTTTCCAAAAGGTGAGAAGGCCCCACGGAGGAGAGTGGGTGTCATGTCTTCTCCGTACACATACAGAGTATTCCCCTTCCTAGGGGCCCGGCGTTCAGGGAATGAGTCCGACCCTGTGGGACCGGGAACCACAGTCACCAGCGATACCCCTTCTCACCCTTCACTTCGAAGAGCTCAGTTTATTGAGCCTAAACCCACCTAAACCACACCTGAGGCTACCTTTCCTATCAGCCAAAACCACTCACTGCGGAAAGGGCCCTCTCGGTCTCGATCCCGATCCCTGTCTCGATCCCTGTCCCGATCTCGATCTCGATCTCTGTCTCGGTCCCGATCCCGGTCCCGATCTCTGTCTCGATCTCTGTCCCGATCCCGATCCCGTTCTCGTTCCCGATCTCGGTCTCTGTCCCGGTTTCGTTCCCGACTGCGGTCCCGGCTGCGGCTTCGGGGAGGGGAGTCTGAGGAGCGGGAACCAACACGTTCTTCATAGCCCCAGTCAAAGCTTCGAGGGGGGCCGTCACCAGCCCCTGGGCCCTCTGCTTCTTCCCCATCTGGCCCCAATTCTCGAAGTCGATCACTGGAAGACACAAAGCTGGGAGAGGCGGATAATAAAGATGAAAGGGAGCCTTTACCTCATCTTCCCAGGCCCTGTGGAGACTCAATACTCCCTCTGCAGCCTCGGCTCCCTCCATTCCAGCCCCAAACCTTCCCAGGGCCCAGACAGTCAAGACCTCCCATCTTCCAGCCCTGGGAAACAGTCCCATCTCTGACCCTCTAACCTCTCATACAGAGACTTCCTCTGGGGACGTCTGGATGACTGAAAAAAAGAGCAAGGACAGTTAAGACAATTCCTAATTGGTGGCATGTGGCCCAAAATATGCGGGTCTCTCATCTTTCTAAATCCCCAGCACCCCAGGGACAGAGAATTGGGAACCATTACCTCCTGCAAATCATCATCAGCAGATATGCTCCTTTGGAATGGCTGGAAAGTGGGGACTGGGCCCTTCTCAGGGTCCTGCGAAAGTGACAGAGAGACTACCTCAATGTGGCTGTGAAGCAGAGGGGGTCCTCTTCCCTCAGCCTCACCTTGGTTTCCTCTGGCCTGTATTTCTTTTCTTTTTTTTTTTTTTTTAAATGTAGTTTCTGGTTTGTTGTTTTTTTTTTCTTTAAAGATTTATTTATTTATGCATACAAGCACTGGGGCACAGACCAGAGGTGTTGGGGGGCGAGAGGATTCACCACAGAGAGCAGGGAGCAGAACAGGCAGA
>JAGFMF010012226.1:174234-214662 GCA_019455555.1 Galemys pyrenaicus
AATCAAAGGGAGAAAGAAATTGTTTAAAAAAAAAAAAAAAAAAAACCTCCATGCCAGAAGTACCCAGAGTACGTAGTACAGCATCTCATCCTGACACCCTTCTTTTCACTCCCATCTCTCTGGAGGCAGAAGGAGCTTCAAGAGCAGGGGGAGATCAGAATCATCCAGCTAGGCTTCGACTTGGACGCCCATGGAATTGTCTTCACCGAGGACTATAGGACCAGAGTGCGTGTGACATGGGTGGAGGGGAAGTGGGCAGGGAAATCGGGGACAGAAAATAAAAGAGAAATTCCCTCACCCCACATCTCACAGAGAGGGCACAGGGCTTTGGTAAGTAGTAATATGGGGGAGAGGAAGTGGAGGAGAAAAGCAGAAGGGAAAACAGGAGAGCTGTCCTGGGGATAGAAGTTGGTGGAGGGTGATGGTGGGGCCAGACCACATCTCTCATCTCTGGTTCCAGGTCCTCAAGGCCTGCGATGGTCGACCGTATTCTGGGGCAGTGCAGAAGTTTCTCACTTCTGTGCTTCCAGCCTGTGGGGACCTTAGCTTCCAGCAGGACCAAATGACACAGACCTTTGGCTTCAGAGACCCAGAAATCACGTGAGACTTGGGGGACCGACAGAATGTGCCAGGCATCTGGTATCTCCCTCTCTCCCTCTTGCCCCATCTGGTCTTTTTTTTCAGTGTTGAAGAACTGTGTATAGGTCAGAGGGGTGTTTGTGTGTGTGTGTGTGACAGAGTGGGGAGCAGAACAGGTAGATCTATGAAATACACTGCTGAGATGAGCAGTGGGTGAGGCAGGAGAGGTCTGCTGTGCCATGTGGGTCAGCTCCCTGGCTGGGAATTGAACTCAGGTCGTAGGGGTGATAGTGGTGAGACTAACCACTAGGCCACCAGGGAGGCCTCTCCCATCTGATCTTGACCTCTTCCTTCCTTATTGTAAAATGACCTAAGTTTATACTCCTCCCCCCAATCTTTCCAGGAATTTTAATCTTGGAAAGGGCCCTGGACTAAAATTCCTGTGATCTGGGTCGCTAATCAAATGCCTATAGAGACCTGGCAGGAACAAGAAATGCTTGATGTAAACAAAGAGAATAAAGATTGGAGTTGTGATGCCCTGGAGCATTCATGTTCAAAAGAACAATGGTTTGCAAAGGTTAAATTAAAAATATCATTTCAAGAGGCTTTATCTAACTCAGGCTCCCTGTTTTGTAACCCATGGAAAATGTGAAAACAACTTAAAAACTCCTTTTCAGTAAGATGTGGGAGGACCCATGGTGGGGCAGGCGTAGGCAGTGGCAGGAGCCCAGAAAAAAATCTTATTTCTCTCCTGGGGTGGAACTGAACATGTGTCCGTGCATGTGACAAGGGAAGGCTTCCCAGAGGAGAGGCTGTTTTGGCAAACCAGTAACAGGAAAAGTACGAGTGGGGGAGGTGGCTGGGGGCAGAGCAAGCCAACCCATGGTGCTGTGAGCTGAGTCCCCCTCCCCCAATCAGGCCTCTGCTATCCAGCAGCTTTCATGGTTGCCCATGTTTGTGGGGACTTAGTGTCCAAACATGAATGTATGGGGAGGAGAGAGGGTTCTTGGAGTCAAGGCCTCATCGCTCCTGGTTTCCTAATCCCCTCAGGAAGCTGGTGAATGCGGGTGTCCTCACCGTCCGAGATGCCGGGAGCTGGTGGCTAGCAGTGCCTGGAGCTGGGAGGTTCATCAAGTATTTTGTTAAAGGTATCTTGTCTGCTGCTCAGTTTTCAGCCTTTCAAGAACCACCTTTTGGTGGCTTCTCAGGCCTCTGGGCCTTGCTCACTTTTCTCCTTTTCTGGCCCACCTCTCCAGGACGCCAGGCTGTCCTTGGGATGGTCAGGAAGGCCAAATACCAAGAGCTGCTCCTTTCAGAGCTCCTGGGCCGCCGGGCACCTGCCGCAGTGCGACTTGGCCTTGCCTACCATGTGCACGACCTCATTGGGGCCCAGCTGGTGGACTGGTGAGTCTGCGCTGGCCTTTGCAGATCACAGCAGTAGCCCAAAGCTGCATCTCTTCTCCCTGCCCCCATGCCTCATCCGCTAGTGCAGCCCAGCTCCTCTCTGGGCTTCCTTTTTCGACACCTGGGAGCTTCCTTGCCTAGGTACCTGGCTCCAGCCTTGTCTTTCTCTTGCAGTGTCTCCACTACTTCTGGAACCCTCCTCCGCTTGCCGGAGACGTGAAGATTGTGCTCATTGTTCACCTTCCCGGAGCAGGCCACGGAGCGCCCATCAGTGGCTGAGACTGGTCGCCCTGGGAAGGCACGGGCGCCAGGATGAGGGCGCACTTGCACCCGTGCAAAGGGTCAGACGTGACTGTGCTGTCTCCCCGGGCTCTGACCCGGGCGGGGTGTGGGCGGTGCTTTTCTGCCTGCCATGGAACTAGAGCCAGAAACCGTTTCAAGGCCATGGCTGTTGCCTCTCTTGGAGCAAGGTGCTGCTGTTGCTGTGTTGGGGTAGAACGCTGGAGCTTCCGGGGTAGCTGGTAAAGGAGCACAGGACTCTATAGCTGACGTGTTGGGTTGAAACTGCCAAATAAAGTACTTCTGCCTGTGATATTTTCTGGTTGTCTTTTGTTTAATGTGATGTGTATGTTTGGGTATCTTGCTCGGGGGTAGGAGTTAAACCAAAGTTGGGCCCTAGCTTTCCCTCATTGTTCAGAAAAGGAACAGTGATGTGAATTCGCCCAGTGGGGTGGTGGGGGTACCCCTGATCTAAACTACAGAACTTCTAGTGCCTACAGAGAGCAAAAACCTACCGGGGGTAGTTCAGTTTTTGTGGGGGTTCTAGCAAGAGATGAGGGTCACTGGTCCTCACTTGGTTGCACCTTGACCTAGGAGCTATGTGTCTTCAGCCACAAGTACTTTGTAGACACACACCCAGTAGCGGGAGGTGCCCGCATGCTAGGAGGAAAGGGGTTAACGGGGCAAGACACGATCTCTCTCTGGGCCATAGTTTCCTCAGATTCCCTCAGGAACCCAGGTGTCCGGGGTGCACCCCCCCACCCCCAATACTAGGCCTGGGGCCAGTTGCATTTCTTGACTATCACGTGGTTTCCCGGCTTGGCTGGGGTAGGGGAGGAGCAAGGTCCAGAGTTAGTTTGTTCCAAGCCGGGGGTTGACCAGAAAGGAGCAAGCAGACTGAGGGGTCTGATCCCTCTTGGGTCCTCCAGTCATGAAGCTCCTCTGGGGCCTGATCTGGGCGTTCAGCTTCTTTGCCTCATCTCTACAGGAGCCCAGGTCCTGGAAGCAGGATGCTGGAGTGCTTGAAGCGGGGGCAGGACTGGCAGTGGGAGAGTGTGCACGTTTGGGGTGGTGGGGTAAGTGGAGGCCCCTGCTGATATGCACCTCTTCTCTCCAGGTTGCTCCTGTTTGCTCCTTCCGTGGTTCACCTGGGGGTCCCCATGTCAGTGGGGATACAGCTCCAGGGTGTTCCCCAGGGGCAGGAGGTGAAAGGAACAGTGTTCCTGAGGAATCCATCTCAGCCTAAAAATGATCGCTGTTCCCCAAAAGTGCCCTTCACCATCAAGTCAGACGAGTTCATCCTCCTCAGTCTCCAGGTAACGACCCACACACTCCTGCTGCCCAGCTCCTTCCTCTGTCCCTCTGTATCTTCCTGTCATTGTCTTTGGGGGTTGGGCTCAGCCTGGTTTACTGCCCTTCCCTCTGCTTGTCCCTCCTGAATGGTGTCCTTTCCTGTTCTGTCTCAGTTTCTCATTTTCCTTCTGTTCTGTCTCTCACCTGCTTATTATCTCCTGACAGATCCCCCTGAAAGGGGAGAACTGTGGCCTCAGTAACCTCCTAGGAGGCCCCAATATCCAGCTGGTGGCCCAGTCGCCATGGCTGGCACAAACACTGTCAAGAAAAACAGACACTCAGGGCATCAACCTGCTCTTCTCCTCTCGCCGGGGACACCTCTTCGTGCAGACTGACCAGCCCATTTATAACCCTGGCCAGAAGGGTGCGTCTCTGCCTCAGGCCTTTACCCTTAACTCCCTCCCAGCCCACTCAAGTCACACTGGGTGTCCCTTAAGTGAGACAACCTGAAAGTGCCACTCAGGAAGGCTGCTTAGGAAGTATCTGTCCTCCACCTTGATCTCTGGAGGGAGGGGGAGGTCCAGGCCCACCTCGCATGAGCTGCTTTCCTCTCTCGCCCACCCCTTAGTTAGGTACCGGGTCTTTGCTCTGGATCAAAGCATGCGCCCATCCACTGATGTCCTCACGGTCACTGTGGAGGTGAGTCCCTGACCTGACCTTTTTGACCCCAGTTGCTGACTGATCGCTCACCCATAATCACTTCTACCCCCGTGCAGAACTCTCACGGCCTCCTTGTGCGGAAGAAGGAACTGTTTATACCTTCGTCCATCTACCATGATGAATTTGTGATCCCGGATATCTCCGAGTGAGCTGGCCCCACGTGGCATTGCCCGGCTCACTCCTTCCTGTCTCCCTTGACTCCTCAATGCACATAGAGTCCAATCCCTAGACCCCTGAGCCCTGCTTTACGCCCCATAGTTATCCTGGGGAGCAGGGCACTGGGTTCCTTGTGACCCTCTTTCACAAGGGCTGAGCCCCTGCCTCATCCCTCCTCAGGTCAGGGACTTGGAAGGTCTCAGCCCGATTCTCAGATGGCCTGGAATCCAACATGAGTACCCGATTTGAGGTGAAAAAATACGGTGAGCACTGGAGATAGGAGGAATGACAGTTCCTTTTCTGAACGGAGTAGCCACGTGGGGAGGGTGTATATTTGTGGGCGGGGGTGGCACATGGAGGGGAAGAAAGAACAGGGTGCCCCAACCCTGGGGGGATGAAGCATTTTTCCCCAAGATGTATTTTTTTATGCATACAAGCACTGGGGTACAGGCCAGAGGTGTGAGGGGTGAGAGAAGTCACCGGAGACAGAGTGGGGAGCAGAATAGACAGATCTGCTGAAATGTACTGCTAAGGGGAGCAGCAGTGGGTCACGTGGGTCCCCTCCCTGGCCGGCAGCAGGGATCGAACTTGTGCTGCAGTAGCTGCGGTTTGCTTCATAGTGTGTTGCTTAACACATTGAGCCTCCAGGGAGGCCCTGGGGTGGAGCATCTTTAAAGGACACTTTCACTAGAGTCTGACATGTCTATCTCTTCACCCCGGGTCAGTCCTGCCCAACTTTGAGGTGAAGATCACCCCTGGAAAGCCCTATATCCTGACAACACCTGATTTTCTTGATGAAATGGAACTAGACATCCAGGCCAGGTAACCCCCTGCCCCATGGGGTCCCGTGCCAGGGCTCCCCACTCAGTATGAATGTGCAGTGCAGCCCTGCCTCTCTCCCTCCCTCTCAGACCATGCCATCATGCCCTGAAGCCCTCAGCCCACCCTCTCCCCACTCTCTCTGTGGCCGCAGGTACATCTATGGGAAGCCAGTGCAGGGAGTGGCCTATGTGCGCTTTGGGCTCCTAGATGACAATGGCGACAAGACTTTCCTTCGAGGACTGGAGAGTCAAGTCAAGGTGGGTTGGGGTGTGAGAGGAGAGGAGGGGCTGGTGTGGGAGACTCAGCTCTTACCCGCATCTTGTTTTCTTCTTTGCCCCAGCTGGTAGAGGGCGAGTGCCACATTTCCCTCTCAAAGCCTGAGCTTCTGGGTGCTCTGGAAAAGCTTACTATTGCTGCTGATGACCTGCCAGGGCAGCGCCTCTATGTCGCGGCCGCCGTCATTGAGTCTCCAGGTGGGTGGATTCCCCTGATTATGACCCAGAACTGGCCCCCAGTTTTCTAGCACTCTTCATAGCCCCATATCAGATCCAAAGCCGGGAAAGTCCTGGGAGACTGAGGTGTTTCTGGGAAGGGGGTGCCTTCCCCCGGGCTCATTTTCCTTTTTGCTCATGCATGTATCCATCCATCCGTCTGTCTGCTCATCTGGCTATCCTTCCATCTGTTCGTCCCTCCGGCAGACGTGTGTCATGTACCACCTGTGTGCTGGGTCCTGTGTGACCTGTGCAGATATGGAGTTGGTCCTGTATCTTGTTCACTGTCTTGAGGGTGGGAGACACTTGAGCTGTTCCTGTACCCCGTCCCCTTGCTCTCCTGTCCTCTCCTTAGGCTCTTTGTCCTCCACCTCTCTCTACGCTGTATCTTGCAGGGGGGGAGTTAGAGGAGGCCGAGCTCACCTCCTGGCGTTTTGTGTCATCTCCCTTCTCCGTGGATCTTAGCAACACCAAGAGACACCTTGTGCCCGGATCCCCCTTTCTGCTACAGGTTTCTTCTGGGAGGAGGAGGGGGAGTGGGTGGAGGGAGTATTCGTCAGGAGGGCACAAGTTCTCTCTGACCACTGACTTTTACTTGCCTCTTTGCCACCCACCTAGGCCCTGGTCCGTGACATCTTGGGCTCTCCAGCTTCTGGCATTCCTGTCAAAGTTTCTGCCAAATTGTCTTTCCCTGATTCTCCTTCTACAACCCAAGACTTTGAACAAAACACAGATGGGAGAGGCCAAGTCATCGTTCCTGTTCCTATCAGTCTGAAGGCCTCAGAAGTGCAGCTTTTGGTGGGACTCCCACTCACAGAGGGCAGGGCATGAGGGCCAGCTGGGTTCCTGAGGAGCCACAGCGCAGGTCTGAGGGGAGAAACTGAGGGCCTGGTCCTTGCCGCTGACCCTACCCCTGCGCCCCTCTGTCCAGGTGTCTGCGGGCTCCCCCAATCCAGCCGTTGCCAAGCTCCTTGTGAGAGCCCCCGCCTCAGGAGGCCATGGATATCTGTCCATTGAGAGGCCTGATCCTCGACCCCCTCGTATTGGGGAAACTCTTAACCTGAACCTGCGGCATGTGGGTGTCAGTGGGGCCAGCTTCTCCTATTTCTACTACATGGTACGCATGGGCCAAGTCATTGAGCAGGGCGGGGCTGCAGGGAGGGGCTTCTGCAGAAAAGATCCTTGAGGAAACCTCTCTTGGCCCAGATCATATCCAGGGGCCAGATCGTGAAGGCACATCGAGAGCCTAGGGGGTCCGTGACCTCAGTTTCCATATTTGTGGACCATGGCCTGGCACCCTCCTTCTACTTTGTGGCCTTCTTCTACCACCGGGGCTACCCAGTAGCCAACTCCCTGCGAGTGGACGTCCAGGCTGGGGAATGTGAGGGCAAGGTATTGGCACTGGGGGAAATCGAGGGGTGTGTGTGTGTGTGTGTGTGTGTGTGTGTGTGTGTGTGTGTGTGTGTTGAGGGTGGTTTAAGAGAATAACTGGGACTAGGGCATGGGTTTAGTTTGGGGCATGTTGTGGGTGCACAGGACTGGAGGTTCTCCCTACACTGACTGCCTCCCACCTCCGCTCTGCCAGCTGGATTTGCAGGTGGAAGGCAGCAAGGAATATCGTCCTGGGGATAAAATGAAGTTACAACTGCGCACAGATTCCCCAGCTCTAGTGGCACTGGGAGCTGTGGACACGGCTCTGTATGCTGTGGGTGGTGGCACGGCCCACAAGCCCCTTGACATGGCCAAGGTATGTCAGGGCCCTCTCCCCAGCACCCCTCCACTCCATGACCCATGCCCGGAGTCTTGAGCCTTGGCTCCTAGAGTTTAATCAGTCTCCCCAGCAACTCCCCCTGCACCCCCAACAACCTGTCCCAGGTCTTCCCTCAGCCTTGGCCCCCATGGTCTCCATTTTCCTATTTTCTGTCTCTTTTAATGTGTGTCTATACTCTGCCCTCGTACTGACAGCTGAGTGACTCATCCTGTCTGCCCCTTAGCCAGTCCTGCCTCTGTAACATCCTGTCTTTTCTTGACAGGTCTTCGAAGTTATGAACAGCTATAGCCTCGGCTGTGGTCCTGGGGGTGGGAACAACCCCGTTCAGGTGTTCCAGGATGTGGGTCTGGCCTTTTCTGATGGAACTGTATTGACCCCAGTCAGGAAAAGTGAGAACGGGGGAAGAAGAGGAGTGGGGGGTGGGATATAAGGAAGGAGGAGGGCAAGAGAGTAAGAGGAAGGGCTATGCCAGGGTAGGGGAGCAGGGAGGGTTGGTGCGAGGCCATACACCCTACTTGCCCGCCTGCTCTCTACCAGGTCTGAGCTGTCCCAAGGAGAAGAAAACCCGGAAAAAAAGAAATGCGAACTTCCAAAAGGAGATCAGTGAGAAGTGTGAGTTGTGGGTGTCCAGGAAGCAACGTCCACTTTGGCAAGGGTCAGCATGAGGGGTCTCTCTCAGCTCCTCTGCTCCCAAGTGAGCTAGGATATGGTATTGGGGACCAGAGATCCAAGTTCTGGGGTTGAAGGTGACTGGGATGGGAGGGACGCCATTCTCCTTTGGCCTCTCTCGCATTGCTGGTCTCTCAGGGTGAGTCCTGGTCTGCGCAGGGGACGAGGTGTCTCCTTTTTGTTCCCTCCTGCTGACCCTCCCTTGGCCGGGCAGTGGGCCAGTATTCTTCCCCAGTGGCCAGGCGCTGCTGCCAGGATGGGCTGACACGGCTGCCCATGATCCGCTCCTGTGAGCAGCGGGCAGCCCGCGTGAAGCAGCCAGACTGCCGGGAGCCCTTCCTGTCATGCTGCCTGTTTGCTGATAGCCTGCGCAAGAAGGCCAGGGTCAAGGACCAGGGCAGTGTGGCCCGAGGTGAGGGGCTGAGCGGGGCAGGGAGACAGGTGGGGGTTTCCGGAAGGGCCAAGCGGGCCCCTCCAAATGCTTCTCCTCCATGGCTCGCCAGTCCTGGAGACCCTGCAGGAGGAAGACCTGATTGAGGAGGATAATATTCCCGTGCGCAGCTTCTTCCCGGAGAACTGGCTGTGGAAAGTGGAACCCGTGGACGGCTTCAGCCAGTGAGGGCATGCGGTGGGCCTGGCCCTGCCTTTGGCCATGTCTGGGGGTAGCCCAGAGTGTGATGGGCTTCTCACTTCTCTGCCCACAGACTCACACCCCTGATCCCTGACTCTATAACCACATGGGAGATCCGTGCTGTGAGTCTGTCCAAAACTACAGGTGAGGCCACCCTGGCGGGGTCTCCAGCACCGCCTCTCCCAACCCCTCCCCTCTTAACTCAGGCACCCTGCTTCGCCCTTTAAGAAGGGGTCAGAGGCCTGGGGAAGTCAGCATCAACATCACCCCTATGTGGGGGCTGGTTGACTATAGGCAGCAGCAGAGATGGGGGATGGTGGAGCTGGAACACCCCCTGGATTTCCCTCCTGGGGCCCTGGAGCCTTGATTCCATAGGCCTCTGACCTCTGCCCTCGCTGCCCCCATCCATTAGGCCTGTGTGTGGCCAAACCGGTCAAGATCCGAGTGTTCCGAGAATTCCACCTGCACCTCCGCCTGCCTGTCACTATCCGCCGCTTTGAGCAGCTCGAGCTTCGGCCCGTGCTCTACAACTACCTGAATAAAGATCTGACCGTGAGGCCCTCGGGAGCCTGAGAACAGGGGGAAGAAGCCTGTTGGAGCTGGGGTGGGGAGCCTAACTGGGCCGGGCCTCTGGCCATCTTCCTGTCCCCAGGTGAGCGTCCACGTGTCACCAGCGGAGGGGCTGTGTCTGGCTGGGGGTGGAGGGCTGGCCCAGCAGGTGATGGTGCCTGCGGGCTCTGCCCGGCCTGTTGGCTTCTCAATGGTGCCCATGGCGGCTGCTTCTATACCCCTGAAAGTGGTGGCTCGAGGGACCTTTGACACCCCGGTGGGAGATATAGTGTCTAAGATTCTACAAGTTGAGGTGAGTGGGACAGCCCTGAATCCAGGCCCCCAGACTCCAAGATTCACTCCCCACCCACCCCTGACACCCTCTCTGCTGACTAAACCAGAGGCCCAGCAGCTAAGCCCAGGCCTCAGTGTGTGCCTCCTCCGTAATCCTGGTCCAGCTCTGAGGTTCAACTCCAAGTCCCGGGAGTCCATGCTGGGCGGGGCGGGCTGTGGTCCTGTGTGCTCTCTCACAGCTGTGTTTCCCCTGAGGCAGAAGGAAGGCGCCACCTACAGGGAGGAGATTGTCTATGAACTCAACCCCCTAGGTGAGTGACATCCGCCATCTGTGTCCTAAGGGCTCGTAGGGGGCGGGGGATGTGGGCAGCAGGAGAGACCACCGACCTCCCCCATCTCTCCAGATGACAGAGCCCGGACCTTGGAAATTCCTGGCAACGCCGATCCCAATATTATCCCTGATGGAGATTTCAGTAGCTTTGTCAGGGCTACAGGTGGGCGTGTCCTCTGTCCCTTCTCAGGGCCACACTGAGATTGATGTGAAACCCTTGGACCCCTGTTTGACCCTATGACCCTCTAACCTAGGCTCCCCAGACCTGCTCTCTGATCCATAACCCTCTTCTTCTCCTATAGTCTCAGATCCTCTGGAAACTTTGGGTTCTGAGGGGGCCTTGTCACCTGGCGGCCTGGCCTCCCTCCTGAGGGTCCCCCAAGGCTGCGGGGAACAAACCATGATCCTCTTGTCTCCAACACTGGCTGCTTCCCGCTACTTGGACAAGACAGAGCAGTGGAGCTTGCTGCCCCCTGAGACCAAGGACCACGCCGTGGATCTGATCCAGAAAGGTTCTCAGTGCAGGGCCGCAGGCGTGGGGCCTGACAGAGAGCAATTAGTGGATTTATATATATATTTATTATTTTATAAATTATTATATATTTATTATTTATATATATTTATATATAATAGCAATTAATGGGCAACTTGGTGGCTAGTGGGGAAGGGTGAGGGTGAGGCCTTTGGGAGCGGGGGCCTCAGGCACAGAGTGGAAGTGTGACCTCAGGAGCCGCCTCTCCTCTCCAAGGCTACACGCGCATCCAGCAATTTCGGAAGACAGATGGTTCCTACGGGGCGTGGTTGTCGCGGGCTAGCAGTACCTGGTGAGGCTGGGAGTGTGGTTCTGGTCTCTTCGAGGCTCTGGGGCTGCTGGGGGCAGAGCAGGGACATGGGGAGAGTCTGGGGGAATGGGATGTGTCCCCTGTAGGGACCAGCCCGTACCCCCAGCCGTCCCTTCCTCCCCTCTAGGCTCACAGCCTTTGTGCTGAAGATTCTGAGTTTGGCCCAGGAGCAGGTGGGCGGCTCCTCCGAGAAGTTGCAGGAGACGGCTGAGTGGCTTCTGTCCCAGCAACAGGACGACGGCTCGTTTGAGGACCTGAATCCCGTTATACACAGGGCCATGCAGGTGCTGGCAGCTGCACAAGAGCAGTGTGGGAAATCTCCCGCCCCTCCCTGCTCCTGGTGACAGATCCTTCTCTTCTCTCTTCACCTAGGGGGGCTTGGTGGGCAGTGATGAGACTGTGGCGCTCACGGCCTTTGTGGTGGTTGCCCTCCAGCACGGACTGGCTGCCTTCCCGAGTGAAGAGCTGCTGAAGCAGAGAGTGGTAGGGGCACCCACATAACTGCCCTGATGTGACCCCCAGCTCTCCCCCGGTTTTCCTCAGAACCCAGGCAGCCAGTCTCCAACATCTACCCCCCTTCTTTCCAGGAAGCTTCCATCTTAAAGGCAAACTCATTCTTGGGGCAGAAAGCAAGTGAGGGGCTCATGGGCGCCCATGCAGCCGCCATTACCGCCTATGCCCTGACACTGACCAAGGCCTCCCGGGACCTGCAGGATGTTGCCCACAACAACCTCATGGCCATGGCCCAGGAGAGTGGCGGTGAGCCTGAGGCTGCAGACATTGGGACTCTGGAGTATACCCAAAGGGAGAAATTGAATGAACACCCCGAGGATGGATGGAAGCCTAACCAGGGTTGACTGGGGCAGAATCAGAGAGCCTGATGGGTCAACGGGCCAGGTGATAGGACCCTCTCCTCACCCCCGATCACCTGTGGGTGTCCCTTTACTTCCAGATAGCCTGTACTGGGGCGTAGTCACTGGTTCACAGAACGACATCGTGTCCCCGACCCCGGCTCCTCGAAACCCAGCAGACCCTGTGCCCCAGGCCCCAGCCCTGTGGATCGAGACCACAGCCTACGCCCTTCTGCACCTGCTGCTTCGGGAGGGCAAGGCAGAGATGGCCGACCAGGCTGCAACCTGGCTCAACCAGCAGGGCAGCTACAAGGGGGGATTCCGCAGCACTCAGGTAGGGGGTGCCCTGGGGCTCTGGGGGTTGGGGGTCCCAAGACCAAGTGCCTGAGTCCTGGCCCAACCCCTTAGGACACCGTGATCGCCCTGGACGCCCTGTCTGCGTACTGGATCGCCTCGCACACCACTGAGAATAAGGGGCTCAACGTGACTCTCAGCTCCCTGGGCCGCAGTGGGTTCATGTCCCATGATCTGCACCTGTCTAACCACCAAGTTAAGGGGATGGAGGAGGAGCTGCAGGTGAAGCACCCCCCTCACCTGGTCTACGCCTTCCCTCAGACTCCCCATAGCACCTCTTCCTGATATCCTTCAGGAAGACTTACTCCCTGGTGACCTGGAGAAAGTCGCATAATCTCCGAGTTACATTTTTCTCATCTGAAAATAATATGTGCAGTCTACCTTTTAGGAGACCCACGGGAGATAACACATGTGATGGGGCAAACTTTGGAGTTGTTTTGAGGGAGAGGGTAAGTTGCAGTGCACCGTCTCACCTCTTTCCCCTTTCTGTTCCTGAAAGTTCTCCTTGGGCAGCAAGATTAACGTGAAGGTGGAAGGAAACAGCAAAGGAACCTTGAAGGTGAGAGCCGGGGCACCGGACACCAGGGCGCAGGAAAGGGGGGGGCTGAGGGCTTGGGTGGGAGACCATGGGCAGAGCGCCTGGTCCAGGAAGAAGAAACACATATAAGGTTGGGGGTCCCTATGCTCTTCCCAGGTGTTTTTCTGTCTCTCTGGTCTCTACCCCTCAGAGCTGATGGCCTGTGCATGCGCTCCTCAAAGCAGGCCCTGCCCTGAGCCATGGGCCCCACATGCTTTACAGAACCTCAGACACGGCGTGTTCCAAACCAACTCCTGCTCTTGTGTCGCCCTGTCTGACGACAAATCCCCTCCCCTGCAGGAGCCCAGCTGCTACTTGAGGCTCTCGGTGCCTCCACCCTAGAGCTCTCCTTGTGGCTCCAGCGTCTCCTCTGCTGTTCTTGGCTCTTGCTTCTATGCTCTAGCACAGTAGGACTCTGTGCTAACACTAGTCAGATTGGCCTGGAGAACAGTCAGACTCCTGCACGCACACAGTTGGGGCCCTGTTCCCCAACTCAGCCAGGCAGATCCACTCATCTGCACACATCTCCTGGGCTGCATGGTCCTCCCCTGCTCATTGCCCTACACGTCAGCCTGATCTGGGAGTTTCATTTCAGCCCCCTCTGGCACAGTGTAGAGTGCTCATGCCCCCCGGGGCAGGCCTCTGCCCCCACCTCTGTCTCATCATCTAGCCAACTCCTGGGTCCATTCAGGTTTCTGGACTGGTCAAGGGGGAGCATAAATCGGGGGTGAAGTCTGGCCCTTAGGCTGGGGAGATGCCACTAGATGTGACCCAGGAGAGAATTCTGTGGCCCAACGCCCTATGTCCTCTCCCTGCCACTTGTTCAACCAGGTCCTTCGTACCTACAATGTCCTGAACATGGAGAACTCGACCTGCCAGGATCTCCATATTGAGGTGACAGTCATGGGCCACGTGGAGTACACAAGTGAGTGTTGGGGTCAGAGGCTGTGGGGCCCCGGTGGGGTGGGTGCCAGGGCCCAAGCCTCAATGCCGTCACCACACAGTGGAAGCAAACGAAGACTATCTCGACTACGAGTATGACCAGTTTCCAGCCGGGGATGACCCAGAGGCCCATCCCCAGCCTGTGACACCCTTGCAGCTGTTTGAGGGACGGAGGAGCCGCCGCAGGAGGGAGGCACCCAAGGTGGCTGAGGAACAGGAAAATAGAGTGCAGTACACCGTGTGCATCTGGTGGGTGCCTGGGGCTGCATGTGGGGCACTGCTGAGCCTTGAGAGGGGAGGCAGCACAGAGGCTGGGGGTCTGCCGCTCGGTGCCAACAACAGGGCCCGGCTCTCTGCAGGCAGAACGGCAAGCTGGGGCCGGCAGGCATGGCCATCGCGGACATCACCCTCCTGAGTGGATTCCAGGCACTGCGGGCTGACCTGGAGAAGGTGTGGCCAGCTGCCCTTCCCCATAGTCCCCGCCCCCTCCGCAGTGCTCCCAACTGCTGGGCCCTGCTGGGGCCACCTCCCCATGACCATCTCCCTTTCCCAACAGCTGACCTCTCTCTCTGACCGGTATGTGAGTCACTTTGAGACCGAGGGGCCCCACATCCTGCTGTACTTTGACTCGGTGAGCAGGGAGGGGAGGGGTGGAATGGTACTGGGTCTAGCCCCAGGGAAGGGCCCCTGGGAGACAGCCCTACTGGTGGCCAAAGCTCTTAGATTGTGGGCAGAGAGACAGGATGAGACAGTGCCAGAGCAGAGTCAGGGAGGTGCTTGTAGCGGGGGGTGGCTGAGCCCCTGAATGGCTTGGGGGTCAACCCCAGGCAGCTGGGAAGGACTTGAGAACGAGCCTTGCCTGAAGCTGGACTCATCCAACTTGAGGGCCCATCTCTGTTTTGTTGACCTTCCTAGATTTGTTTTTGATATTAAATATGTTTTCTTTTATATAGTGATGGTGGTCATAGATGAGGTTTTCTTTTTATGGGCTGACTTGGCTAAAACTGACTTAACCCTCTGATGGTCCTCAACATATTTTTAAACATTTAGTGTAGTTTTTTAGAGAAAATGTGAAAAGGTGTCTTAATACTAACCTAACACCATTAGCCAGTGTTTGTGGGTGAGGGAAGGCCCCTGCTCACGTGTGCAGAAGCCAGGTGGAGAGGTCTACCTGAACATAAAGAAAGGGAAGAGCCAGGAAGATTTCAGAGCTGAGCACCCACCAGGCAGGAGCCTAGCCTCAGGGGAAACTGGCAGTGTGTGGGCTGGGCTGGACCAGTGTGGATGTGGGGAAGGGCACACCTGGGCCTGGGAGTGAGTGGCGGGGTCATGGCGGGGTCATGGCGGGCAGGCGCCATGCCACTAGCTTCTGGCAGATGAGCAGGCCCCGGCTGTATTTATGACAAAGCTATTCAGAGGGGTGAGAGATTTGGGGGATGAGAGAATGAATGGGGCTGAAACTGAGCTTGGGAGTCATCAGCCTAGGAGTTCTGGGGGGATGCCAGAGAGTAGAGGTCTCCCCCAGGGAGCACAAAGATAGGGAAGCGTCAGCTCGCAGGGAGAAGTTGAGGGAGAACATGGCCATGTACACACAGGGCCTGTAGCGCAGTCTGGACTGAGGTCACCATCTAGGAAGTGAAATCAGCAGAGACCTTGGGGAGCAGTTTTTAGCATTCTAATGGACAGAAGCTAAAAGAATGTGAAGGACACTGAAGAGCAAAGGGAGACAGAGACCAAGGAAATGCAGCATAATCGTCTACTATCCTTGACCTTAACGGCCTGTTTCCCTTGCCAGATCCCCACCTCCCGGGAGTGTGTGGGCTTTGGAGCTGTGCAGGAGGTGGCCGTGGGGCTGGTGCAGCCAGCCAGCGCCACCCTGTATGACTACTATAACCCCGGTGAGTGCTCCGGGGTTTGGGAGGTTTGGGCGCTCCTTCCTGGGACACGAGGGGCTGGGCAGTGGATGGTGGCGGGGGGTCCTGTGGCTCCCTAGGATTGGGAGGCATGTGCCCTAATCCCCCTCTCTGTTCTTCTCCAGAGCACAAGTGTTCTGTGTTTTACGGGGCACCAAGTAAGAGCAAACTTCTGTCCACACTGTGCTCTGCCGAGGTCTGCCAGTGTGCCGAGGGTGAGCCCCGGGGCCTGGGGCAGGGCTGGGAGGAGGGCACCACTGGGGTCCGCACAGTCTTACCTGGCTCCTGACTTCAGGGAAGTGCCCTCGACAGCGGCGTGCCCTGGAGCGGGGGCTGCAGGAGGAGGACGGGTACAGGATGAAGTTTGCCTGCTACTACCCCCGGGTGGACTACGGTCAGTCTCCTCCCTGCCCTGCCTGGGCACCCTCGGGCTCTCGGGGGGCCCTGCTCCTCTCAGCGCAGGTGGCCTCTTTGATACCAACTTGCAGCCCTCTGAGCCCCATGTAAGCGACCTTCCTCCCTTGTTGAATCCCTCCTAGGCTTCCAGGTGAAGGTTCTCCGAGAAGATAGCAGAGCTGCTTTCCGCCTCTTTGAGACCAGTATCACCCAAGTCCTGCACTTCAGTACGAGGGAAGGGCTGGGGGGCACACAGAGCTGAGGTCTGGGTTTGGCCTGGCTACCTGGAATAGTGGCAATTCAGAGGAGGCCTCAGCAGCTCTGGGCTTTCCAGAAACGAGGACGTGGCTACTCCTCCCTGGTGGGAGGGACCAGTGAGAGCAGCCTGAGAGGACCCACCAAAGCCCCTGGCCCCAGGGGCCTGCTCCAGCCCTCTGATCGCGCCCATTCTCCCCTCAGCCAATGATGCCAAGGCCACTCCTGGTCAGACCCGGAACTTCCTCGTCCGAGCCTCATGCCGCCTTCGCTTGGAAACTGGGAAAGAATATTTGATCATGGGGCTGGATGGGGCCACCCATGACCTCAAGGGAGAGTGAGTTCTCTGGACCCCTCAGTCCCCTGCTCTCAGGGCCTGCCCCCTCAGCACTGGGTGCCTAGCCTCTCCCACCTGCTCCGCTATCCCTTAGCACCGTCTCCCCCATGATTGCTCCTTTGCCCTTGCAGCCCCCAGTACCTGCTGGACTCAAATAGCTGGATTGAGGAGATGCCCTCAGAGCGCCTGTGCCGGAGCACCCGCAGCCGGGCAGCCTGCACCCAGTTCAGAGACTTCCTCCAGGAATATGGCACTCAAGGGTGCCAGGTGTGAGGGCTTCCCTCCCAGCCAGAGGAGCCTGAGCTGAAAAAGGAGACCGTGGACTGCTGCCGCCACCGGGCCCCCGGTGCAGGACCAGCCTCTCAATAAAGACCTTTGCAGCAAAGTGTCAGTGCATGTCTCCAGGGCTGAAAGCAGTGTCCCCACTGCCCCTTCCAGGTTCTGGGGGGGCCCAAGGCCAGGGTTCGCTGTCTTAGGTTCAGAGTCTGGCCACCCTTGGGGGTATCCAGCTTTGCCTGAACCCTCCTGGATAATTCCCAGGGTTCTCAGGCCATCAGCGGATCACCCTAAATGGACTGGTGACCCAATATCCTGCACCCTGAGGACTGCTGTGCCTGCAGGGCCACCCCCTTCCCCATGTAGCCGGCACAGCAGCCTTAGACAGGGCCATGCCCTCGGCCCACACCTTGCCTTTTCTGCCTCGGGAGCGGCTGCCAGTCACGGTCTCCCGCCCTGTCCTCGTGCAGCTGGCAGTTCTGGGATCTGTTGTGCTTAGCTGCAGCCTGGTCTGTTGAAAGCTTGCCGGCCTTTGCTCTTGCTAGCAGGGGCAGTAGGTTAACTCTCCCAGAGCTGAGCCATCCACAGTGCTGATGTCTTCCTCTGGGTGCTGGTTTTCAACAAGCCGAAAGGCTGGCTTTGGTGTGTTTGTCAGCGCAGAGGAGGCTGCCGTTGTACTGGGGCCAACCCTTGCACTGCCTGCCAGCTCTCCCATTTAGTGGCGCTGTAGCCGCATCCACCCTCCCCAACTCGTAGCTTAAACTTCATGTTGGAAAACTTCAACTAAGCAGAAACAAGTATCACGTAGGCTTTGTTCTCACCTCACTATTCCTCTCCTGTGATTGACTCTCCGACTGTATTCCAGCAACCTTGAGAAGTTGCGTTACATCTCTAACATAATACTCTGCCCCTCTGAGGTTGGCAACACAAGGGCAAGTGTCTGTTATGGGCTGTTAACCCCGAAGGTTTGTGTCCTGCTGAAGAAGACGCACACCGTGACTCATGCCACCCACCCTGCCCTGTGTCTCCTGGCACACCCTGCACCTCCTTGCAGCCCATGTATAATCCCAGCACTCGCCAGCAGGGAGCCACTTCTTTAAGGGTTTAGCCACTCCTTTGTGAAAAGACATTCAGAGTTTAGCTTTCTGGGGGGGAAGTGAGAGACTCAATTTGGTTGCCTCTAGTACCCTTTGGATCTTCAGGGCTGACCTGGAAATCCATCTAGATAAATTTGCTGAGGTCAGTTATTTATGTATGTATGCATACAAGAGCTGGGGTACAGGCCAGAGAAGACTCACCAGAGACAGAGTGGGGAGCAGAACAGGCAGACTGAAGTACACTGCTGAGGGGAGCAGCCGGCAAGACAGGCGAGGTCTGCCGGGCCGTGTGGGTCTCCTCCCTGGCTGGTGGCAGGGATCGAACTCGTGCTGCAGTGGCTGCGGTCTGCCTCACAGTGCGGTGCCCAACCCGTTGTGCCACCAGGGAGGCCCTGAGATCAGTTTTGATGGAAACAGATGTTCAGCGGCCACTCAATCATAGCACAGAAATCCATGGAACTCTCATTCTGTGTCATATCCTGCACCAGGTCCCCCTCCTCTGTGAAAGGTATGCTATGGGGCAGTTGCATGGTTCTGGGGGGCACATAGTTAGGGGCACCTGACCCAGTCTGGGTGATAGTGGGCAATGTAGGCTTCTAAGGGAGGCTTCTCAGCTGAAGGCTGAGAAGAGAATGGGGGTAGATGAGGGTTTTGAGGCAGAAGAAGGAGACTATGAAAGGTCCAGAGGGCAGGGAAGCACTTGGGAACACTGCATGTAATTAATCATCTCTGGAATTTGGATTTGGAGGTGGGGTGGACAAATGGGGTTGACAGGATAAGTGGAGTCAGTTTCTGGAGTTCATAAGTATGCCAGTTTTCCAGTTCACTGTCCTTCCAAATGAGTCCCTTTTCACACAGAGAAGTTCTGTCCTTGCCCAGTACTTCAGAGGCTTCCTCTCTTGGTTACGTGGCCATGCAGCTGCCCAGAGCCAGTGGGCATGGTGGTGGCAGAAATTCACTCATAAGAACAAGGAATTCAGCTGTACTTGTGGCAAGACATGGCCTACATCTAGGAGGCCAACTATGAAGAAGGTCACCACTGCTCTTGCTCAACCCCAGAAATTCCACCCGTTTTCTCCATCATGGGCATGGAGCCCAGCTGAGCCCGAGCATCTTCCACCAGGGCCTCCAGGGGTTAACTCTTCAAGCTCCTTGGTGGCACAGCTGGGATCTCCATTTGACTTTTTTTTTTTAAAGATTTATTTATTTATGGGGCCTCCCTGGTGGTGCAGTGAGTTAAGCAACGCATTATGAAGCAAACTGCAGCCACGGCAGCATGAGTTCGATCCCTGCCGCTGGCCAGGGAGGGGACCCACATGGCGAGGCAGACCTCTCCTGCCTTGCCCGCTGCTCCCCTCAGCAGTGTGTTTCAGTCAGTCTGCCTATTCTGCTCCCCACTCTGTGTCTGGTGGATGCTTTCACCGCCCACATCTCTGGCCTGTACCCCAGCTCTTGTATGCATAAATAAATAAATCTTAAAAAACAAAAAGAAGAAAAAAAAGATTTATTTATTTATGCATACAAGAACTGGGGTACAGGCCACAGGTGTGGGGGGTGAGAGGATCCACCAGAGACAGAGTGGGGAGCAGGACAGGTCAATTGAAGCACACTGCTGAGGGGAGCAGCGGGCACAGCAGGAGAGGTCTGCTGCACCATGTGGGTCCCCTCCCTGGCCAGGGGCAGGGATTGAACTTGTGCTGCAGTGGCTGCGGTTTGCTTCATAGTGCGTTGCTTAACCCACTGCGCCACCAGGGAGGCCCTCCATTTGATCCTTCAGCTGCACAGCCTGTATTCTAGGCAAAGCTTTGAGGGAAGAGGCACTCTCCCCAGTAGCCCCCCAATATGCATGCATTCACAGAGCCAGGGAATTGGAATTGGCCTGGACCTCAGCCCACCAACAGGCTCTTATTCCCAGCCCCTGTCAGTCCTGACCTCTCACTGGGCCCTGCCACGGGCATTGGTGTTACTTCTCCCCAAGTCCTTTCTCTAAGCCCCTCAACTGCCTCCTGACCCATAAAAAGGGTTCCTGAAAGCCCTACTTTGTTCAGAAATCACCTCTTAGGGCTACGGCTCCATAATAGGGCTGGACCCCTGAGCCTGGCTGTGACTGTTGAGCTCCTTCCTGGGGACTTTGGAATCTGCGGGGAGTATGTTCCATCCTGCTGGGAATCCCCACTCCCTGGGGTAGCATCTGCAACCTGAGGCGTCTGACCTCCAAGGAAGTCTTGTTCTGCCTGCACTTGGGCACGTAGGCAGCTTGGGGGTGGATGGTGGTGCAGCAGCAAACATGGAAGAGGGAGGATTGAGGGAACTGTCTTTGGGACGTTTCCGTTTCTGGTCCCTGGCCTTCCAGGCAGTGAGTTGCCTGCTCCTGCTTCCCTGCTCTCTGTTCTGTGAGACACCCTTGTATTTGTATATGATTCTTAATTTTGGCTCTAGTCAGCTCAAGTGGTCTCTTGCTTGCAATCAGGTACATTGTAACATACATCTATAGGTAGAAAGCCCGGTAACCCAGGCAAACTAGGCATAGTGGCTCTCTGTAAGTTAAAGACAAACAGATCACTTCCATCTCACTGTGTTTAGGCAATTCTGGAGGGCAGCTTGGCGGGTGGGTGAGGGGTGGCGGGGGGGGGGGGGGGGGGGGGGGGGNGCGGTGCAGTCCTTTCTCTCTGAGACAAATAAGCTGAGTAAACAAGCTGCTCTGAGGTGGGGTGGGGGAGAGAATACACACATTTTCTTGCATGGTCGGCTCAGAGCCAGCAAGCTGGTCCTGGCTGTGGGAGGAAGGTCACCATTGAAGCTCTTGCTCTTCAAAGGAGAGGGAAGTTCTCTTTCTCCAACGAGACATCCCAAGGCCATCAGCTGGTAACTTTCCAGGAATGCACTATTCTTTGGGCGGGACTGTGGGCAAGGACTTGAGTGAAGGGGTCAGGGCCTGTCCCAGAATGCCCCAGGAGCAAGATAGATGGGAGTCCCAAAACCTATAAGTGACCAGGCCAGAGCCTCATGCGTGGGTCTCTGGCCATGTTGCTGCTCGTCCTGCTGCCGCTGCTGGTCCTGCTGACTGCTGCCCGCCTGCTGTGGGGCTGGTGGAAGCTCAGGCACCTCTGCCTCCCGCCTCTCGTCCCTGGCTTCCTGCACCTGTGGCAGCCCGACCTCCCCATCTATCTGCTCACCCTGACTCAGAAGCTCGGGCCTGTTTATAGACTGCGCCTGGGGCTGCAAGGTGAGCGTCCACTCCCTGCCCGGCCCCGTCACAGTGGGCATGTGGGGTCCTCTCACTGCCGATGTCCTGTTCTGCCTTTCCCCAGACGTGGTGGTGCTGAACTCTAAGAGCTCCATCGAGGAGGCCATGGTCAAGAAGCGGGAGGACTTTGCCGGCAGACCCCAGAACCCATCTTGTAAGGGGGTGGGGTTTTTCTGGAGGGAAGAAGCAGGGGCCGGGAGTTGGCAGGGAAAGTCAGGCCCCAGGCTTCCTCGGTCAGTTCGACCAGTCCTCTTCCCCACCACCCAATGACAGACAAATTAATGCCACACCACTCTGAGGACCTCGCGCTTGGCGACTACTCCCTGCTCTGGAAGGCCCACAAGAAACTCACCCACTCGGCGCTGCAGCTGGCTATGCGCAGCTCCGCGGAGTCCCTGGTGGAGCAGCTGACGCAGGAGTTCTGCGAGGTGAGGCCAGCCCCCACAGTCACCTGGGTCAACCTCACCTCCCGTCAGTCCTCAGCCTGTTTAGCTCATAGTCTGTCCCCACAGCGCATGCGAGCCCAGGCAGGCGCCCCTGTGGCCATCCAGAAGGAATTTTCTCTCCTTACCTGCAACATCATCTGTTACCTCACCTTCGGAGACAAGGTCAAGGCTCTCTTGCCCTTACCTATGCTTGAGCACAATTTTAGCACGTCCCTGTCCCTGGTCCAGAACCGAAATGATTCTCTTCCCTTCTTTTCTGCAGGAATATACATTAGCACATGACTTTTACAACACTGTCCAGCACTTGATGGAATCCTGGGAACATTGGTCTATCCAAATTCTGGACATCTTTCCTTTTCTCAGGGTGAGGCAGTAGAGGCCAGAAATGCTTGGGGCCTGGGAGAAAGGGTGTGGTTGGGGGAACAGACTTCCCTCCCAGCTCCTCCAGCTCTGCTCCTCTACCCAGTTCTTCCCCAGCCCAGGCCTCTGGAGGCTGAAGCAGGCCATGAAGAACAGGGACCGCCTTGTAGAGAAGCAGATGAAGCAACACAAGGTGGGACCAGGCTCCCCTCAGCCCACAACCAGGGGTGATGCTGCCCCAGAGCTGGGCCTGCTGCCACCGCAGCCCCCTCCCCAAGCTGGCACTCAGCTGGCTCCTCTCCCCTCCCCAGGAGAGCCTCGTGGCAGGCCCATGGAGGGACTTGATGGACTACATGCTGCAAGGGGTAGGGGAGAAGCAAGAGGAGAAAGGCCCCAGACACCTCCATGAAGGGCACGTGCACATGTCTGTGGTGAACCTTTTCATCGGTGGCACGGAGACCACAGCAATCACGCTCTCCTGGGCTGTGGCGTTCCTGCTTCACCACCCTGAGGTGTGCACTGGGGGAAGGCAAAGGGCTCCTTCCTGGCAGTTTGGCCAGGGCCACAGGGACCCAGCTCACTCGCCCCGAGGCAGGGTGTCGGCTGAGGGAGCACCTCCCAGTGGGCCCCGAGCTGCTGCAGTGTGCTCCAGGGAGCAGCTGGAGGCTGGGGGCTATGGGTCTGCTCGTGGCCTGGCTCAGACCAGACACCAGGCTTGTCCACATTTCCCAGATTCAGCAACGACTTCAGGAGGAGGTGGATCGAGAGCTGGGCCCCAGCGCCTCAGGCTCCTGGGTCCCATACAAGGACCGTGCACGGCTCCCCTTGCTCAATGCCACCATCGCTGAGGTGCTGCGGCTGCGGCCTGTGGTGCCCCTGGCCTTGCCACACCGCGCCACGCGGCCCAGCAGGTGACTCTCGAGAGGCAGGGACGAGGGGCCTGAGCGGGGGTCTCGGCAGGCCTCTAACTCCACTCTTCCCTTAGCATCCTTGGCTATGACATCCCCGAGGGCACTGTCATCATCCCCAACCTCCAAGGTGCGCACCTGGACGAGACTGTCTGGGAGCAGCCACACGAGTTCCGGCCAGGTGAGTGCCGAGGCCAGGTGTCAGCGGCGCAGGCGAGCAGAGGCTGTGAACCCGGCAGCACCCCAGCTCTGGACTCTCGCCCGCAGATCGCTTCCTGGACCCTCATGCGAGCCCCAACTCGCTGGCCTTCGGCCGCGGGTCTCGTGTGTGCCTGGGGGAGTCGCTGGCGCGCCTGGAACTCTATGTGATCCTGGGGAAACTGGTCCAGGCCTTCACGCTGCTGCCGCCTAAGGGCACCCTGCCCTCCCTGCAGCCCCTGCCCAACGGCAGCACCAACCTCAAGATGCTGCCTTTCCAGGTGCGGCTGCAGCCCAGGGGGTGGGGGGCCTGAGCCTGGGTGAGCACTGGCAATGGCGGCGACGGGGGGGGGGGGGGGGGGGGGGGGGCNACACACTCCTTCCTCGGTTTCTCCCTTTATTGCTCCCACACAAACCCCTGCCCTCCCCCCTGTAAACATAGTGCTGTGAGATCGTGGAGAAGGCTCCAGTGGCTGGTGGGGAAGGCGGCCCCTGGCTCTTCTCCGAGCGCGACCCCTCAGTGCGCGGCAGTCATACGGGGGCGCGGGCAGGCGTGGCCAGCAGCGCTCAGCCTCTCCGGGCTGGGGGCTGGTAGTTTCTTGGTCTCAGCTTCATTTCCGTGAAGGGCACCGAGAACTCAAAGCCCTTCCAGTAGTACCAGCTCACTCCCTGGGAAGCGGGTAGTGGAGAGAGTCAGAGCCAGACGCAGTCTGCTCCCACCCCCCTGCTCCCTTCTGCTCCCACCCCCCTGCTCCCTTCTGCTCCCTCGACTGCAGAGGACAGAGGCTCAGCCAGGCTCCGGCCCTCTGCATCCAATAAAGCATCAGATCCTCGACCTACCTTGGTGAGACTGGCGTGAGTGCTCCATTGCACAGACAAGGCCCTCAGGCACCTCGGGCCCAGGGCCCAGCCCTTCATGCTGCACACCACACCCGGGCGGGCGAGCCCCAGCCACCCCAGCTCTGCCTTGCGTGCAGGCCCCTCACCTGGTGGTCCACCGTGCTCCCGTAGAGCCCGTTGAGGTTGGCATAGTGGCAGTTCTTGTACCACCAGGCCCCGCGGTAAGAGACAGCGCAGGAGATGAGCAAGTTATTGGGGTCTCGATCACGGGCGGAAAAGACACTGCCGCTGTGGTAGCTCATGGAGTCCCCTGAGTGGGGAGTGGACAAAGCGTGAGGCCCCCTCCAGCCTCGCCGGCCCCGCCCGGCCCTCTGGCCCCAGCCCTCACCTGCAGTGCCGTGGTAGCCCTCCACGTGGAGGCGGTAGAACTCAGTCGCCGAATCTACGCGGAAGGAGTCATACTGCGCAAACACGGCCTCGTCCCCAGCCCGCAGGTCCACGCGCATGGAGTAGTCTCCGGCTTTGGTCAGGCTGTGCAGGGCCTCGTTGCCTGCGGGTTGAAGCATGTTCTCATCGGGGTCCTGGGGTGCACAGGCCTCCTGGCCCGCTCCTGATCTCCCAATCCCTGAGGCACTGACCCAGCCAGAATTCCCTGGAGACGTTCCCAAAACCGTGGGCGTAGTCCTCCCAGTCCCTCCAGAAATCTGTTTGTCCGTCCATGCGGCGCTGGAACACCTAGGAAGCAGGTGGGGGGCCCTCAGTCTAGGCACTGGAGCAGCAGCCCCTGCTTCTGGCGGCCACCCCCCAGCCAGCCACCCCCATCGCCTGCTGGCGGCCACCCCCCAGCCAGCCACCCCCATTGCCTGCTGGCGGCCACCCACCAGCCAGCCACCCCCATCTGTCTCCATGTCGCAGAAGACGGTCAGGGGCCGCTCGCGGTTGCCGTTGAGGAAGACAGTGGTGGTCCTGGACGAGCCGGCCCCATTCAGCATCTCTTCCCCGCAGTCTCGAGGGAAGGGGACCCGCAGGCTACCTGGGAAGAAGAGATGGACGGGCTCGTCCTGGTTCCAACCCCCAGACCCCCTGCCCCTCAGCCCCGAGCGCACGCAGGTCCTGGGCCAAGTACCGGTGGTGAAGGAGGTGGACACGGGCGGCGTGAAGCTCTCATCCCACATGGCCCGCAGCCACGCGGTGTAGGGGGTGGAGGGGTAGAGGCCCAGGAGCTCGTGAGAGGTGACGCCTGCCGGGAGCAGGATCTCCTGTGGGACAACGAGGGGCGAGTCAGGAGCGAGGCCGAGGTGGAGGCTGCACTGCCTAGGAGGGAACGTAGGTAGGGGAGTTGGCTGGTGGGCAGATGCAGGGGTGAGGGCACCTGTGTCTGTTCGCCAGGGGTGCTGAAGCTGAGCAGGTAGCCAGTTGGCGGATCTTGGGGCTCAGTCCAAGTGAGCAGGGCGGTGCGGGGGGTCACTTTCTTGGCCTCCAAGTCCCTGGGGGGTTCCAATCCTGGAAGGGGGAGGAAGAAGGAGACGATGGAGATGAAGCCCATCCTGGCTCCCAAGCACCTCCTCTCCCCTCTGCTGCACCCCCAACCCCAGCCCCGCTGGCCTCCCAGGCTCTACCTGTGGTGAAGGTGATGCTGGCTGGGGAGGTGAAGTTAGGGCCCCGAAGGCCCCTCACTGTGGCGGTGTAGTTGGTTTTCTGCTCAAGGCCCGTCAGCGGGTAGTCCACAGCGCTGCCCGGGGCTGAGCCCTGCAGAGAGGGCACTGGGCGTGGAGGTGTGGGTCAGTGGCTGCCCCGTGTGCTGCGGGTCTCCGGCCTGCCCTCTGCCCTCCCCGCCCGGGACAAGTTCCCGCCAAGGCCTCAGCCCTGCTCACCCTCTGGGGCCGTGACCCGGACGTCATATTCATCCACGGGGAGGTGGGGGGGCGTCCAACGCAGCACGACAGATGAGTTCGTCAGGTTCAGCGCGTGCAGGTCGGTGGGACCATCAGAAACTGGGAGAAGGAAGGGGGCTCAGCTGACCCACAAGGCCCACCCCTCACTTTTTTTTTTTAAGATATATCTATTTATGCACACAGAGCTGGGGTACAGGCCAGAGGTGTGGGGGTGAGAGGATTCACCAGAGACAGAGTGGGAAGCAGCAAAGGCAGACTGGCTAAAACACACTGCTGAGGGGAGCAGTGGGCAAGGCAGGAGAGGTCTGCTGCGCCATGTGGGTCCCTTCCCTGGCCAGGGATCGAACTCACGCTGCTGTGCAGCAGATGCTTCACAGTGCAGCACTCAACCTGCTGCGCCACTGGGGAGGCCTCACCACCCCTCCCCTTTCCAAGCTGCCGGCCTCTCCTCTGAAGGAGCCTCCATCACCCCCTTTCCCACCCCACTCCCCACCTGCCCATGCCCTTATTTCTTCCCCAACCTACTGCCCGAGTCCCAGTCCCGCTCACCGGTGGTGAGGAAGCCTGTGAGAGGCTCGCTCTCCTCGAAGCCACGGACAGAGACCACAGTCACCTCGTACCGAGTGCCCGGGACCAGCTCCTCAAGTTTCTGGGTCTGGGTCCCGCCGTCTACCTGCACACTCAGTGGCTCCCCTGAAAACACACGGGACTTGGGGTGTTGCCCAGGGAAGCAAGGGGGATCTGGGCAGGGGGTCGGGGATAGGGCAGAGGGAGCAAGAGAACCCAGAGCATTGAGGCCATGGCAAAAGGGTTTCACCTCCATCCGCCAGCTGGTAGGAAACTTTGAAGCTGTCCACTCTGGATAGGGGGAGTGTCCAGTGGACATTGGCCGAGGTCTCCCCAATGTCGCTGAAATTGAGGTCACGGGGGCTCTCCAGAACTGAGGGAAGCAGTGCCAAGAGGGCTAGTGAGGGCACTGGCAGGGAGGTCCCTGCCCCAGGGTCCCCAGTCCTCCTCCCTGGGCACCCCCACCTCGGAGCCGCGCACCACCGCCCCTTCCCTCTAGACCTGGAGACGGAAGTCGCTGGGCCATGCCTCCAAGCCCCTCCCCACCCCACAAAGCACACAGACTGCCCACTTCGGGCCAGCCTGGACCGTGCCCAGCGGGGACCCACCTGGGCTGAGGGTGCGGGCGGTGCCCTGGATGCTGTCGGCCTTGTGGGGCCCACGCAGCCCGTACAGCATCAGGCTGTAAAGGGTGCCCGGGCTCAGGTCCCGGAGCACGGCCGAGTGCTGCGTCCCAGGCACCTTCAGCTCCCGCTGCAGCAGGGGACGTGGGTATGGCTCCAGCGTGCTTGGTAACGGGACCCCAAAACGCAGCAGGAAGGAGTCAAAGGCCCCGGGTGGGGCCTCCCAGCTGAGCCTCAGGGAGCTGGTGGTCACGTCAGTCACGGACAGCTGGGACAGGTGCGGCCCCGGCTCCCCTGGGGTCAGCCCGGCAGGAGCTGGACCTGCACAGTGGGTGGGCAACATTCACACCGGCTCAGTGACCTGGGGCAGGTCCCCTCTGCCACCCACCCTGGTCCCTACTCCTCCATCTGTGAAGTGGGGCTACCGAGGAGCTGGGGTATGATGATGTGCGTGCACAGAGCCAAGGGCTGTTAGTGTACCCCTTCTCCCTCCCGGACCCTCCTGGTGTCCCTTCCCTACAGTGACGGGTTCTGGGCACCCCCTTGCATCTTCTCAGTCAGACTAGAGGGAGGCGAGGCCAAGATGCAGGGCTCTGGCTGGCAGTACCTGTGGTGCCCTCGGCTGAGATGGGTCCCAGGCGCTTCCCTTCCTGAAGGCCGTAGAGGAAGAACTTGTAGGAGGTGCTGGGCTCCAGGCCTGATACAAGGATCTTGTCCTGGTCGCCACCTACGAGCAAGGCCTGGGGCTGCCCATCTGGACCCCAATACTGGAGCACGAAGGAGTCAAAGGAGCCCTGGGCCACACTCCATGAGAGGCGCAGGGAGTCTGGGGCCACGTCATTCACTGCCAGCACCCCTAGGCGGGGCCCTCCAGGAGATTCGGGGGTCTCTGTAGCAGAGTCAGGGGGGCCTGGCGTATCTTCTGGACCTGCACAGGAGAAGCCCAGGAGAGAAGATGGGTTGGGGGGTGCATCCATCCTTCTCACCTTCCAAAGAGGGAGTCCCGGGATGGCCTGAGGCTGAGGTTGGGACTGCATGAGTTGTGGTTATGGCAGGCGGGTGTAAAGAAGAGAGAGACCAATGGTGGCCGCAGGGGTTAGAGTCTCAGTGCTATCAAGCTATCACCAGCTGCTGCGGCCTGAGTTTGATCCCTGGCCAGGGAGCTGACCCACATGGCGCAGCAGACTGCCCTGCCTCGCCCGCTGCTCCCCTCAGCCATGTATTCCAGCAGATCTACCTGTTCTGCTCCCCACTCTGTCTCTGTTGAATCCTCTAACACACACCCCCTGCACCTCTGGCTTGCACCCCAATTATTGTATGCATAAATAAATAGAAATAACTATTTTAAAAAGAAGAAGAAGAGCGGGATCAAGGTTTTTCTAGCATCTTCCTTCTCTTGATCTGCTGCATCCCTGCATTTGAATGGACTCCCGCCATCCTGGGCTCTGTGCACACCAACTGTGGCTCTACTACCTCTCTGTGGGGCGTCTGCTGTATCTGGTCAGAGGCTCTGGTCAGAGGCTCGCTTCCCCGCCTCCACCCAATGTCCCGTAACACCTTCCCTCCCTGCCCTGCTGGGAACACCTGGGCTAGCCACCTGAGGCAGGAGTAACTGGGCCACTCCCGGAGCTACCGCACAGGGTCCTCCCTCCTGAGAGAAGCCAAGGATGGAGCTGTCCAGTGAACACCCAGGCGACTCATGCCAGCCAGCGCGGCCCACCTGCCAGCCAGGCTGACCTGGGGCGTGGTGACTCTGAAGAGGTGCCGACCTCAAGGGTGCAGCCCCTGCTGTTGGTTTCTGTGCCCCTTACCTTTTGTTTCTCAGTAATTTTCCAATTGAGAAAATGCTCCTGACTCATCCACGGGAGGGAGCTGCCCTAATCTGGGGAAAGCTGCTCGGCAGGCGTAGGACCCAGGACAGCAAGCGTCTGGCCGTGCCAGGCAGGAGACTGTGGACTGGTGCTGGGGCTTCCTCGTTGCCTGTCCTGGTTCCTGCTTTTGACCAAGCCCCTGATCCGCACTGGCGCTGGCTCTGCTGCAGTCCTCATCCTCCTTTGTGCCCTGAGCAGGACTCCCCACGCCCCACCCCTCCGCCAGTCGCTTCCCCTGTAGTCCAAAGGCACACGGACGCCTGCTGGCCTCCCACTCACCTGTCATTCCCAGTGCAGAGATGGGGCCCAAACGCTGCCCTCGGAGGAGCCCATAGAGCAAGAAGCTGTATGTCCTGCCGGGTGCCAGGCCCTCTACGGTGACCTCCCGCTGGTCTGCAGCCACGGGCACTGCCTGGAGCTGCCCCGCTGTGTCTTTGTACTGGACCACGAAGGAATCAAAGGGGCCCTGGACCACGGTCCACGAGAGGCGCACAGAGTGTGGGGTCTCATCCGTCACTGTCAGCTCCCCCAGCTCCTTCTTCAGGGGAGCTGTGGGGAGAGTGGGGGAAGAAACTCCGTCAAGAGCTGCCTTTATGTCAGCCCTGGCCACTGCTGGGGAACGAGAGCATCTGGAAAGGGCCCCTGAACCGTGGCCACTCAGACAGTGACCTGAAGAGACAGATGTGCCTGCTCTCATCTGCCCTGTAGGAAGAAGCGAGAGTGGCCTGGTCTGCTCCCCGCCCCCAGGTACCTGCCCAAATTCCCTCCTGCTCCCCACTCCCCCCCCTCATTGGGATCGGGTGCAGTAAATGCACAAAAGACCTGTTGTGAGATCAACAGGACTAGCTGGGGGTGCAGAGCAGGACCTCAGTTTCCCCAGTGTCCTGAGCAATGCCGTAGCAGGAACTCAGAAAGGCTGCCAGGGGATATCCAGGTTGTCAGGGAGACGCTTCCAAACAGTGAGTGCTGGGAAGCCAGCTAAGCTCAGGGACTCCCATCACCTGGCCATGACCTCCCCTTGCTCCCATCAGTCTGGGCCTCCTGCCCCTGCTCCCCAGCCCCGCACCATCACCACTGGACCAGCACAGACTGGGAACAAGGGCAGAGCAGAGCCCAGAAGAGACTCGCCTAGGTAGGGTGGGTGCTGACTAGTGGGGATCGAGACGCCGGCATGCAGGCCCCATAATGAGGGTTTGGGGAAGTGAACTACAGAGCCTGAGGGCCCCAGGCCCAAACTGGCCCTCTGCCCATCCTTGTCCGGCCAGAATGACTCACATTCTTGGGAGCAGGGTAAGGGTCAGTGACCCCCTCCACCCCTTCCTTGGGGGGCTGAGTCATGGGCACAATAACACCAGATTTTTCCATAGTCTTTTTGCAGCCAAGCCCTCCAATATTTTCCACCTCTTGCCTCAGAGTTGGACAGAGGGAGGAGGATGTGAACAGTTAGGGAGCGCCAGTAGGTATTATTCATAACCATTATGCAGGTGTGGAAACTGAGGTCCAAGAGAAAGAAGGGGCTTGCCCATGGCCACAGCTGACGGTTGGAACCTGAACACAGGTCTGTTTGACTTCCAAGCCTGGGTTCTTTTTATGGTACGGGAAGTCAGTGAATGAAGGAAAATATGCAAATAAAAAGATGCAGACCAGTGTCCTGCTCGAGGTAGGGACTTGACAAATGTTTGCTTTTGGTGCTATGAATGTCGTGCTGGAGACAGAAGTAGGAGCTTCAAGGGAAGACCACGGGGTGTGCTCTGGGGGCTCAGAAAGAGGCAGCTCTGGGAGAGTGGGGGCTCACCCGTGCTGCCCTCAGCAGAGGCCGGGCCCAGCCGCTTCTTGCCCGCCAGCCCGTAGAGCAGGAACTTGTATTTCTTATTGGGCTCCAGGCCCGGGACGGTGACCTCGCGCTGGTCCGCGGCCACAGGCACCACTTGGGTCTGCCCGGTCCTGTCCTTGTACTGGACCACAAAGGAGTCGAATTCACCCTCAGGGACCGTCCAGGAGAGGCCCATGGAGTCCGGCGTCACGTCTGTCACTGTCAGCTCCCCCAGTCGGGGAGAAGGCTTCCTGTCTGGGACTGGAAAGGAGAGAGGTGCATGGAGAGGCACAGAAACAGGGACAGAGGCAGACAGAACTTCCTGAGACGCTGGGCTCCCAGAGCTGGGAGGGAGGGCAGGCCATAGGTCAGGAAGGGAGGAGGCAGCGGAGCTGGGATCAAAGAGGAGTACTGGGGTCCCCCTGGTGGCGCAGTGGGTTAAGCAATGCACTAGGAAGCAAACCACAGCCACTGCAGCAGAGTTCGATCCATGCCGCAGGCTAAGGAGGGGACCCACATGGCCCAGCAGACCTCTCCTGCTGTGCCCGCTGCTCCCCTCAGCAGTGTACTTCAGTTATCTGCCTGTTCTGTCTCTGGTGGATCCTCTCACCGCCCCCCCCCCCCGCACTTCTGGCCTGTACCCCAGTGCTTATATGANTCTCTGGTGGATCCTCTCACCGCCCCCCCCCCCCCGCACTTCTGGCCTGTACCCCAGTGCTTATATGAATAAAAAAATAAAATCTTAAAAAAAAAACAAAAAACAAAGAGGAGCTAGGGAAGAAAGCTGGTAGCCCTCAGATGTAGGGGGAGTAGGGAGAAGGAAGGGAATGGGAAGGGAAGCTTAGCGCTTGGATTTCGTAGACGGTCTGGAGTGTGTAGCACAAATTCCAACTGCTGCACAAAGGGATGAAGGAAGGAGACAGGCAGTACGGGCCCCAGGGCGGTTCCGTCCCCACTCACAGGTCTTTGCTTCTGCGGACACCGGGCCGTGCCTTTTCTCATCCTGGAGTCCGAAGAGGAGGAACTTGTACTTGCGGGCTGGATCCAGACCTGGGATGGTGACTTCCCGGAGGTCTCCACCCACGGGCACTGCCTGAACCTGCCCCTGCGTGTCCTTGTACTGCACCAGGAAGGAGTCGAAGGGAGCCTGGGCCACTGTCCACGACAGGTGTGCTGAGTCCGACGTCACGGCTGTCACAGCGAGCTCCCCTAGGCGGGGAGTCACAGTAGGCTCTGTGGGAGGGCGAAGGAAAGAGAGAGGAGCCAGGGGTCAAAGGCAGATCCTGGGCTGGGGAGGAAGTGCTTTCCCTGTGGAATGAAGGACTGGGAGGAAACTGTCCTGGAGCGCTTACTGCTCCAGGTGTTAGGGGAGCGGTTCACAAACTGCATGAGATCCTCACACAGCACAGGAAGCAGGTCCCTCTTCTGCAGCAATCCATGACACAGAGAAGTTAAGGAACAATCGTAAAATCAATGGTCCATCCCTCCAGGCAGGATTCAGCCCAAAGAACCTGGTTCTGAAGTCACATATCAACCACCAAATGGCCATTCGGGGAGCCTGAGGAAGTCTCATCTGAGCTACTGAGCACCTTGCAGGTTCTGGATTAGAGTGGGGGATGAAGCTGAGGTCACACGCTAGCTGCCCTCTTGCGTCCCTGCGTGTGTGAGCCTAATGTCAGCTGGTCTGCCGAGACCCCCCCCGAACGCCAGCCCTAGTCTCCCATGCAGCCCCTTTGCAGCTCCAGCAAGAGGAGACAAACTATCATGAACCAGGAGAAACTCGCCAAACTGCAGGCACGAGTGTGCCTCAGTGGGAAAGGTGCTGCTCGCAGAAAGAAGAAGGTGGTTCACATAACAGCTACGGCAGATGACCAAAAACTTCAGTTCTCCTTCAAGGAGTCAGGGGTAAACAGTATACTGAAGCAGTGAATATGTTCACAAACCAAGGAACACCGATCCACTTTAACAACCCTGAAGTTGAGGCATCTCTGGCAGCAAACACTTTCACCAGCACAGGTCACGCTGGAACAAAGCAGCTGACGGGAATGCTACCCAGCGTCTTAAACCAGCGCGGTGCAGACAGTCCGACTAGCTTAAGGAGACTGGCTGCAGCTCTGCCCAGACAGTCTGTGGATGGAAAAGCACCACTTGCCACCAGAGAGGAGGATGAGGATGAAGTTCCAGATCTTGTGGAGAATTTGGATGAGGTTTCCAAAAATGAAGCAAACCGAATTGAGTCAACTTCTGAAGAAGATAAACCTTGAAGAAGTTCCTGGGAGCTTCTATTTTATATTATGACTGCTTTTTAAAATTCTGTTCATGGATCTGATAAAATCTAGAGCTCTAATATTTTTAAGCGTGAGCCCCTTGGATAATGCAGCTCACTTCAGTTTCTGTTTATTTATAGACAATTCACTCTTTACAGCTAATGAAGCTGAAGAAGCCTGGGAAGAATGTTTGAAACAGGTTAATGAAATCCTATGCCTCGTGAAAAAAGAAAGCAAGCTCAGGCCACAAGGCATCAGTCACAGACCTTCTGGACACGTCTCCATCACCTAACTCATTCCCGGAAGAGTCATGTCCCGAGAGAGAGACCCACATGCACCCAGAGTAGTGCGAAGAGCCAGAAAGAGAAATGGGGAGTAAATGAGGGAAATCTGGGGACAATCTGTCCCCTCACTCACCGGTCATGCCCACGGTGGACACGGGGCCCACTCGCCGGCCCCCGTGCAGGCCATACAGGTGCAGCTTGTACTTGCGCCCCGGCTCCAGGCCCGGCACCGTGACCTCTCTCTCCTCGCCCCCGGCGCGCACCACCTGCGGCCCGTCCCTGCCCTTGTACTGGACGCTGAAGGAGTCAAAGTGGCCCCGGGGCACAGTCCAGGACAGGCTCAGCGAGTCTGGGGAGGCGCCTGTCACGGTCAGGTCTCCCAGGATGGGCTCCTCGGGGGGCTCCGGGGCCTCCGTGGTGGCTTCTGTGGGGACCTCTTCATCCGGAGCTAAGACGGAGACACACAGAGGGTGAGGCGGGGCCCAAGGAGAGCCCTGGAGCCCCGGGACAGGGACGGAGAAGCCGCGGCCATGGTGGGCCCTGGTGGCAGCACACACACGCCCGCCTCGGGGCTGCTCAGCGGGCACCTCACAAGCAGGCCCGGGGCCTCTGGGGCCCTGCAGGGTTCCAGCACAGCCACCAGCCCAGCTCATCCAGGCCCCTCTGCCCAGGAGGACCAGGAGCACAGGGGCCTGTGGCGCCCACTCGGCCACCACAGAGAGAGGGTGACCCTCCCTCTGGGTCCCACCCTGGGGCTCCCTGCGTCCACTCACCCGTCACCCCGATGGTGGAGATGGGGCCCACGCGCTTGCCACCGTGGAAGCCGTACAGGTTCAGCTTGTACTTGTGGTCCGGCTCCAGGCCTGAGATGGCGACCGTGTCCTCGTGGCCAGGCACGCGCACTGCCTTGGGCTGGCCGTCCCCGTTCTTGTACTGGATCAGGAAGTGTTCGAACTGGCCCTCGGGGACGGTCCAGGAGAGGTGCAGGGAGTTGGGGGTGGCGTCTGTGATGGCCAGCTCCCCCAGGCGGGGCTTGATGGGAGGCTCGGTGGTGGTGATGGGTGGGGCTGGGGTGGTCACCGTGTCTGGAGCTGGGCAGAGACACATAAGGACAGGAGGGGTGTCCTTAGACCTCGAGTCAGCATATAAAGGGGTGTATTATAAAGATGAGGTAAGATGTACAACATTCTGCCCACAGTGGTCTCCATGGACAGAACTCATCTACCTTCCCGGTCACTTTAACGTCGGCCTCCCTGTCACCCTTCCCTCATCCATGCTGCCCTCACCCACCACCTCCCAACACCTGAGACCTCTCCCTCTCTCCAGCACCCACCTCTCCTTTGAACGCTGGTTCCCTTAGGCCACCATGCCCTGTGCCTCCCTCCACTGTGGCCTCACTGGCACTTCCCTCATTGGCTCACAGCTTTGATCCCAGACAGCTCAGGCCCCCGCCCCCAACCAGGAACCTGGAGTGTTCCTGGACTTGTTCCTGTCTCCAGCTGCCACTGGACTCAAGAGCACCTCCCGAGTCTCTGTACTCCCCAAAGTCTCCAGCAGCCACATTGTCCTACTTGGGGCCTCTCCTCACCTGGGAGCCACATCCCAGCTGGTCACCCCACTTCTCTCCCCATAGTTCTTTACTGGCAAAGAACAGAATGAACCTTTATGCACACTCCAACAGTCTGTCTTAGCTGGCAGCTGGACAACCTTCTTTGTCCCAAGGAGAAACACCTGACTCCTA
This sequence comes from Galemys pyrenaicus, assembly GCA_019455555.1. Lineage (NCBI taxonomy): Eukaryota > Metazoa > Chordata > Mammalia > Eulipotyphla > Talpidae > Galemys > Galemys pyrenaicus. Next base: position 209,124 of record JAGFMF010012226.1, read on the forward strand.
AGCCGCCCTCCCTCCCCATGCCCATCTCAAGATCATCTCCCCGACTCAAAGCATTTCATACACAACCACTCATGTCCAACTTTCCAGAGCTTTGCACCAGCAGCAACGTTTATGTGACACTTGGCCCCGTAGCCACATCACCAAGGTAACCCCTGCCCAGCCTCAGGTCTCGGCTGTCCTGCAGGTACCCATGGGCAGGCTGGCTCAGGTCACTGAGCCAGGGCCCGTCAGGTCCAGGGCCCGTCACTGCCCAAGCTCGGGTGGCCCGTGACTTTCTGTCACATGCGCCCTGCTCTGCTTGACTTGCTGGTTCATGCCCATCTCCCTATGACTGGGAGCCCATGAGGATGAAGCTGTCTCCCAGCTGTGCTGAGGGTTTACCCCAGGGAACTCCCACAGAGCATGGCTCAGGGCGCCCCATCTTTGGTGATACTGGAGCTTTATGTCTGTAACACCCAAACCATGAGGCTTGGGGAGTCTCGTTAAGGCGCTGTGCTCTGAGCACCTCTGCCAGCCTTGCGGCCTCGAGTCAAGGCAGAGGGTGAGCTCTGAGGAATCAAGGTGCAAGTATGACTCACCAACAGAGTCAAAGAAATTGTCCGACTCTGGGCTGTGAGGTGTTTGGCCACTTGTGGTGTGGTCAGAGCAGCCGCATCAGCATCAGAGATTCTCATCAGAAATTTGAACTCTGAGCCCTCCCTGGTGCCTGGGGTTAAGTCTAGCGCAATCACCGAGACAGCACAAGTTCGAGTCCCAGCCAGGAAGGTGACCTACATGGCGCAGCAGACCTCCCCTGCCTCGCCTGCCGCTCCCCTCAGCAGTGTGTTTCAGCAGATCTGCCTGTTCTGCCCCTCACTGTATGTCTAATGAATCCTCTTACCCTTGGGCTACATCCTAGCTCTTCAACACCAAAAAAAAAAAACTGAGAAAGACATCTGAACCCTGCCCAGGTCAAACCCGTTGAATCTGAATCTGCCCTCTAGCAAGGCCCCTAAAGCTTCTGTCTAATGTGCAAAGAGGAGACGTGCTGCCCGGAAGTCAGCATTTCACGAAGCTGGTAGTAAAAGGAGCACCTTCCAGGGCCCGTCTTCTCACTTGCCACTCACCGGTCACGCCCACGGAGGACACGGGGCCCACTCGCCGGCCCCCGTGCAGGCCGTACAGGTGCAGCTTGTACTTGCGCCCCGGCTCCAGGCCCGGCACCGTGACCTCTCTCTCCTCGCCCCCGGCGCGCACCACCTGCGGCCCGTCCCTGCCCTTGTACTGGACGCTGAAGGAGTCAAAGTGGCCCCGGGGCACGGTCCAGGACAGGCTCAGCGAGTCTGGGGAGGCGCCTGTCACGGTCAGGTCTCCCAGGATGGGCTCCTGGGGGGGCTCCGGGGCCTCCGTGGTGGCTTCTGTGGGGACCTCTTCATCCGGAGCTAAGACAGAGACACACAGAGGGTGAGGCGGGGCCCAAGGAGGGCCCTGGAGCCCTGGGACAGGGACGGAGAAGCCGTGGCCATGGTGGGCCCTGGCGGCAGCACACACACGCCTGCCTCGGGGCTGCTGAGCGGGCACCTCACAAGCAGGCCCGGGGGGACCCAGTGCAGCCACCAGCTCGGCTCATCCAGGCCCCTCTGCCCAGGAGGACCAGCAGGAGTCTCAGCCAGAGCACAGGGGCCTGTGGTGCCCACTCGGCCACCACAGAGAGAGGGTGACCCTCCCAATGTGCCCCACCCCGGGCTCCCTGCGTGCCCTCACCCGTCACTCCGATGGTGGAGATGGGGCCCACGCGCCTGCCACAGGCACCCACAGGAGTATCAAGAGCCAGAAAGGGAAATGGGGAGTAAATGAGGGAAATCTGGGGACAACCTGTCCCCTCACTCACCGGTCACGCCCACGGTGGACACGGGGCCCACTCGCCGGCCCCCGTGCAGGCCGTACAGGTGCAGCTTGTACTTGCGCCCCGGCTCCAGGCCCGGCACCGTGACCTCTCTCTCCTCGCCCCCGGCGCGCACCACCTGCGGCCCGTCCCTGCCCTTGTACTGGACGCTGAAGGAGTCAAAGTGGCCCCGGGGCACGGTCCAGGACAGGCTCAGCGAGTCTGGGGAGGCGCCTGTCACGGTCAGGTCTCCCAGGACGGGCTCCTCGGGGGGCTCCGGGGCCTCCGTGGTGGCTTCTGTGGGGACCTCTTCATCCGGAGCTAAGACGGAGACACACAGAGGGTGAGGCGGGGCCCAAGAGGGCCCAAGAGGGCCCGGGACTGTGGCTCAGGGTCCTGTTCTCAGGTCCTGGGAGGCTGACAAGGAGCTTGGGAAGAGAGGCTACATGACCACTTGCTTTGCAGCTGAGGTTGGTAGGGACGACACAGTGCATTTGGCAAACCTATTCCTCACACTGTAGGGCTAAGCCTTTGAGCAGATTTGGGAACTGACTGAGGGAGGGGGTTATCTGGGCTCCCTCCCCTATCACAAAGCAGCTGGCAGGCTCCAGAGACCTCCACCAGGCAGTTCGGACATATGTCAGGAGCCAAAATAATGTTTATGTCTTTTGACCCAATAATCCATTTCTGGGCAGCCATCCTAAGCAAATTATTAAAAAGCAGGAAAAAGTTATGTCATGGGAGTTGTTTGTGGGATTATTCATGACAGCAGAATGTGTTGGGGACCCAAATGACCCCTAGGGGATGATTAATTTCATTACGGCGCTCTCACCATGAGGCATCGAGTAACCACTGAAATGATGACTTACACAGGCCGTGCCGCCCAGGACAGTGCTCACACTGGCACTGGTGTGCAGAACGGTTAAGAGCCAAGAGCTCTGTGCACATTCTGCAACTTTAGAGCATGACCGCCTGGAAGACGCAAGGGAGAGCCCAGCCGTGGCTGCTGTTACGAGGGCAGTGACTGGGCCAGCGGTGGCCCGATGAGAGACTCCCCAATCCTTTAAAATTTGCATCACGCTGCTATATAGTCTTTTCACCAGAAAAATCCGATGTTAAAAGAAATCCTACACCATAAAAATGAATGATCTGGTATATTCCTCCTAGGAGTGAAACGATCGGGTATTTCTCTTTTGCCTTCTGACTTATTTCGCTGAGCATAATCCCTTCTAGCTCCATCCATGTTCCTACAAATGACTCTAGTTTATCTTTTTGATTGCTGAATAGTATTCCATTGTGTATAGGTACCACATCCTCTTGATCCAGTCATCTATTGGGGGCATTTAGGTTGTTTCCAGGTCTTACCTATTGTAAAGAGTGCTGCAATAAACATAGGGGTGCAGGAACCAAATAAGGGGCCAAGAAAAAGAACAGTAACAATGAAAAAAACAAAAACAAAAAGACAAGGAGAAATCAGAAACACTTTGTGTTGAGGGCGGAGGGAATGGGTTGAAGGCAGAAAGAGCACAGGGGATTGAGGTGATGGTGCACTGGTGAAATGGTGGTGGGAAATGGGGACCACAAATGATGTCAAATATATGTAAATAAAGGGGGGGAAATGAACGATCTGGTTGGGGGTGGGGAGTGGGGACTTGGGTCCTAAATTACCCTGTCTACTTTGTGTAAGTTTGTGATTAACATGAAAAAGGGCAAAAAACAACCTGAAGTGCAGATGAGAACTCACAGCTCACCTAGGCTGTCAACTGTCCCAGTGGCCACTGTGACCCCAGTTCTCCCCTCCTGCCACACACCTGTGAACAGGCCCTCCCCAGGTCCCGGGGCTGTGGGAACATTTCTCTGCTGGGAGCGTCTCCAGGAAAGGAGAGTGCAGACGCCAGTCTTGCTGCTGTCACAAATGCCTCTGCAACAACCCCCCCACCCCCCCAAAAAAAGGCGCTCAGGCCTGATTCTTCCCACACAGAGGAACTCTTGTGTACACACCAGGAGGTGGGAGAATCTGGCTGACAGTGACTTAAAAGCTAGAGCAGCTGTGCTTTTGGCCTCTAATTTACCTGGTGTTTCTCTCTCATTTCTTAGGGACTAGATTTGTAACTTTTTTTTATAATCAGAAAGGAAATAAGTTGCCAGAGTGACTTCGGGGGGAGGGGCGGGGAGGAACCTCTCTGGTGGCGCAGTGGGTTAAGCAATGCACTATGAAGCAAACCGCAGCCACTGCAGCATGAGTTCGATCCCTGCTGCCGGTCAGGAAGGGGACCCACATGGTGCAGCAGACCTCTTCTGCCTCATCCGCTGCTCCCCTCAGCAGTGTGTTTCGATTGATCTGCCTATTCTGCTCCCCACTTTGTCTCTGATGAATCCTCTCACTCCCCACACCTCTGGCCTGTACCCCAGTGCTTGTATGCATAAATAAATAAACCTTAAAAGAAAGAGTGATTGGGGGGGGGACAGGGAAACCACAGGAGCACAAAAGAAGAGAAGGAATCATATTTAAAATTTCCCCCAAATTATAAAAAGAATGCTTGTCGTTTAAAAAAATCTCGACAACACAGAATAAAATAAACTAGAAAAAAAGTGCTGGAACATTCTATTCTGTCCCACAAATCACACGCCCCGTGGGACGTGCTTCTTTCCAGTTTTCTTGGCATGCTTGTTATTTTCAAATGGTTCTGATTAGCATCCTTAGAAAATTTTTGGGCTCCTCTTTCAATGTAATATTATAAAGTGATTGTTTTACATTAAAACATTTCATGAGGGCATAATAGCTCATCTTATAGATGTTGCCTAATTATGTAATCATTCCAATGTGGTTGGATGTTGGGTTCTTTTTTTTTTTTTTCCTTTTTTTTGGTTATAAAAGAAAGCTGTGATTAAGAGAGAAATAAAATTCTGGGAAATTCAGGCTTAAGCTATGCCTCACACATTTCAACCTCAGAGGTAGCCAGCAGGTGACCTCAGAAGAAGGCCAGGCTAGTGAGGACGATGAGGCTGCAAACCAAGCCACTAGGGAGGGCCCCACACAGACACGAGGAGGGGAGTCAGGCCCGAGCCCTCAGGGGCTGGTGAAAAGCAGAACAGTCAAGCAGGTCACCTATAAGGAAAGGAAAGTTCTCCCCCTAGAACCACCGAACCCCGTGCTCACTCACCGGTCATGCCCACGGTGGACACGGGGCCCACTCGCCGGCCCCCATGCAGGCCATACAGGTGCACACGGTACTGGTGCCCCGGCTCCAGGCCCAGCACCGTGACTTCGCTCTCTTCGCCCCCAACATGCACCACCTGTGGCCCATCCCTGTCCTCATACTGGACGCTGAAGGAGTCAAAGTGGCCCCGGGGCACGGTCCAGGACAGGCTCAGCGAGTCTGGGGAGGTGCCTGTCACGGTCAGGTCTCCCAGGATGGGCTCCTCGGGGGGCTCCGGGGCCTCCGTGGTGGCTTCTGTGGGGACCTCTTCATCCGGAGCTAAGACGGAGACACACAGAGGGTGAGGTGGGGCCCAAGGAGAGCCCTGGAGCCCCGGGACAGGGACAGAGAAGCCGCGGCCATGGTGGGTCCTGGTGGCAGCACACACACGCCCGCCTCGGGGCTGCTCAGCGGGCACCTCACAAGCAGGCCCGGGGCCTCTGGGGCCCTGCAGGGTTCCAGCACAGCCACCAGC
>JAGFMF010012226.1:214767-277144 GCA_019455555.1 Galemys pyrenaicus
CCGTGGAAGCCGTACAGGTTCAGCTTGTACTTGTGGTCCGGCTCCAGGCCTGAGATGGCGACCGTGTCCTCGTGGCCAGGCACGCGCACTGCCTTGGGCTGGCCGTCCCCGTTCTTGTACTGGATCAGGAAGTGTTCAAACTGGCCCTCGGGGACGGTCCAGGAGAGGTGCAGGGAGTTGGGGGTGGCATCTGTGATGGCCAGCTCCCCCAGGCGGGGCTTGATGGGGGGCTCGGGGGTCGTGGTGGGAGGGTCTGTTGGGGCCAGGGTTGTTTCTTCGTCCATTCTTCGGGCTACGTCAGGAGACAAGCAGAATGCAGGACATGGGCCCCTTCTGACAGGGGCTCTGAGATTTCTCCTAGACACACAGGGCCCGCAGGGGAAGCCGGTATCCCAGGGTTAAGACATCATTTCTGGGGCTCTCCCGGGGGCCTAGGGATTAAGTCTCAGCACTATCACCACGACAGCCTAAGTTCAATCCCCGGCCAGGGAGCTAACCCACATGGCTCCGCTGACCTCTCCTGTCTCTCCCGCTGCTCCCCTCAGCAGTGTATTTCAGTTAATCTGCCTGTTCTTCTCCCCACTCTGTCTTTGGTGAATCCTCTCACCACCCAAACACACCCCCCACACCTCTGGCCTACATCCCAGCCTTTCGACCCCAAAATAAATAAATAAAATCTTAAATAAAGTGTCTAAGTAAAAATGGATCCTGGGACATTATTTCCCTGGTTTAAATGTTCTGTTACCAGGGGACAGAGCACCCTCTGGCTGCACCCTGCTGGCACACTCTGTGGGTGCACCAAAGCCTTGGGGTTTGCAGAGCAGTTTCTTTAGGAGGACAGAACTAGCCCCACCCAGTGCAGTAGGTGCAGCCCCACAGCAGGTACATCTGCTCAGGTCCAGGAACGTGCCTCTTGGATATTTTCCTTTATATTTCTACTTAAGGAGGCTTTCCTGAGCTCTTAGAGACGAGTTAGATTCCACTGTTGAGGGCTCAGAGATGAGACCACAGACGTGAACTTGGCAGCCAGGTCAGCCCCAGGCCTGTATTCGTTCTGCTAACATGGGGTGATCGTCCACTGCCCCGTGACCTGCTGCTTGGCCACATGTGTCACTTGGTTTTCCATGATTTCTCTCACCCGTGCTGCGCTGTAGGCTTTTATCTTAAGAGTTGAATTACAAAGTCATATGCATGCCTGTTCCGTTTGGGAACTGGGTTAAGCATCTAGGGAGTGATGGCTTAAAAAGGACTTAGCAAAAGCAACACGACAGCCTTTCAGGGAGGAATTAATGGAGGCAAAGGGCCGCGTGAAGCTTTGCCGATGCGCGACACTAGCTACTGAGATAACGGCGTCCGTGTTAGCCCGGCTCGGAGTCGATTTAGCCCAAGTGGGCATCAACATGGGGAACGCGTCCGAGTTCTCCCTCTGAAACCAGCGACAACCCTGTGAATTCACACGAAGGGTTTTCAGAACCGGCTGGGAAGGGGGAGCCTGTAGCTGCGGCCCCTGTGTGTGAGCCCAGTCACACTCGCGCCGCCTCTGTGGGCGGAACTCCCTGCCGTGAGGACACCAGGGCCGCGAGAGTCTGGAGGCCATGAGGCTCGCCCAGCCGAGGCTGGGATGGAACTCAGGCCTCTCTGCCCCTGCCAGTTCCCTGGTGCTCTGCCTTTCTTAGGGTGACAGAAGCCCACATGTAAAGGACGCCATGGCTGGGGTGACAGCAGGGGCCTGGCACAAGGCAGCGGCATCAGGAGCTCGCAGGCTCAGTCTTCGGGACAGTGGACTGAAACAGCTGCACCCTGACACTCAAAGGGAAGCTGAGTCCAGCTCAGGGGAGGGCCTGCGGCCCACTGCACAGTCACCAGTTAAAGTGACCGTGGGGACCGTGGGACTCTTCCTGCCCCCACATCATGTCCAAAGTGCTAAGTGGACAGTGTGGGATTGAAATTTGGGAGTTTTAAGGTCCTGGGTCACCAGTGGAGAACATCCTAGAAGCTCTACTAATGAGAGCTTTCCCAAGACCCAAACCAGGAGGCCTTTAGACCTCACTCACCGGTCATGCCCACGGTGGACACGGGGCCCACTCGCCGGCCCCCATGCAGGCCGTACAGGTGCAGCTTGTACTTGCGCCCCGGCTCCAGGCCCGGCACCGTGACCTCTCTCTCCTCGCCCCCGGTGCGCACCACCTGCGGCCCGTCCCTGCCCTTGTACTGGACGCTGAAGGAGTCAAAGTGGCCCCGGGGCACGGTCCAGGACAGGCTCAGCGAGTCTGGGGAGGCGCCTGTCACGGTCAGGTCTCCCAGGATGGGCTCCTCGGGGGGCTCCGGGGCCTCCGTGGTGGCTTCTGTGGGGACCTCTTCATCCGGAGCTAAGACAGAGACACACAGAGGGTGAGGCGGGGCCCAAGGAGAGCCCTGGAGCCCCGGGACAGGGACGGAGAAGCCGCGGCCATGGTGGGCCCTGGCGGCAGCACACACACGCCCGCCTCGGGGCTGCTGAGCGGGCACCTCACAAGCAGGCCCGGGGCCTCTGGGGCCCTGCAGGGTTCCAGCACAGCCACCAGCCCAGCTCATCCAGGCCCCTCTGCCCAGGAGGACCAGCAGGAGGCTCAGCCACTCAGTCACTCACCCGTCAGCCCGATGGTGGAGATGGGACCCACGCGCTTGCCCCCGTGGAAGCCGTACAGGTTCAGCTTGTACTTGTGGTCCGGCTCCAGGCCTGAGATGGCGACCGTGTCCTCGTGGCCAGGCACGCGCACTGCCTTGGGCTGGCCGTCCCCGTTCTTGTACTGGATCAGGAAGTGTTCAAACTGGCCCTCGGGGACGGTCCAGGAGAGGTGCAGGGAGTTGGGGGTGGCATCTGTGATGGCCAGCTCCCCCAGGCGGGGCTTGATGGGGAGCTTGGGGTTTGTGGTGGGAGGCTCGGTGGTCGTGAAGGGAAGCTCTGAAGGCTCTTCCTCCTCTGAATACAAACAGGGAGAGAGAGAAGGGCTGAAGGGCTGAGGGAGGGGCAGGATGTCCCAGGGGACTCTGCTCCCTCTGGACTCTCACAGCCACCTGGAAGGAAGCAGAGCTCCTCACTCACCTGTCAGGGCCTCCACCTGGGCAGGGCCCACACGCTGCTGGCCATGGAAACCGTACAGGCTCACCAAGTATCTGTGGTTGGGGTCCAGGCCAGAGAGGGTGATGTCGTTCCGGTCGCCGTCCACAGGGACCGCATGCAGCTGCCCAGCCTCATCTGTGTACTGGACCTCAAAGGAATCCATTTCTCCGTCCGTCACCATCCAGGAAAGGCGCACGGTGTGGGGCGTGGCCTCCTCCACGGTCAGCGCCCCTAGGCGGGGCTCGGGTGCTGGAGGGCTTGGGGGCCAGATCTCACCTTTGGTTTCATCTCTGGCTGCTGGTTCAGAGAGACGGGGAGAGATGGGTCACGGGTCTGTCCCCGCACCAAGTCTCTCCAGAGGAGGGAAGGAGGTGACGTCACAGAGATCAGCACTAAAAAGGACCAACTGTGGACGCAGGGATGGATCTCAAAGGCATTGCCATAAGCGCAAGAAGACAAACACAAGCCCATGTGCATGATTCTGTGAACTGAAATGCTAAAACAGGCAAAGTGGCGACAGGTGGGCTACAACCAGGGAACTGGCTGCCAGGTGCAGTAGGGACTTCGGGGACGTAGGGAAATGTTTTATATCTCAGTCATGGCAATGGTTTCATGAGCTACACATTTGCCAGATCATTTGTATGCATGAATTCTATTGCATGTAAATTATGTCTGATGAAGCTGGTCCCTTCCCCTAAAAGAAGGGAGATAAGACCCAGGAGAGCAGAGGCAGGTAGGAGGGACCCCGCCCGCTGTAGCCGCACTCACCAGTCACAGCGGTGGCAGAGATGGGACCCACACGCTTGTCCTGGTGCAGCCCATACAGGAGCAGCTTGTACCTGTGGTTGGGGTCCAGGCCCGAGACGCTGACCTCCCTGAGGCTACCCCCCACGGGCACCACCTGGGGCTGCCCGTCCCTGTCCTTGTACTGGACCACAAAGGAGTCAAACTGGCCCTCAGGGACTGTCCACAAGAGGCCCACGGAGTCCGATGTCACGCCAGTCACCTGCAGCTCCTCCCCCAGCCGGGGCTTAGTTCCAGCACCGTCCACCGTACTCTGCTTCTCTGAGATGGAGACACAGAGAGGAAAGGCCTGAGCTGTTTCTGGAAGGGCGGGAGAGCTTGAAGGGAAGGATGGACAGAGAAAGTTCTGGAGACAGGACTTAGCAGTGGCTGAGTGTGCAGGGCTGGTGCTAAGGGCTTGTGCAGGGGAAGTGGGGCCCAGCTGGAGAAGCTGGGGCCAAATACCAGCCAGAATGGCAGCCAACACATGTGGCGCCCAGACAGGGAAACGGACATCCTCCCAGGGGGCCTCCAGGAGCAGAGCTGGGCCCCGGGGGGTGCGCTCACCGGTGGTGCCGTCGGCCGTGAGAGGGCCATGGCGCTTCTTGCCCAGGAGGCCGTAGAGGAGGAATCTGTACTTGTGGTCAGCTTCCAGAGGGGTGATGGTGACCGAGCGCTCGTGGCTGTCCACAGGCACCATGTGGGGCCCGTCCCTGTCCTTGTACTGGACCACAAAGGAGTCGAAGTGGCCCTCAGGGACCGTCCACGAGAGGTGCAGAGAGTCTGGGGTGGGGTCTGTCACCCACATCTCCCCAAGGCGGGGTGGGGTCCCCGGTCTGGCATCACCTCTGGCAGCTGACAAAGAGGAAAGGTTCTTATGTTTATTTTTTTTCCAAAATGACTCGTTGGCCGCCTCCCTCTGGAGTTGGAAAAACCCCAAATATTTCCATTACCCTCCTATCCCTGCCACCACCTCCAACTGGCCCGGGCCCCTCTCCACTGAGCCAGCCGAGGAGGGGTCTTCTGTCCTGAGACATCTCTGGGACAGGAGATGGCCAGGATTCCCTAGCTCCCCGCTTATCTCATTCTTCTCGCTGCCCCGACTCTTCCACCTGTCAGAGACCGTTTCCCTGACGGGCCGCAGCTTATCGCACACTTACTTTGGTTACTCGTTATTATCAAGGAGTCCCCTTTTCTGATCTAACAGGGGAAACCCCAGGGTCCTGGGGTATCAGCAGGAGCATGGGATCTTGTTAGGGGGCAGGCAGCGGGCAGTGGGGGCAGGGTGTTATATTGGAGCTGACCCCCACAGGACCTGGTGGAGGACTGGGGGCTGCTGTGTGTGGGAGGGAATGAAGCAGGGGAGTTCTGACAGGGAAAGAATCTGGTGTCTGCCCAAGAAGCCATCCCAAGGTCTGAGAAGGAGCTGGCCTGCTGCCTTTCTGGACAGCGAGGGCGCTGACGGCATTGTTATTGCGAGAGTTTTCTGGCAACAGGGAGCCCCCAGGGGCAGGGGAGGGCCTGGACCAAACCCCAGGAAAGGGGTACAGCTGGGCTAGGCCCAACCGGGCCTGCCTGGGCAGCCAGCCCTGTGCTCCTCTGGTCCCAGTTTCTGAGACTCCAGGAGGAGGGCAGAAGACGAAAGGGGACATATGCAGGAAGGCAAATATGGGAGCTGATGGGCCAGTGGGGTAAAGAGCTGGTGAGAGTCGGAGGGGAGACTGGGAAACTCTCAGGTGTGATGGCGACTTGGAGCTGAAGACCCACAAGGCCCAGGGGGGTGGGAGGGCTCCCGTCTCCCTTCAACTCCTCTCCCAGCACCCCTGCTCCCCACGTTCTACTTTCCAGAAAGGCACCTGAAGGGGCAGTTCCCCAATCGACAGGAGTAGAAATGACGACAAGAGAAGAGTCAGCAGGGGAGCAGCCCTGTTCACAGGTCCTGGGGTGGGGTGGGCATCTGGGTGGGCAGGTGACTTTTCGAATGAAACTTGAGGGGTCGACAGGAAGACCCAGCAGACGAAGGAAGGAGGAGATCAGGCTGAGTGAAGAGGGGCGGGAAGCCTACGCCCTAAACTTGGCCGTGAGGGGGTCCTCCTCACCTGTCTTTGCCTCCACGGAAACCGGGCTGCGTCGTTTCCCATCCTGAATCCCAAACAGCAGGAACTTGTATTTCTTATTGGGCTCCAGGCCTGGGACGGTGACCTCGCGCTGGTCCGCGGCCACAGGCACCACTTGGGTCTGCCCGGCCCTGTCCTTGTACTGGACCACGAAGGAGTCGAATTCACCTTCAGGGACCGTCCAGGAGAGGCCCACGGAGTCCGGCATCACATCTGTCACTGTCAGCTCCCCCAGTCGGGGCTCCAGAGGGGGCTCTGTGGCTGGGGCTGTGGGGAGGGGCGCTGGGGAAACAAGAAACATGGCAGGGACTCTGGCCCTCACATGGCTTCTGGGCTCTAGAGTCTAGGGGGTTGGGAGCTGAGATGAGAAACACATTTTTATTTTCACTGATATCTGAGATGCAGCATTTCCTTCAGCAATGAATACAGAAGACCTGGCATCGGAGGTACCAGCAGTTCTTGCGACTGTCACCAATAGTTCCAGATGTTTTCATATCACCTTTAGCGCTACTGCAAAAGCTGTTGCCCTCATTGCTACTTCTAACAGCAGGTGGATCGTTACACTCGCCACTAGGTGTTGTGATTTCATGAACTCTCTCTAAAATCACACACCATTTTGAATTAAAAATATTTTGATAGCTGTTGATCAACTGACTTCCCTCTGCGATCCTAAGTACTTGTCTTGCAGATGTTATAGCATTGCTTTGAGAGGGGTCCACGGGTTTCACCAGACACCAAGTCACAAAACTGTTGGAAACCTGTGCGCAGGAAGCCCTGAGCCCAGGCAGGAGCCAGGTCAAGAGCAACAGGCAGCTTCCGGGAGGGAGGAAGCCTGGACGGTCAGAAGGGAAAGCCTGTTGCTGGGGCCTCTGAGAAGATTCAAAGGATGTGGGTCCTTTAACCCCAATTAAAAAGGGCAGCAGCAGGGAGGTGGCAGCTGTGTCCAAGTCACAGCAGGGTTGTAAAGAGAAGGGGTGGAAACAGCTGTGGACAGCCAGAGAGGGAGAGAGACAATCTGCAGCTGGTTTTAGTCAGCTGGTAGGAAGACATTCAGGCCTGGGGGCCGGGGCGGGGGGGGGGGGGGGGGGGGGGGGGGGGGGGGGGGGGGGGGGGGGAGGACATGGGGACTGGAGGGCAGGGAGGGTTCCAGCCCTGGAGGAACTGACTGAACAGGCTGAAATGCCTGTGACCAAGGGAAGAACCTGAGAGAGGGATTTTGGGGTGAGAGAATTCTTGAGTAACCAGGGATGGGGACGGCTTACTCACCCGTCATGACAACCAGAGAGAGGGGGCCCACACGCTGCCCATCTCGGAGCCCGTACAAGTTCATCTTGTATTTTCGTGAAGCCTCCAGGCCTGGGATGGTGACCTCGCGCTGGTCTGCAGTCGCAGGCACCACCTGGGGCTGCCCGGCCCTGTCCTTGTACTGGACCACGAAGGAGTCGAAGTGGCCCTCAGGGACCGTCCAAACGAGGTCCACAGAGTTGGGGGTCACATCTGCCAAGGTCAGTTCTCCCAGGCGTGGCTCCAGAGGGGGCTCAGTGGCTGGAGGACTCTCTTCTTCGGCTGGTGGAGCTGAGGAAGATGATTAGGAGGCCGTTAGGAAAATCCGTCTTTCCCAGGGTAGTGATTATGCACATATTTTGGTGGTGCCCACGAGGCAGTTCTGATTAAAGCTACACTGACTGGGGCCTCCCTGGTGGCGCAAGGGGTTAAGCACCGCACTGTGAAGCAGCTGAAGCCACTGCAGCATGGGTTTGATACCCAGCCAGGTAGGGGACCCACATGACGCAGCAGACCTCTCCTGCCTCGCCTGCTGCTCCCCTCAGCAGTGTGTTTCAGTCAGTCTGCCTGTTCTGCTCCCCACTCTGTCTCTGGTGGATCCTCTCCCCCTCCCCCACCCCTCTGGCCTGTACCCCAGTTCTTGTATGCATAAATAAATAAATCTTGTAAAAAAAAAACAAAACAAAAAGCTACACTGACTGGCAATATCTGCCTAGCCAATAACTGCCTTCACTGAATGCCTGCCAGGATCTGGGGCTGGACTTGAGGGGAGGGGTGTCAGCCGTTATTGAGCCCCAAAAAAGTATCTGAATGTCCATCTCTGTCAGTGACTCCAAGTCAAGTTCTCCCCATCCAGATTCTCCCCCTGCTCCCCAGACTCGTGTTTGTTGAACATCTGCTCTTCGTGCTAAATCAGTGCCTCGGACTCAAGTCCAAACTGAGCTCAGCCCTCCCCGCCCGACACCTGCTTCCTCCACAGCTTTCCCATCTGAGCAAAACCACAACTTCATTCCGGGGGTCCCCCCTGAGCCCTCTCCCCCCCATAGCCGCCTTGAGGATGTCCTAGGGGCAGCAGCTTCAGACCCCTCCTCACCAGCTCCACCGGCTCTTCCAGAATGTCGGAGGGCCTCCTAGCCGCTCTAAGCCCACCCCTTCACTGTCCCCCACTGTCAACGCATCAGTCAGCACCTGTCCCCACAGTGGTTTCCAGCCCACTCAGAGAAGCCAGCTCCCCACAATGGCTCCAAGGCCCCACGGATACTTGTCTCACGGCACCGCCCCGTCCACTCCAAAACTGTCCTCACAGGCCACGTGCTCTTCCCCCAAAGGCTCACTGGCTTGTCCTCCTCCCCCAGGTCGTTCCTCAGTGAGGGACTTCCCCTGCCCCCTCACCGCCCATGCCCCCCGCACCTACTGGGCTTTGCCTTTCTCCACGACACTCCTGGCTGACATTTTTCTGCAGTTTGGTGCCTGACTCCCTCTGCCGCTCTGTGAGCCCCACAGGCAGGAGCGTGGCCTGCTCACTGCCAAGTCCCCAGCACCTGGCACGCCACACAGGGGTGTCAAATTAGGGCTGGTCTGTGTGTCTGTGCCGGGAACGACTGAGCTTGGGGCCAGCGGGCACTGCCTCAGAATGCGCTGACCTCATCAGTGACCCATCCTGGACGGTGATCTTAAATGGTGAATGACAGAGGGAGTGGTGGGTGAGTGGGCTTCCCAAGAGCAGTTTCTCTGGATCCTCTAAGACAAGATAGGTCTCAGACAGAGAGAATCTGCTTTAAAAAACTGGTATGTCTCCCTGGTGGTCAAGGGGTTAAGTCTCAGCACTATGAAGCATCCGTAGCCACTACAGCAGGAGTTCAGTCCCCGGCCAGGGAGGGGACCCACATGGAGCAGCAGCCCTCTCCTGCCTCGCCCACTGCTCCCCTCAGCAGTGTACTTCAGTCAATCTAACTTTTCTGCTCCCTGCTCTGTCTGGTGAATCCTATCACACCCCCCCCCCACACCTCTGGCCTGTATCCCAGTGCTTGTATGCATAAATAAGTAAATCTTTAACACCACAACAACATAGGGAGATGACAAGTCTAAACAAGGAAGGCAGCGTGGAGCCAGGGGAAGGGCGTGGATGCGTCGCGTCTACTTGCCCACCCAGTCCTGTGCTCCACCCCTGGTCTCCGAGCTCTGTTAGCTCCACAGCATCCACCTCTGGCACGCTCCCTTCTGTGTGTCTTCCTAAGAGGGAGAGAAACTGTCCCTCACCATCAACTGTCCCTGTCCATCACCATTTGTTGCTGACAGTTTGGCTTAACCAGGAAGCGTGGACCTACAACTGCTGCAAGCACATAGACGATCCTTCCAGTTCAGAAAGGTTTAACGCATTTAAAAGTTGTTTTAAAGCCTCCCTGGTGGCGCAGCGGGCTAAGCAACGCACTATGAAGCAAACCGCAGCCACTGCAGCGCGAGTTCGATTCCTGCCGCCGGCCAGGGCAGGGACCCACATGTCACTGCAGACCTCTCCTGCCTTGTCCACTGCTGCCCTCAGCAGTGTGTTTCAGTCCACCTGCCTGTTCTGCTCCCTGCTCTGTCTCTGGTGAATCCTCTTGCCTCCCTGGACTCTGGCCTGTACCCCAGCTCTTGTGTGCATAAATAAATAAATCTTAAAAAAGAAAAAAAAGAGTTGTTTTAAATGCTGCCTGTATTTCTTCTGGCAAAGGCACAGCAGCGCCCCGGTTGTGCGTGTTTCTGCTGCCCCAACACTGTGCACTCTCGGAGCACCGAGAGTGGACATTCTCTCTTGTTCCTTCAAGGGCCACTTACTTTATCCTGGACAATATGTTTTAATACACCCAGTATCTGATCCCAGGTAGTCAGTGACTTCTCCACGGGACAGTTCGAAGGGAAAGTCAAAAGGAACTGAGAACGTGCTGAGGACGCCATGCTCCCACTTCTAACCCTTGCGACGGGGAGGATGTCGCTTGCTCCATCTAGAAGACGAGGAAACCGAGGTTCTGGGAAGAAAGGGTTGTCTGTTTCCAAGATCACACAGCTAAGAACTGGGGAAGCTTGGAGGGGAACTCAGCTCATCAGATTCCAAAACCCAGTTTTCCTCCATTGCACCACCTCAGCTGGTGCCTGACACAGCGCCCCTTACCCAGGGGCCAGGGCCATCCACAGCCCTGATGGACAGTCCAAGGGTCACCCCAGCGGGGGCTGAGGCAGCATGTCCTGGGCGCAGCACTGTCCCCTCCCTGCGACCTCAGGCCCCCAGAAGAAGGGGTCTCCTCTTCCTCTCCTCTCAGGGCTGCCTGGAGCAAAGAAAACTAGGAGTGGATTGTGCCAGAAACTGAACTACCAAGTCACCGTGAGTTTGTGAAAACACAGAAACCACGCTGTAGGGTCAGAGAAAAGTAGCAGGCTTTCGCGCCCTCCCGCCATTGGTGTGATGATGGACACCTGTGGTTCTGCACGCATGCCCAGGTGGGCATGCGCAAGTGGGTGCACCTGGATGTAGACACAGGTGTATAAGGGCGGTGTCATGAGGATGCCAGCAGCATGAGAGAACAGAAAGAAGCAGAGAGAAAGAAGCAGCAGCAGTCAAGAGCGTGAAGATGCCCCAGGGGCTAGGAGGCCTGCCAGCCTTCTGGCCCCCGGCACCCATGCCTGCCTTGTGCCTGGTCCCCTCTGTAAATAAAAGCATAAAAAGCCACCAAGGGCTCCAGGACTCCTGTAGGGTCAGAGAACTATCAGGTCTTTCCGCCCTCCCGCCACTGGTGTGATAATGGACACCTGCGGTGCTGCGAGCATTCCAGGGTGCGCATGCGCAAGTGGGTGCACCTGAGTTGGACACAGGCTTAAATGGGCGGCGTCATGAGGACACCAGGACCAACGCAAGCAGCAAGTACAGACAAGCAGCAAGAGCAGCAGCAGTAGCAAGGCAGTCAAGAGGGTGAGATGCGCCGGGGGCTGGGAGGCCCCATGCCTGCCACGTACCTGGCCACCTCTGTCAATAAAAGGTATAAAAAGCCACCGAAGGCTCCAAGACGCCTTCCTTTACCCCTGTCTGCTAAGAACCATCCAGAACTTGCTCTGCTCTGCCTTCCTGGCACTACACTCTTTTACTCCGTCTGCTGGAATCATCAAGAACTTGCTCGGTGCCACTTGCTGGCCCCATACACGCTCTGAAAACTTCTGCATTTAAGTTTTTAACCTTTTCCCTTAGAGTAAGAGCTGGTTTGGGGAAAGGTATGTCTTTGTTTCAGTGAGCAAAGTGGGAGACAGATGTCCTCACTGTCACCAAGCTCAGCAGGTCACAGGCTGGCCTAGGATCCGGCCCGAGGCTCTGTGGAGGAGGTGCTGGGTTGTCTGTGTGCCCGAAATGGCCCATGCCTGGGCCTGAGAGGGGTGGAAGGGATGTCCCTGCTGTGGTCACTCCCTCGATGCGTGATAAAGGAAGTGGCCAGCTGCACTCATGGAGAGGCGGGTGGACACCTCAGGTGCGCTGGCCATCTGGGCCAGTAGCTGGACCAGCCAAGAGGCTGCAGCAGGCCCCAGAGCAAGGACAGTCACAAGAATCATTGTGGCAGACACCGGCACACGCGACTCCTTGCAGCCTCAATCCCTAATGCTTTAGACTGTGAACTCATTTAACCCAGCTGTTTGGCAGACAAGGAAACACATGCAGAAAATTTAAAACTTGCTCAGGGTCACAGCTGGCTGGACCCAGTTCCCAGTAAATTCTAGGTTTCCCAGAAGCAGGTGGGGCCCTGTAGTTCCACCATCACAAGGGACAGCTATTATCACAGGGAAGCTGGGGGCCACCAGAGGGAGGACACCGAACCAGGCCCCTGCGCTCACTCACCGGTCATGCCCACGGTGGACACGGGGCCCACTCGCCGGCCCCCATGCAGGCCGTACAGGTGCAGCTTGTACTTGCGCCCCGGCTCCAGGCCCGGCACCGTGACCTCTCTCTCCTCGCCCCCGGTGCGCACCACCTGCGGCCCGTCCCTGCCCTTGTACTGGACGCTGAAGGAGTCAAAGTGGCCCCGGGGCACGGTCCAGGACAGGCTCAGCGAGTCTGGGGAGGCGCCTGTCACGGTCAGGTCTCCCAGGANGGGCTCCTCGGGGGGCTCCGGGGCCTCCGTGGTGGCTTCTGTGGGGACCTCTTCATCCGGAGCTAAGACGGAGACACACAGAGGGTGAGGCGGGGCCCAAGGAGAGCCCTGGAGCCCCGGGACAGGGACGGAGAAGCCGCGGCCATGGTGGGCCCTGGTGGCAGCACACACACGCCCGCCTCGGGGCTGCTCAGCGGGCACCTCACAAGCAGGCCCGGGGCCTCTGGGGCCCTGCAGGGTTCCAGCACAGCCACCAGCTCAGCTCATCCAGGCCCCTCTGCCCAGGAGGACCAGCAGGAGGCTCAGCCACTCAGCCACTCACCCGTCAGCCCGATGGTGGAGATGGGACCCACGCGCTTGCCCCCGTGGAAGCCGTACAGGTTCAGCTTGTACTTGTGGTCCGGCTCCAGGCCTGAGATGGCGACCGTGTCCTCGTGGCCAGGCACGCGCACTGCCTTGGGCTGGCCGTCCCCGTTCTTGTACTGGATCAGGAAGTGTTCGAACTGGCCCTCGGGGACGGTCCAGGAGAGGTGCAGGGAGTTGGGGGTGGCGTCTGTGATGGCCAGCTCCCCCAGGCGGGGCTCCTTGTGGGGCTCTGGGGCTTCTGTGGGGCTGGGGATCTTGTCCACGGGTTCCCGGGGAGCTGAGAGAGAAGACAAAGGCAAAGGCTTCAAGGGCCACTTGCTTTACTGGTGACATTAATCTGACAGTAAAGCATATCCTGTAAATCAGCTCCTGAAGCTGTAGGCTCACGGGGCGTTAGCTCTTGTGTCAACCATTCAGAAGCTCTTTAACGGAGAGAGGACTAACCCCACCATGTGTTACTGTCAGGACTGCACTGGTGGGTTTTGCGGTGGGGTGCAAGGCGGGGTGGGGGGGTCTCCCCTCATGTCTGAGGAAAGACCTGAGATGGAAAGAGAAAAGTCTAAGGAATGCTACGTAGTGCACCCACCCCACCTACCAGGGCCGAAGATGGAATGTGCCCTGGCTAAGGCCTCCACAGCAGGCCTGCCCCTCCCTCCCCTTTAACCCTAAAGAATGAATAGCTAAGGCCAGGCCTCAGATGAGAGTGGGAGAGAGATCTGGAGGTTGCAGGTGGGGGAGGGCCCAGGTCTTCCCTGGCTGGGTCTGGAGTCATGGCCTGCAGGCACCTGCTCACCCCACTGCATTAGGTTTCTGCAGAGGTGCCACTGAGCGGGGACCACGAGCAAGGAAGTCAGCTCTTCTGAGACCCACTCCCCTGCCCATGGACTACTAGGAGACAGGGCTGAGGAAGGAGGCAGGAATGAAGCCCTCACGAGAATGGGAAGGTAGGGAGGTGCGGAGGGAAAAAGGACAGAGGAAGTGAGTCAGGGAGAAATAACAGCTCACGCTGCAACAGCGGTTACCCGTGCCAGGCACCATTCTAAGTGAGGTTTGCTGATTAGTTCCAACAAATCCGTGAAGCGGTTACCATCAGCATGCCATGTGACAGGTGAGAAAGCTGAGGTACAGGGGTTTGGCAATTGCACTAGGTCCTATAGGGCTGCACGGCTAG
Organism: Galemys pyrenaicus; assembly: GCA_019455555.1. NCBI lineage: Eukaryota > Metazoa > Chordata > Mammalia > Eulipotyphla > Talpidae > Galemys > Galemys pyrenaicus. The sequence continues at coordinate 228,703 of JAGFMF010012226.1, forward strand.
GACTAAAATCCAGGCCAGTGGCTCCAGGCTCTGATTCCCAAGCACGATACTGCACGGCCACAGAAATGGTGCTGGACTCCGAGGAACACGGGGTGGGTGTGGAAGTGAGCCTCTGCCCTGCTCCAAGCTGGCTGGGGCCACGGGGCGGGGGTGACTGGAGGATCTGCAGCTCTGCTCTAAACAGCAGTAATGGCAGGAGGGTGAGGGAACATGATAGAAATTCAGAAACCATGACGGGGAAGAAGTCCAGCAAAAACCATGGGGAAAGCTCATAGCAGCCAACACGTGCAGGAGCAGGAGGGGATCGCCTGGGGCAGAGGAGCTGTTCCAGGTGCCAGGAATGGGGAAATGGGGCCTGTTCTTAGAAGGGAGAAGCATGGCCAAAAAAGCAGTTAGGGGTGGTGGCTGGAGAAGCCCTGGGAATCAGGAAGAATGGGAGAGCTTTGGCAGGATTAGGGCTGAGAAAGAGAAGGTGGAGGGAGGGCGGGGAGCACCGGGCCAGGTCCTGCTCAAAGGACAGTGGGCTGGGAAGAGGAGGCCCTGGGGTCCTGGCTCACCCGTGGCGGCCACCACAGACACAGGTCCCACACGCTGCCTGCCGTGCAGCCCGTAGAGGTTCAGCTTATACTTCCGGTCAGACTCCAGGCCCGAGACAGTGACCTCATTCTGAACCCCCGCGATGGGTACCACCTGGGGCCGCCCCTGTGCATCTTTGTACTGGACTGAGAAGGAGTCAAAGGGGCCCTGGGCCACCGTCCAGGACAGGTGCACGGAGTCTGGGGTCACGTCAGTCACGATCAGGTCCCCCAGCTGGGGTCCTCTGGTCTCTGGAGCTGTAAAGAAGAGCATCCAGCCAGGGCTGAACTCCAGCCCCACACTGGGGTTTGGGTTTGGAAAGACTGTTGCACCTGGGGGAGGGGTGTCATTATTTGATTAGTGTGAGTGGTGAACTTCTGGGAAGTCTGGCTCAGCCAAGGTATGACACACTTTCTGGGCCTTGGGGAGCTGCTGAATGGGATGGGAGGGGCTAGCAGTGGGGTGGGGTGGGGGGGGTCGGTGCTGGCTACCCCTACCTCCCTTCCTTTCCCCCCTCCCCCAGGGGCCAGGGCAGAGTCAGCCATCTGGCTGGGAGGTCCCAACTGGTTCCTGGATGAGGGTAAGTGTGCAGAGAGCTGGGGGTGGGGTGCATGGGAGCGTAGGTGGCTGCCACTCACCAGTGGTGCCATCAGCTGTGAGGGGGCCATGCCGCTTCTTGTTGGCAATCCCGAACAGAGTGAATCTGTACTTGTGGTCAGGGTCCAGTGGGGAGACAGTGACTGAGCGCTCGGGCCCTTCCACGGGCATCACGTGGGGCTGTCCATCCTTATCCCTGTATTGGATCACGAAGGAGTCGAACTGGCCCTCGGGAACAGTCCAGGAGAGGTGCAGCGAGTCTGGGGTGGGGTCTGTCACCCACAGCTTTCCTAGGCGGGGCACAGTCACTGAGCTGGGCTGGCTCTGAGGCACTAGGAAGAGGAGTAGAGAGAAGTGAGGAACATAGATCATAGAAGGAAGGAAAATCCAGGCCTCCCTGGTGGCGCAGTGGGTTGAGTGCCGTGCTGTGAAGCATCCACTGCACAGCAGCATGAGTTCGATCCCCGGCCAGGGAGGGGACCCACATGGCGCAGCAGACCTCTCCTGCCTCACCCACTGCTCCCCTCAGCAGTGTGTTTCAGCCAGCCTGCCTTTTCTGCTCCCCACTCTGTCTCTAGTAAGTCCTCTCACCTCCCATGCCTCTGGCCTGTACCCAAGGAAGCTGTGCAAGGTCATACAGTCATTGCATAAAGGTGTATGACTGAGAGGCCTCCCTGGTGGTGCAAGGGGTTAAGGACCACACTATGAAGCATCTGCAGCCACTGCAGCATGAATTCGACCCCCAGCCAGGGAGGGGACCCACATGGCCCAGCAGACCTCTCCTGCCTCGCCTGCTGCTCCCCTCAGCAGTGTGTTTCAGTCAGTCTGCCTGTGCTGCTCCCCACTCTGTCTGGTGAATCCTCTCACCTCCCGCAACTCTGGCCTGTACCTCGGCTCTTGTATGCATAAATAAATAAATATTAAAAAATATGAGCAACACTAAAGTACTGAATGAAATACAGTCAACACTGCTTGCCAAGTGTGTGCCCGGATGCAGGCCATGCCCAACCAGAGGAGGGGGCGAATTGGCACAAAAGCAGTGCATGGACTTATGTGGCCCTGAGTCCACCCACAGGCTGGGGAGGCCCTTCAGAGAGAAGGGAATCCAGCCAGGCCCTTCTGCATTCATGGCCAGGGAAATCTTCTAGGACCGTCTCTGCTGCCCCTGGGCCAAATTACTAGCTGGTTTCTCCTCCAAGAAAGGGGAGCCTGACCCACGGAGTGTTTTAATGTGGGAGAGCCTCCCACACCTGCACGAGCCCCTTCCTACTCTCCCACCTGCACCACCAATGCTCGCTCCCCACCCCTGAGCTGTCAGCCGGTGTAAGCAAGCAAGTGTAAGCAAGCAAGATCGTTGGGGTATAAGCAAGATCGTTGGCTTGGCTCCACCTCCCTCCAGCCTCCACCCCCCTCTTTGCACTTTATCCTGCGCCCAGATTCCAGAGAGAGATGTCAGCACTGGTTGTGGCCATACCTCACCTCCAGCACTCCCGAACCCAGCTCCACCCTGCACCAGGCAGCACTCATCAGGGTCCGTGGCGTGCTGTGGACACTGCAGGCCTGAATCACTCCTATGGAATCTGCCATGTCTGGCCGCGCCCTTGGTTTAGATGTCCAGGACACCACTCCCCCTGGTTCTGCCCCTTTCCCCAAGTTCGCTCCTCTTTCTCCGCTCATCCTGTGACACTGGCCACTTCCTGGCTGCAGAGGACCTGTCTCTTCTCGCCCCATACCCTCACCTGCCCCTGCCCTTGCCACTGACTCACGCCTGATCCTCAGTCCCTTCCTGTGCTCCCGGGCCCAGAGAGCAGCAGGCGCCACCTGCCCGCCTCACTGTCTGCTGGGTGAGCTCCCTCTCGGTGCCCGGATGCTCCACCTCTTTAAAACCGGCGGGGCTCATGGGGCTGCTGCAGGATCAGCGCAATGGCACACCGGGGGCGTCCTGTGCACTCCTGGCACTTAGCAGAAGTTCAGGAGGTGTTCATCTAATGTCCACGCTGCACCGTTCCTCATGTCTGCTGCTCTTGCCTGTGCAAGGGAGTGGCCATATATCCAGAAGTGTGCCCTGGTCTCCTTGCTTCCCTTTGCTGCCTCTATGCAGCTGATCCACACATGCCACGGTCCCAGGCAGGCTATACACTTATTTTCTGGCTCTTACCACACGTCTCCAGTTATCCTGCACGGCAGCCTCCGTGTTATTTAAAAACTAATCGGGTCTCCCTGGTGGCACAGGGGTTAAAGACAGCGCTATCAAGCTGTCTGCAGTCACTGCAGCACAAGTTCAATCTCTGACCAGGGAGCTGACCCACATGGCGCAGCAGACCTCTCCTGTCTCGCCTGCTGCTCCCCTCAGCAGTGTATTTCAATAGATCTGCTTATTCTGCTCCCCTCTCTCTCTGGTGAATCCTCCCACACCTCTGGCTTACACCCCAGTTCTTGTATGCATAAATAAATAAATCTTTAAAAAAACTAATCATATCACTCCCCAGCTTAAAACCTTTTAGAACTCCTCTTAAGATGAGGTCCAACTAAGCTCCTTAGTCACACACCAGACCAGTTTCCCCAGCTCCCCAGGCTCCCTGCTCTTCATCCAGAGGGACCAGATATGGATTCTCTTACAGGGCCACACCACTCCTGCCCACTCTCTATGGCTCCCTCTGTCTGCACTGCACTCCTCAACCTCTCTGTCTAAACCTCCACTCTTTTCCCTTCAGGATTCTTCTCAGGCACCACTGCCTCCAGGAAGTCTTCTTGGATTTCCCAAAGCATTGGGAAGACCTCCTTTAAGACTGTGCAGAGGGGGGGTCTCCCTGGGGGCGCAGCAGGTTGAGCACCGCACTGTGAAGCATCCACAGCACAGCAGCTTGAGATTCATCCCCAGGCAGGGAGGGGACCCACATGACACGGCAGACCTCTCCTGCCTCACCCACTGCTCCCCTCAGCAGTGTATTTCAGTCCATCTGCCTGTTCTGCTCCCCACTCTGTCTCTGGTAAATCCTCTCACCTCCCGTGCCTCTGACTTGTACCCCAGCTCTTGTATGCATAAATAAATCTTTAAAAATAAAAATAAAAAAGACTGTGCAGAGCGCAGGGGTGTGTGATGGTTCTTACTCACCAATCTTGACTTCAGCCACGCGGGGGCCATGCTTCTTCTTGCCCGTGAGCCCATACAGGATAAATTTGTACTTGCGGCCGAGCTCCAGGTTGGTGATGTGCGCTGAGCGCCTGGACCCCTCCACAGGCACCACCTGGGTCTCCCCCCTGTCCTTGTACTGGATTACGAAAGAGTCGAATTCACCTTCAGGGACCGTCCAGTGTAGGAGCAGGGAGTCGGAGGACACATCGGTCACGCTCAGGTCACCCAGGCGTGGTGGGATCAGGAGCTTCCCAGGTTTCTCCTCATCTTTGTCTGGGGTGGGGTGGGGAGGGCGAAGCAAAGAGGGGGACTCAACCATTGTCTTGTCCTTGTCTCTTTCTCCTCTGCCCGCGGTTCATGCCATCCCGGACTGCTCCTTCTATGAAAGCCTCCACTTCACCACCACCCCAACCCTCTGCGACTAGCCTTGCTGGGAGGGGAGGCATCCCCCCATTCTCCATAGTGCAGAACTTTGGCTCTTCCCATGTGACAGCTCTCCCACCCCTCACTGGCCCCAGCCCTCTCTACACCAAGATCATTCTTGTGCCTTGTGGTCCTTCCTGAGAGTTTTGAACCTCTCCACTGAACCTGAGTCATCGAAAGCCTCCTCGGTCCATCTGATCTTCCTCTCTCTTGCTACCCTTTCTCCAAGTGCTGAACTCGAGCTGGAGTTACAAAAAGAGCCAGCGACCTTGGACCCGTGCAGAGGAGTCAGGAGGGAATGTGGGCCCCAGGTACCAACAGTCCTGTCCTTCACTAGTTCTGCGAACCTTGACCCCTCTGAAGTCCGGATGGCTGGGGCACCCCAATGCCAAGGAACCTCCACTCCCAGCAGAAACCGGCTGGTGGGGAGCTGTCCACTGCCAGCCAAGTTGTAGACAAGGGGTGCAGATTCCCAGGGTGGGGAGCAGCCCACAGCCTGGCCTGCCCAGTGAAGGAGTAGAGGGGGTTTGTGGGGACTGGATGGGAAGGTGGGGGCTGGGGTATCCTTAAGGCCAGAGGTCTTCCCACTTGTGCTCTGAGAGATCTATGGGACAGGTTGGGGTGAGGAGTGACCAGGAACTGGGGGCAGGACACAGGGCAAGGAGGGTGCACAGCCAGGGACTGATGGTTTTTCCCCTTGAGCCCCTGTCCCACCTGATTCTTCTCCTCTTTTGGGGGGGCGGGGAGTAGTCCCCTCCTCCCCACCTCTGCCACTGCTCTAAGATCCCCATCTCACTTTCCTTTTAACCCTCAACTCTTTTTCTCTCCTTGTCTTCTGGAGAGAAACACCGGACCCAAACACCAGCCCGGCCCTTCAACCTCCATCCCACCCTGAGGTCCTGACTGCCCAGCTCTTCCCCCAACATCAAGACACTGGCCCAAGAAAAATCCAGAATGTACCCATAGTGCCTTGGTAGATGAGGGGTACAGAGGGCTTGCCCTTGGGGGGCACCCCAATAAGTTTCAGCTCATAGGAAGCTCCAGGAGGGGGTGAGGGCAGCAGAGCCTGGTGGACGTCCCCTGGTAGTAGCTCCTCATGTACCCCCGGCCACTCAGGCACCTGCAGGCTCAGCTTGAAGTGGGCAAACGTGTCAGGCTGGGCGGCCCAGACCACATGGAGGCGCCCTGTCTCGTCTTTGCCCAGCACCCTCAACTCTCCCAGTTCCTGGGGGCGCTGCTGCACGCCGGGGGCCTCAGCCCCTTGAGTCGTTGAAGGGCCTGAGGGAGGAGGTTCATCAGTGGCCCCCAAAAGGCCCAAGGGCGAGGACCCTGGGAAGGGGCAGGGAGAGAAAAACAGAAGAGCAGCGTATGAGAGGCAGAAGGGAAACACAGCTCCCAGGTTCTGCCTCTAGCCGCGAAGGGCCCCTCTTTCTGCGCCTGAGTCCACCCCATGCTCCCAAAGATCTGTCCAGCGCTCCCAACACCCCTGTCCACCACAGCCCTGAACAGACAGGTAATAAATAAAGCATGCTACCCCCCACAAGACTCCTGTCACTCCCTCCAGCCCCCCACCCCAGACTTCCAGGGCCTCCCCACACACTCCCCTCCCCAGTGGGTGGTGGTCGTGGCTTCCATTAGTGCTGCAGTGAGAAGCCTGGAAGAAAGGACATGGTGATGTTAAGGTCGGAAATACAAGAGGAGAGCGGGCGGTGAGAGGAGAGGGAAAGGGGGTGTATGTCCAGCTCGGTGGCATCTGGGCCCTATGGGAGAGAAGAGGTCCACACCCTCCCCTTGGCAGCCACAGAGCGGCCCTGCCCTGAGCCTGGACCGTTCCTGTAGGAGAGACCGGCGTGAAGGGGAGCCAGGAGGTCTGCAAAGGTAGCTGGAGAAGCAGTGGCTTCACCTCACACACAAGGTCGCCTGATGGCTTCAAGGCCACCCCCAAGCAGGTCTGATGTGTCCCTTTGAGGTTAAGGCCAAATTGTGGAAAACACTAACCACTGACCACAGGCTCCAGCCAAGCTGGCCACAGTGAGTCAGAATGGGAACCGCTGGTTTCACCACTACCCCACCCACACTGCTCTTGGGAAGCACTCCCCGCTCCCTCAAACACCCCCTCCACTGCCTGAAGCAGCAGTCCTGGCAGGAGACCCCGGGAACCCAAGTGGAGATCCCGGAACACCAAGGCCGGGTCTGCTTGGCTTTGGGTATCTGCCAGGACGCTGGAGTGGAGGTGACCTCAGGGACACAGGACACCTGCTTTGTTGTGGGGTCCTGGAGGCTCCACCGGGTAGGGCTTGAAGACAGAAGGGGGTTACGGGGTGGGGGTCAGGGCAGCGAGGCAGTGGGAAGGACTCTGGATGCAGACTCCAGGGGCAGCTGAGGCTGGACAGGGGGTGGGTGTTCCCAGTGCCCCAGTCCACGCTACCTGTGGTGGTGATGAAGGCGTAGGACTTGGAGGTCTGCCCTGCCCGCACCCCGTGGACCTCCACGTGGTAGGTGGTGTCAGGCCTGAGGTCGGGTAGGCTAACGAAGCGCCTGGTGCCCGGCACGGTCAGCTCCCCGCCAGGGCCCTCTGCTGGGGGCTGGGGCCGCCAGCGCAGCACCACGCGTTCGAAGTGCCCGCGGAGCCCGTCGAGGGACACGAGCAGCGCGCCGTGGGCGGAACTGCCCAGCACCTCGGGCTTGGGGTGGCGGGGCACAGCGACCGGGTCCAGGCCTTGGGAAGAGGGGGCGTAGATGCCCTGGTTGGAGTCCCGTTTCCAGGTGCCCGACTCGGCGCTGGTGGTGGGGTGGGGGCGACGGGGCGGGGATGCCAGGGAGCCTGCGGGGGCGCCACCGGGGGCACCTCCAGACCACCGCCGCTGCAAGTATTCGTGGATATTGCGCGCCACTGAGGTGTAGGTCTGGTTGGCCCGCAGTGGGTAGCCGTGGGCCCGCAGGTGGCGCTCCAGGTCCTGCACCGTGCCGCGGAAGCGACCCAGCTCCACCGTCAGGTTGCCCCACGGCCGCCTGGGGGGCTGGGGCAGGCTAGGTCTCCGCAGAGATTCCTCCTCCCCTTCCTCTAGCGGCTGCGAGGGCCTAGCGGGCCGAGGGGGCCGGAGGGGCCCGGGCTGGGAGCCCCGGGCTGGGGGGCGCAGCTCCGGGTAACTGTAGTGGCCTGGTGCTGCCGTAGGTGAAAAAGGGCAGGAGAGCCATCAGTGGCAACCCCACCCCCCCCTCGCTCCTCCCCTCCGCGCCTCCCACCAGACCTGGGGCCTCTTCCCCGCACCCCAGCCCCACCTGTAAAGAGAACCGAGAGAAAGGAGTCAGCGCCCCAGCAGCCCATCACCCCTCCAAGCCCGTTGGTGCCCTAGAAAGAAGAGAAGCCAGCAGGTGGGGCCCTGTGTCTGAAGGAGACAAAGAGCAGTGGGAGGAGGGAATGCGAGCTAAAGCGGTGGGCGTCCCTCCGGCACAGGAAAAGAAAAGAAATCCAGGCATCTGTTAAAAGACCTTGAGGGTTAGTGGAAAATCACTCTGCAAAACCCAGTCCTAAAGTCAGCAGGGAGTGCTGATCTCTGCCCCGCCCAACTCCAGGGCCACAAGCTCTGGCCCTGGCTGAGTACGGTGCTGCCTCCAGCCTGGCCCCTGCAGGTGAGTCAGGCAGCATCCCCTCTCCCCCCTGGCAACTCCCATAGGCCAGCCATAGCCTTGCTGCAGGGCTCCTGAGGGCTGTCTCCCTGTGCTCTCCACACTTAGCAAGCCCCACCCCCCTCCCCACCCTGGCAGGTGCTTTGGGACCACCACAACCCTGCCAAGGGCCTCCAGGGGTGCCTATGCGCCCTAGACGTGGGCTCCCACAGGAGGAGCTCCGGCACTCAACATCCAGGCCCTTCCCTCACCCCTTGCCGGCCATACCTGTGTTGGCCCTGATGGAGCTCGGGTAGCTTACTGCCGGGCCCCGTTCCGCAGTAACGGTCACCACGTATTCCACACCTGGCATCAGGTCGGTCAGCAGTGTCCCGTCGTCCTCCGGGGGCACTTCCAGCCGCACCCTCTGGTTGCCAGCACTTACGTAGGACACCACGAATCTGTCTACCTCGGCCTGGGGACGCAGCCAGCTGAGCTCCATCGTGGTTGGTGTCACAGCCACCACTCGGAGGTCCTGGGGACCATCAATCACTAGCCAGGTCAGAGAGAGGAGGGGTCAGTGGGGTTGCGGTTCTCAAGCCACCAGCTTTCCATCTAAGGGCCTGAGCCCCACCAGTCCCTCCCCTCTGCCCTCCCGGAGGGCAGAGGCCTAGTGCTCCTCTTGAACCCAGACCTCCACCTAGGACTGCGCCCCACTGCCCTCCCCGCCCCCCCGCGCTCACTGGTGGTGATGGTCTTGGAAACAGGAGGGCCCCAGCTAGTCCCTCGGAGGGCACGGATGGTGACCTGGTACTCCTGACCGGGAGCCAGTCCTCTCTGGTCATAGGCCGAGGCCGAGCTAGACACCCGTGCTGTGAATGGGGGGCTCGCCCCCTCTGTCTGTAAGAGAGGCGCGGGTAGATCAGGGGTTGCTGGTAATACCTCACCCCACTGATCTCATCTCTCTCTAGTCCCAAGCAGGGTTAGCATGGGGCGGCTGCAGCTGAAGAGCATGCATTGTTGCAGTGAACACGCCTAGGGCACGTACTGCACACCAGGTGCTGTTCAGCTGCACCTTAATTGCGACAAGAACCTTATGAGGAAACCAAGGTACAAAAGCATTAGCACCTTGGGCAGCCGTCCTTCTGCCCACCTGTGACTATGCCGGTGCTTCTCTCTACCAGCTCTCTCCTCTGCAGGGCAGCAGCCTCCTGCCTGCCCGTGACCTGCACCCTGCTGGGGCTTCCCTTCACTGACCTCCCTCAGCAGAAGCAGCTCTCCTCAAGGCCTCTGCCTGCAACCACGCAGGCCTCTCTCAGCAAACCTGTCCCTTTCGGGGCAGCTCCTTCTGCCCGCTTGTGTCTATGCAAGTGTATTTTGCTGTTCTCTCCCTTTCCCTAATAAACCTGCTCTTTAAAATAAAATAAATAAAATTAATATTAAAAAAGAAGGACTAGCTAGCACCTTGGCCAAGATCGACAACGTCAAGAAAGTGGCAAGGATGCAAGCCCAGGGAGAAAGTCCCCAGAGCTCCCCTTCTCGGCACCCTTTCTCTGTAGCTTGTTCATCAGCATCTGCCAGAATTCCAGCTGACACCCCCAGTGCTCTCCCTCTGGCTTTCCCCAGGCAAACCCAGCTAAAGCTCCTTCCTGCCACGACAGATGAAACCGATAGGAATGCCCCTTCTAGTCTCACTTCCTAGAGCATCTGCCTCCTAAACCTTCCCAGCAGACTCCAGCCGCTGGCTGTGTGAGCTGGCGGCACACCACTTTCCTAGAGGCGTTTTTCTCACCTCCTATGCAGGGTTCTAGGTCCTCAAAAACAAGGTCCATCTGCTCAAGTTCCACAAGTATGTCTCCCAGTCTTGTACCTGGCATCCTGCTGGGCCCTGGGGTACAGATCTGATTCTGCTCTGACTCTGAGAACTCAGCTCTAGCAGCTAAACGAATAGCCAGGTCTTACAGTTAGTAGCTCTCTACCCATATCTCTGAGCAAACAACCCTCCCCTCATCCTACTTAAGGTATTTGGTTGCTTGTGGTGACCCCCCAGGAAACCTGCCAGCCCTGCTCCAGGCGGATCTCTGGTGCATCCATCAGCCCCTGGGGGAATGGGAGGAGGGGGCCTCGGGGAGCAGCTCAGCTTGTCATGGGGCCATCCAGAGAGGACAGCCGAGAGGACGCTCTGTTCTGGTTTGCTATGTTGGCCGTGATGGGCGCACCTCCATGCAGCCAAGTAGGACTGGAAATTTCAAAAGGTACTCTCCTAAACCGAGGGGATGGCGGGGAGATCAACACAGTAAACACTAAAGTATAAAACCAGATGAGAGGCCACGTAGAGATTTCTGAATTGAGGATGAATTAAAGCTTTGTCAGAGTTTTCTTGGCTAAAAAGTTTTCCCGGGCACAGAGAACTCCTGTCCTTCTCCTACTTACCCTGCCCTAGGACATCCCAGCCAGGGCAGCCTTGGGCTGACCTCATCAAGACTTTTGAGGTCCTCATCCTTTCCAGAACTTTCTCTTAGTCCCCACATAGTCCCTGCTTAGCACCCAACACACACACACACACACACACACACACACACACCCCTTGGACACGCCCTAATGACGTCTGGTCCTTTCAGTGAGATAAACCCATCCTGAGAGTTCTCTTCCCTTTAGACTACTACACCTACCTTTTAGACACCTCTTGGTCTCCCTGAGATCCATTTAGGAACAGTCCCCTGAAAGCCCCACCATCTCACCCAGCACCATTTGACTGGCCTCAGGCTCTCTGACCACAGGCTGGTAGCTGGCCCTGCCTGTTGGTTAAAGCTTGGTCGCTCCAGTGATCATCCCTGTGGAGTTTCAAACCAGTCCTTATTTCAACTCGGGGCCCCAGCTGGGGGACCCCACCCTGGCTGCTTCTTGGAGCTTACCCCACTCTCTTCCCTGTTTTCAGAGCAGACCCAAGCACAAACTTTTCTAAACTGCAAGGCCTCACTTCTCAACAAAAAGTAGTACACAGCTCCAGTTTCCAAGCTATAGAATAAACCACAAGAAATACGTAGGGCCTGCCTGGTGGCACAAGGGGTTAAGTCGCAGCACTATGAAGCATCTTCAGTCACTGCAGCACTGAGTTTGATCCCCAGTGAGGGAGGTGACCTACATGGCGCAGCAGACCTCTCCTGTCTCCTCCCTGCTCCCCTCAGCAGTGTATATCAGTCAATCTGCCTGTTCTGCTCCTCACTCTGTCTCTGGCGTATCCTCTCACCCCCTGCACCTCTGGCCTGTACCCCAGCTCTTGTATGCATAAATAAATAAATCTTTTAAAAAAACACCTGAACACCTTTCTAGTTCAGGGCCTCAGCTTCCTCAGGTTGTTCCTGCTTTCTCTCATACTGGGAGAGGAGCCAGCATCATACAACAGGCTACATACATTCCCTAAGTTAGTGGCGCTCAGGGGCGCATTAAGATCACCCCCAAAGACCTATAACAACACAGGTGGCTGGCCTCCACCCCCAGAACTTTCAACTCAGTAGATCTGGAAGCAGAGTCTGAAAACTGTATGTCTAACAAGCTCACAGATGATGCCGACGCTGCCAGCCCAGGAAATACACTTTGAGAACCCCTGAGTCAGAACGATATTGCCACGTATGCAGGAAGAGGGGAATGTTTCTCTTCTGTGTTCTGAAAATTGTTCCAACAGCTAGGTGTGTCCCTTGGCCAGGAATAGCGTTGGGCTTTGAGAGAGAAATGCTTCTGGAAAGGCAGAGGGGGTAAGGTAGAAACAAGCTTCTAGGGAGATAGCAGTGGCCAGAGGACAGCCAGCTACTGAATATACTCCGAGCCGACAGACATGGACAGAGGACGCGGGCCAAGGTCACAGGCACCACTCCAGGGGCAGCCACAGGAAGCACAGCCCAAGGGCCAGTAGCACAGGCTGACGCAGAGTCAGGAGAGGTATCTGGGGACCAATTTGACAGCAGTTTTTTCCACATCCAGCTCAGAGAGAACCCAGAATGTGACAGAGGTTCGTGCAGATGAGCAGAGAGGATGGCCAACCTGGCACAGGCCACTCACGCCACCGACCCACACGGCAAGGAGGACGCAGCCGGCTTCGGCTGGGCGCCTCGAGAGCACCCAGGGGTGGGTCTGTGTTTACTGAGAGCAGGAGACAGCGCTGCTCTTCGCGCTCCTTCCATCTGAAGTGTTTGTTTTCATTCCTCTTACCCTGAAGTTTCTTAGAGAAGTTTCTTTTCAAAGTCCCACTCTCTCAAGATTAGAACCATGTCAATAACACACACAAGAGGAGAGTGGGAGACACTTTAAAATGTTAACAGCGCTTGTTTTAGTGTGAAGCAGCCAGGAATTATTTGTTTTTCTTTTCTCTGGTTGCCAAATTCTTGTCTTGTGATTAAATTATTTTTATAACAAAAAAAGTTTTCTTTAAACAGATGAGAAAGTCCAAGCTATCTCGGTTGCACGGCAAAGCAGGGATATCTGCCTCTGCTTCTTCCAGAGAATGAGGAGACAGACAATGCCCGGGGCCTGCCTGGGCTGTGATAAGACTTGGAATGACCCGGAGCAGGGGGGTGAGGTGGAGGGGGTGGGGTGTGAGGGACAGGGACAGGGGGAAGATGACAGCCAGCACCTCTGAGCTGCCCCTTCTGTCCTTGACTCTTCCAAGGGTGTAGGCCTTAGGGGTTTATTTTTCCAGAGTCTTGCGGGGCAGACATGAGGATGACATGGTTACTCATTCATGACATTGTGGGAAAACATGACTTGAACAGTGGAAATGTCAGATGACTTGGAGCTGGGAAGCCAGACACATCATAAAAGTTCAAACTGCAAAAAGGGAGATCTCCAACAACAGGCCACAAGGCTTTGTCCTTAGGGTGCCCCTCGAATATTTTAAGAGCGAGTTGGAAAGAGACAAAGAAATAATATTTTGCAATGCACTGACAACATGGAAGCAAGAGATTCACAGACTCAGAATTATTGCAACAGCCTAGACAGCTTGGCCCAAACCAAAAAAGATAACATTACACAGAGCCAAATGCAAGGCTTATATTTAGGCTAAGAAAGCATATACAGTTGAATGTCATTTTTTTCCCCCTTCTTTCTTTTTCCTTGTTTATATTGTCGGAAGTTTCTACACTCATCCTATATGACTATTATAAAAGTCATTTAAAAATAAATGTGGTCAAAACAGCTAACAGGAGGCCTCCCTGGTGGTGCAAGGGGTTAAGCGCCACACTATGAAGCATCTTCAGCAACTGCAGCACGAGTTTGATCCCCGGCCAAGGAGGTGACCCACATGGTGTGGCAGATCTCTCTTTTCTCCCCCGCTGCTCCCGTCCCCGTATATTTCGTGGGTCCTCTTTTCTGCTCCCCATTCTGACTTTGGTGACTCCTCTCACCCCCCTGCAACTCTGGCCTGTACCTCAGCTCTTGTATGCATAAATAAATAAATATTTTTTTAAAAAAACAGCTAATAGTTTGTGTGACCATAAGTTAATATATGTCTAGTCCAGGACCTCCTATGAGTTAAGTCTCAGCACTATTACTGTTATGCCTTGAGTTCGATCCCTGATCAGGGAGCTGACCCACATATGGCACAACAGACCTCACCTGTTTCACTCGCTGCTCCCCTCCACCATGTATTTCAGCCATTCTGCCTATTCTGCTCCCCTCTCTGTCTGGTGAATCCTCTCACCCTCCTCTCCCCCCAACCCCTGGGCTATACCCCAGTTCTTCTACATAAAAATAAATAAAATCTTTTTTTAAAAAAGTGTCAAGTCTGAGAAAGGTGCCAGTGTAAGAGCTACAAAACAACTGGTTTCCTCTCTGCCCCCATGTTTCTGGATGCACGTGCAAAAAAAAATAAGTGAACCCAGGGAGTGAAGGATTCAAGAACAAAGTCTTAGAGGAAAGAGGTGAAGAAACCAGTGGGTTTTGCCTGGAGAGAATGAAGGGTGACATGATGACTGACGATCTCCAAATATCTGAAAGCCTGTGGGGTAGGGTGGAAGGGAAGCAATCTCTGCTGATGAAGGCCCAGCTAGGGCCAACGGACGATGTTAGAACAGGGCAGATTTGGATTCAACAGCAACAGAAAGAACGGACAGTGGTGACCAGCGATGGGCTGGACACCCTGAGGAAGCACTGCGCTCACTGTTACCAGAGGTGTTCCAGCAGCTGAAACAACTCTCTCAGGAGCTGCTGCAGGGGTCCTCTGTGCCCTGTGGGGAGCAGGATGAGAAGGCCCACACAGGAGCTGCAGGAACCCAGCCATCTGGACTCAACCACTGATCTCCTGGAACTTCCAGCATGAGAGACACCCCTTCTCATCCCTCCACCACGCCCTACCCTGTCCACCCAGACCCCCCTGAGCTTGGCTCTCACTGTGGGGATGAACTGGATTTCATAGACATCCACAGGGCCAGGAGCCCGGGTCCACTCTGTCCGAACAGTCGTCTCCTCCAGCAGGTGCATCCTCATGCCTTCAATGGCTGCGATCTCTGCCCAGGAGAGAAGCTGGTTAGCGCAAGGCCGCCTTCCACCCCCACTGCCCCCTTCACAGACACCCCTACTCAGGGTCACACTGGGAGATCCATGGAGTCCCCACACTTTTCTGGGAGTGGGGTGAAGTTGGCAGAGGCCTGAACAGGCCCTGTGTCCCCTTCGCCTTTCCCCATCTCCAGAAACAGAACCTTCTTAAAAGCTGTTGAAGCTACAGCCTGGTCTGTAGTGGGGCGGGGGGACGGTCCCTCTGCTCCTGGTGGACACTGTCTCTCTGGTTCCTCTGACTACCCCCTAGCCCTATAGAGATCTCTCCCTGCCCTTGCTCCAGGTCCCTGGTTTCCTAGGCCTCGGGCCTTTCCACTATCCCACTTCCCAGAACACCCATCCCTGACCAGCATATTGGGGAAGGCTGCCACTCACCTTCCAGGCAGTCCTCCCCTGCATAGCCTTCTTGGCAAACGCAGCTGCCCTCACGACACTCTCCGTGGCCATGGCAGTCCCCAGGACAGGTCTGGATGGCACAGTCTGGGCCTCGGAAGCCCTCCACGCATACACACTGGCCAGCTCGGCACAGCTCCCGTGGCCCACAGCCCCCGGGGCAGGCGCTAGCAGGTTGCTCTTCCTGCCCACAGTCCTCGCCGCTGTAACCCACGTAGCACACGCACACTCCCTGCACACAGCGGCCGCGGCCCCGGCAGTCCGATGGGCAGGTGCGGGTGGCGCAGGCCGTGCCGGTGTAGCCCGAGTCACAAATGCAGCGCCCTTCCTCACAGCGGCCACGCCCATGGCAGTTGGAGGGGCAAGTACGGAGGCTGCAGTCCTCTCCGGCATAGCCCTCCCAACAGGCGCATGCGCCGCCCTGGCACACGCCGCGCTGGTTGCAGTCCCGCGGGCACCGCATCGAGCTGCAGTCTTCGCCCTCATAGCCGTCATCGCACACGCAGCGCCCGTCCAGGCACTGACCGCGGCCAAGGCAACCTCGAGGGCAGCTGCGCAGGCCGCAGTCCTCGCCCGCGTACCCTGCGTCGCACACGCACACGCCATCCTCGCAGCGGCCGTGGCCGCGGCAGTCCCCGGGGCACCGACGGCTGCCGCAGTCCTCGCCCGTGAAGCCCGGGTTGCACACACAGCGGCCGTCCACGCAGCGCCCGCGCCTTCGACAGTCACCCGGGCAGGCGCGCGTGCCGCAGTCCCGGCCGGTATACCCTGGCCAGCACACGCAGCGACCGCTCTCGCACCGGCCCCGGCCACTGCAGTCCCCGGGGCAGCTGCGCACGCTGCAGTCCTCGCCGCTGTAGCCCGCGTTGCACACGCACACGCCGTTCTCGCAGCGCCCGCGGCCCAGACAGTCGCGGGGGCAGGCGCGCGCGCCGCAGTCGGGCCCGCTGTACCCCGGCCAGCACACGCAGCGACCGTCCTCGCAGCGACCGCGCTGATTGCAGTCCCCGGGGCAGCTGCGCACGCTGCAGTCATCGCCGCTGTAGCCCGCATCGCAGATGCACTCGCCGTCCTCGCAGCGCCCGCGGCCGCTGCAGTCGCGCGGGCAGGTCCGCGTGCTGCAATCCTCGCCCGCGTACCCCGGCCAGCACACGCAGCGGCCGTCGACGCAGCGCCCACCGTCGCCACAGTCCCACCGGCAGGTCCGCGAGCCACAGTCCTCGCCGGTGTAGCCGGGGTCACACACGCAGCGCCCGTCCTCGCAGCGCCCCTTCTGGCTGCAGCCCCGGGGGCAGCTCCTCACCCCACAATCCTGGCCGGTGTAGCCGGGGTTGCACACGCAGCGCCCGTCCTCGCAGCGCCCCCTCTGCCTGCAGCCCCGAGGGCAGGCGCGCACGCTGCAGTCGTCCCCTGAGAAGCCGGCCCGGCACACGCACACGCCCTGCACGCAGCGCCCGCGGCCGTGACAGTCCCCGGGGCAGGAGGGCCAGCCGCAACTGGGGCCGGCGTAGCCCGGGAAGCACACGCAGCGACCGTCGACACAGCGACCCTGATCGTTGCAATCATCGGGGCAGGACCCCGCGGGTGGGGAGGAGGGGAGCGCCTCGGTGTCCGTGGGGTCTGAGCAGGTGGGTCCACCCCATCCTGGCTCGCAGGAGCAGGCGCAGCGGTTGAGGTCAAACTTGCCGTGGAGACTGCAGAGGCTACGGACGTCTGTCTGGCCTGGAGTAAGAGGGAGAGCCCAGCCTGAGCTGCTCTGGAGGCGAGACGGAGCCTGGCAGACTGAGCTGAGTCAGCCCCTTCCCCAGGGCCAGCTCCATCCACAAGGCCATCTTAGCTCCCGGTGCTCCTTGTCAATATATGTGACCTCCCAGGAGTCTAGCACATGCTTGGGTGGGGTGGGGGATGGGGAGTGGGGGGTGGGTGGCAGCTGGCCAGGGGCTCCTCTCAAAGTTGTGCCCTGTGCTGTACTCACCACCCTCTAGGGGGAGGAAAAGGGGTGTCTTTTTCTAATCCATACCCAGGTTTTTTAGGGATTCATGATGCCACCCAGCGGCTCCAGCTTCTTTTCCCAGACCCCTGCTGCGACCACCTGCTCACCTGTGCCAGCCTGGGCAGCAGCAGCACAGCACCCCCCATTGCACTGCTCCTTGAGTCCTTTCACCAGCTCCTCCAGGATCTCTAGCCGGACCCGGAGGGCCTGCACCTCTGAAGCAGGCACAGGGGGCTCCGTGCCCGGGGCACAGCCACAGCCGGCTGAAGAGGGCAGGTTAATGCGGTGGGTGAACACCACCTGCTTCTCCCCTCCTTCCACGGTGTGCTCGTAAAGCTGAGAAGAGGGGCTTCCCTCTCCCGGCTCTGCTGTGCGGCCCCCTGGCTGGGGCGGGGGCCGAGGTCCTGGGCGAGTCACATTGGACCGGGGAGCAAAGGGGCCTGCTCTGACTGTGCCCAGCAACACCAGGAGGGCCAGGTTGGAGGTCAGTGAGCCCTGGGCGGGCATCCTTCAGGAGGCTGCAGGGAGAGAGGATGCATGTGAGAGCAGCTGCAGAGAGAAGGAAACAAATTAGGACCCATCACCTCCACCTTCTCCAACATCCGGTCCTCCCCGCACAGCCAACCTACCCAACTCACATGTGTGTAAAAATGCTCATTCAGCCCAACCCAAAGGGACGTCGTGCTTGGGCAGTTGGGCCTCTGCTCACTTTCTGATGCCATGTGGTTATTTGCCTTGATCCCCCTTTCTTCCTAACCAAACCGATCCTCTCTTTGTGCTGCAGGCGCTATAAGCTTCCATGACCCTAAGGGCCTCTGCAGTGAGTATTCCCCTTCTCAGGGATGCTCTTCACTCGCCAGTGGAAGGTGGGCCCCCGCTTGCTCAGATCTCAATTCGTGAGCCAAGGATACCCATAGGCCTTGCTTGATGCCCAGAGTGCTCTTCATTTATTACTCTATCATAATATCCTGCTGGTGTCTTTACAGCGTCTACTGTTACCCAAATCCATCTGTAATTTTTCTGTCTGCCTGCACCTGGCTCATGGGGCCTAGCCACCACATTTATGTCGAGTGGATTGGTAGATGCATGTCTCAGGTCAATCCTTCTGCCAGCACCTGGGCCCCAGCTCCTGCTGTCTTCCAAGAAACCTTGTGGTGTAGATTATTCTCTCTCCCTCTCCCTTTTGCCCTCTCTCTCGGGCCCACATTCTCAACTATAGCCTTCCCATTAGCTTCTGTGTGAGCTCAAATAGTTCCCATTTGAACAATAACTCCTCTTTCTCAGAACTTACATTTCCAAATATCAAAGCGTATTATAAAGGTGCAAGGATAGTCAGGTAGAACAGAAGAGTGCCCAGAAACAGACCACACGTGTGTAGTCACGTGACTAAAACCAGGATGCTACTATAAATGGACAGGCTTTTTTTTTAAAGATTTATTTATTTATGCATACAAGATCTGGGATGCAGGCCAGAGGTGCAAGGTTGAGAGGATTCACCAGAGACAGAGTAGGGAGCAGAGCAGAGAGATCTACTGAAATACGCTGCTGAGAAGAGCAGCCGGCGAGGCAGGAGAGGTCTGCTGCTCCATGTGGGTCACCTCCCTGGCTGGGGGTCAAACTCGTGCTGCAGTGGCTCCTAGTACGGTGCTTAACCCCTTGTGCCACCAGGGAGACCCTAGAATAAAATCTTTGTGCCCTTGGAGTAAAGGAAAATTTCTTAAATCTAACTATGCAAAATTTAGCCATAAACTACTTCACATAAAATTTAACCATAAAGGGCATCCTTGGTGGCTCAGGGGTTAAAGTCTCAGAACTATCAAGCTATCTGTGGCCTGAGTTCAATTCTTGGCCAGGGAGCTAACCCATTAGAGCAGCAGACCTCTCCTGTTTCCCCGCTGCTCCCCTCAGCAGTGTATCTCAGTAGATCCACCTGTTCTGCCCCCCACTCTGTCTCTATTTAATCC
This sequence comes from Galemys pyrenaicus, assembly GCA_019455555.1. Classification (NCBI taxonomy): domain Eukaryota; kingdom Metazoa; phylum Chordata; class Mammalia; order Eulipotyphla; family Talpidae; genus Galemys; species Galemys pyrenaicus. The sequence goes on from JAGFMF010012226.1 coordinate 247,943, forward strand.
TCTCACCCTCCACACCTTTGGCTAATACACCAGTTCTTGTATGCATAAATAAACAAATAAAATCTTTAAAATTGAACCATAAAAAAGAGATTGATAATGGGCTTCATTAAAGTTGAAAACATCTGGTCATTAAAAGACACTGTTAAGAGAATAAGGTAAGCTGTGTGTGTGACGTATACATATATGTATATACATATACATATCTCACATATAGAGGAGATATGTGAGATATATATGAATGTATACATATGGGGTGAGAGGGAGAGAGGGGAGGAGGAGAGGATTAAAATCTAAAATAAAGAAATCCTTCAAAACAAAACAACATGGTGCAGCAGACCTCTCCTGCCTCACCTGCTGCTCTCCTCAGCAGTGTATTTCAGTCAAACTGCCTGTCTGCTCCCCACTCTGTCTCTGGTGAATCCCCTCACTCCCCACACCTCTGGCCTATATCCCAATTCTTGTATACATAAACAAATAAATTTTCTTAAAAATTAATTAAAAACAACAACAAAACAGACACAATGCAGGCAGCCCATTTTTTTTTAAATTGACAAAAGACTTAAACAGATATTCCAGAAAAGACTATCTCTGAAGATCTGATAAACACATGGAAAAATATATCACTATCACTAGTGAGTAATAAAATGCAAATTAATATCACAATGAGATACCATCAAATATCCACCAAAATGGGGCCTCCCTGGTGGTGCAAGGGGTTAAGTCGCAGCACTATGACGCTAACCACAGCCACTGCGACATGAGTTCAATCCCCAGTCAGGGAGCTGACCCACATGGCGCAGCAGACCTCTCCTGTCTCACCCACTGCTCCCCTCAGCAGTGTGTTTCAGTCAGTCTGCCTGTTCTGCTCCCCACTCTGTCTCTGGGGAACAGAGGTGACTCCTCTCACCCCCGCACCTCTGGCCTGTACCGCAGCTCCTGTATGCATAAATAAATAAACCTTTAAAAAATCCACCAAAATGGCTAAAATAACACAGGCTATCATTGCTCCATGCTGACAAGAATGTGAAACAACTAAAACTCTCATCTATTGCAAGCAGGAGTGTAAGTTAGTAGAATCACTTTGGAAAACTGTGGCAGTGTCTACTAAAGCATATAGCCTATAACCTGGCAATTTTGCTTCTTGGTAAATATCCAACAGAAATGACTGTATATGTCCTCCAAAGACACATTCATGAGATTTATTCATACTATCCAAAACTGGAAACAACTCAATTGTCCATTAACAGTAGAGTAAATAAATTGTGAGAGCCTGTCTTGCAATGGAATACTACATGGTAGAGAAAAACACCATCTTGTTGTATGCAAAAACATGGACAAATTTTCACACACATAATGCTGAACAGAAGAAAATAAACACAAAAGGAAAACATTCTCAGTGGTGCTTTATACATAACATTCAAAGATAGGCAAAGCCAATCTTTGCTATTAAAAGACAGGAAAGGATTACTTTCAGAGATAGTATTGACTGGGAGGAGTCACAAGGGGGATTTTTATACCCAGCCTGGTGGCTAAAGAGATACATGCATATCCAAAAATTAAGATTTAGTGTTGGTGGTATAGTGGTGAGCATAGCTGCCTTCCAAAAATTAAGATTTATGCATTCCACCCTGTGAAGTTTATACCTTTAAAATATATACTGGGACCTCCCTGGTGGCACAATGGATTAAGCACAGCACTATGAGGCAAACCATAGCCACTGCAGCACGAGTTTGATCCCCAGCCAGGGAGGGGGCCCACATGGCACAGCAGACCTCTTCTGCCTCGCCCACTGCTCTCCTCAGCAGTGTGTTTCAGTAGGTCTGCCTGTTCTGCTCCCAATTCTGTCTCTAGTGAATCCTCTCATCCCCCACACCTCTGGCCTGTACCCCAGTTATTTTATGCATAAATAAATCGTTTTAAAAAATAAAATATATACACCTTACCTAATTTCTCTGGTCACCATATATCTCTCCACTGCCTTAAAACTACAGTGGTCAAAGATTAATCTGGGGACCTCCCTTGTGATGCAGGGGTGAAAGTCTCAGTGCTATCACACTATCACTAGCCACTGCAGCATGAATTCAATCCCCAGACAAAGAGCTGCCCCACATGGCACAGCAGAACTCTCCTGTCTCTCCTGCTGCTCCCCTCAGCAGTGTGTTTCAGTTGATCTGCCTGTTCTGCTCCTCGCTCTGTCTCTGGTGACTCCTCTCACACACATACCCGCACCTATGGTCTACACCCCAGTTCTTGTATGCATAAATTTTTAAAAATCTTAAAAAAGAAAGATTTATCTGTATTTGCTGTATCCATTTCCCCATATCACAGGCATGTATTAGCTTCCCCATTTCCTTTCAGCCCACCAAACAAGCCTCCCTAAAGTCCCAGTGACCTCAGTGACACAAAATTTAAGAGATATTTCTCTTTGCCTTACTTGATCAGTCAGAATTACTGAACACTGCTGATCACATCTTCCATCTGAAGACATTCTGTACCTGTGCTGTTGACATGATAGCCTGGAGAGACACGAGGCTCTTGAAGACTTAACATGTGCTAGAGTGACCCAGGATCTGAATTTCATTCACTAATTTTCCAAAGCGCCCCAGCTCCCCCTGCAATGGGCAGGCACAATTGAGACCCACTGCTCTGCTCACCCACCTAGATACCTTCATCCACACCCACGATGTTAATTTCCAAATGACAACCCAGATTCAGCATATGTGAGACTTAACTCATGTTCATCCTTCCCGTACCCCAACTCTGTGTTCTTTGTTGCAGTTCTTGGCCTCGTCATTCGTTCAGCCAGACAAGCCAGATACCTAATATCTCATTCAATGCTACCCTATTCAATCACATTTACCAATATTTTCTTGCTCACATGCCCTTTTACCATCTCAGGTAGGCCGAGCTACCATCTACCATTTGCTTGACAGCAGCAGTTACCTCCTAGCTGGACCTTCTGCTTCTCCTCTTGTCCCTTACGATCTCACAAAGGTCATAGATGTCCCCCTCCCCCTAAAAATCCCTCAGTGACTCCCTTCTGAATGCTCTTGGAAAACTGACAAATTATCCAGTCTCTACTGTTCCCTCCCGCCTCATCTGTCCCCACTTCTTTAAAGTCCCTCCCCCTTTTCCCAATCCCAGACCTTTGTATATGCTGTTCCCGCTATGTGGAACACCTTCCCTTTCCTCTTGGTTCCTCATCCTTCAGGTCTCAGCCTGCATCACTTCCTCAGGGAGCTTTCCTGACCAGGTCAGGTTCCCCCCGTCATGCAATGTCACAGTTCAAGGTGACTCGTTTGTAGGATTTATGACCGTTTGTAGCATATATTTATTCGTGGGGATTTTTTAAAAAAGATTTATTTATTCATATAAGAACTGGGATACAGGCCAGAAGTGCAGGGGGTGAGAGGATCCACCAGAGACAGAGTGGGGAGCAGAACAGGCAGATGGACTGAAACACACTGCCAAGGGGAGCAGCGGGAGAGGCGAGAGGTCTGCGGTGCCATGTGGGTCCTCTCCCTGGCCAGAGGCAGGGATCGAACTCATGCTACAGTGGCTGCACTCTGCTTCACAATGCATTTCTTAACCCACTGTGCTACCAGGGGAGGGCCTATTCGTGGGGATTTTTTTTTGTTACCTTCTCGCCCACACTCAATCTGGCCTGCTAGAGTGTAAGGCCATGGGAGCAAGCAGGACACTTGTTTTTTTCTTGGTGATTGTATCCTTGTATCGAGCACATAGTAGGTGCTTAATAAATATGTAGTGACTAGATGAATGAATGGAAGTTTCAAGTTAAGGCCAGGACTGAACTTCCATCCCAACTAAAACCAAGGACAAGATCAAGGTCAAGGCGAGGACCACGGACAGTGTCTGGGGCTGGATGTCGACTACAGACAGTAACTGGGGCAGAAGGAGCGCCAGCGGCAGGCCAGGTGTGGATCCTGGCATGGCACGAGCACTTTGGGAAACCGTTTTGCAGAATCTACTAAATCTACATATGCAAACCCTAAGTGTCCAACTCTGCTGCTGGGACTATACCCACAGGACTACCCACAAAAGCCTCAGTAGAACAGATTACATAAAGCGTGGCTTGTTCAGCAGTGACATGAAATAAAACAGTGAGATCAAACTATAACCATATGCAGTTACATGATGGATCTTGCTGATATGGGGTTGAGCCAAAGAAGCCAGACACAAAAGAGAACACGCTGTAAAGTTCTATTTATATGAAGTGTGAAGAGAGACGATGTTAATTTGCAGTGTTACAAGTCAGAATGGTACTCTTGGAAATAATGGCCAGAGGGGGGTGGGGATATTCTGGGTTGCTCAGAATTTTCTGTTTCTTGATGTGGGTGCTGGTCCCATAGTTATGTTTATCTATGGAATCCATCAAGGCAAGGCTGGGGAGCATAGGGAGAGGAAAAGTAATAGGGTGCTTAGGGTGAGCCAGGAGAGGGGGCTACAGTAAATAAAAGGGGGTGGAGGGGATGAGCCAGGTGTGGGTTCAGGTCAAGGGTCAAGAAGAGAGGTGAGCAGGTGGCAGCTTTTCCAGAGGTTGGAGAGTGGAAATGCTGACTAGGGAGCAGGGGCCCCCCCTCCTCCAACACACATTTCCTGACTCTCCTAAACTTCCCGTATGAGTCAGAGAAAAGTGAGTTTTCAGGGCTACCAGTCATCACCCCCTCTGCTAACCCATAGCACAGGAGCGACAACAGGGACAGTGCTTTTCCACCCTGAGCGGCACCTTGCCTAGGGTGTCCAAGCAGAGGCCTGGCATGCAGAGTTGCCTTCCTGGGACATTTCTGCCCTGCTCTCATCTTGGGGTAGCAGGTGGGCTCTGACCTACCCTCAAATCCTCTTACCCCATGGCCACATCTTGCAAATCACAGGATGCATGCATGCACAAAACGTGGACGCATATGAATATACCCGTGCGTGCTCATCCACAAATACAAATGTCACAGCCTTGTAGTCACACACACTCTCTCTCTCTCATCCAAATAAGCCTGTAGGGCCTCCCTGGTGGCGCTAGGCATTGAGCACCGCACTGTGGGGTTTCTGCAGCCACTGCAGCAGGAGTGAACACACATGGCACAGCAGACCTCTCCTGCTGCTCCCCTCAGCAGTGTATTTCAGTCAGTCTGCCTGTTCTGCTCCCCACTCTGTCTCTAGAATCCTCTCACCCAGCACCTCTATTGCACCCCAGTTCATGTATGCATAAATAAATAAATCTTTAAATATATATATATATATGTAAACCAAAAACAAAACCCAAATAAGCCTGCATCTTTACATTTATGCACATGCAAGCAGGAGGGGCACAATCTCCCCTTCCTGTTTCCTCTACACTCCATGGTTGGGGGATGCCAAAGGAAGCCCATTTCTCATCAGCTTGGAGGGCAGCTGAGTCAAAGAACTCAGTTGGAGCAGGGGGAGCCAGACAGGAGGCCCTTCTCCAAGGGGTAGTGGAGGCTACACGGCGATCCCACTGTGGAGACATTTACGATTTGTCCAGTTGTCCAGGACCTTCTCCCATGTGCTAGGGGGAGAAGAATCTCTGCAGTGGGAAGGAACACAGCTGGTTGAGAGGACAGGAGTGGACCCCGTAGGTCTCACCTCCAGAGCCCCCTTCCTGATCCCCCATCACAACCCCACTCTTCCAACTCTTGGAGGCGTCTACTCTTCTCAGGATAGGGAAGCAAAGAACTTGGTGTCTCTCATGTTTCCCTCTCACGCTCCCCCACCAGTTCCCAGTTATGTCTGGATGCCTTTCTGGTGGGGGGCGCGGCCTCACCCCTTGGCATCCTCCCACAGTTGAGGGGCTGGCAGGGGTGGGGGGCATCTTCCCAAGCTGTGACTCAGCTTGCTGGCTATTCATGTCGAGGCCAACTTTGACACTTTGCTCATCAGGGACGGTAGGTCCCAAGTGCTGGGGAGAGGGGCTGGCTTTCGTGAGGGGTGTTCCAGGGATGGGGGTTTTGGTCCCACACTCTAGTTTCCCTTGCCCTCTCATTCCATCCTCCCCAGCTGAATCTGGAAATGAGGGGTGAAGGCAGAAGGATTCCAGAGGTGTAAGAGGAAGGAGGGAGATAAAGCGTTTTCAAGTATTGGGTCGGAATCAGGTTGCAAGGAGGTGTCAGGGAAGAGAAAGTTGGGGGGGTCCAGATACCCCCCCCTTTTCTCAGAAATAGGTCAGGTGAATGGAAAAATTAAGAGAAAGGATTTCCAGGGCCCCCAGTGGGGAAGGGTCAGGGGGCAGTGAGGGACAGGAAGGCAGGTCTGGTCCTGCACTGAGTGGCCAGGACTCAGGGGAAGGAAATTGAAGAAATGAGGTGCTGGGTCCCCAGGGATTTGAAGGCAGGGCCAGGGAAAGAGGGGAAGGGACCGCGGATCCGGGAAGTGGGCGGGGACTGGAAGCGGACAGCCGGCAGCTGTGGTGTTTCCGAGTTGTTTCCCAGTAGTTTCTCTCAATTCCATTTCCAGTTGTTTCCAAGCCATTAAATTCTTTCCAGTCGAGATAAGGGGCCCGCCCACCCCACCCGGGGTGTGTCACGTGTACTGAGGGGGGGGTGCTCAGATGGACAGAAGCAGGGGGAGCCTCAAAGGGGGACGGAGTGAAGATGGAGCTCCTGTGACCCTGGAGGCATCTGTCTCCCCGTCATCCCGGCCCTTCTGAACCGTGAGTCCTGGGGGCAGAGCTCTCCGCCAAGAACAAGGTTTAGGACCCTCTCTGGCTCTGCACCCTCCCCAGTCCCCGGAGCCCCGACTCTGTCCCACTTTAGCCTTTCCTCAAAGCTCGATCTCCTGCAACCCACGAGCTCCTGCAACCCACGCGCTGTCATCTGAGGAGTCCCCATCCAGGTGCCCAAAGCAACTCCCTCTGGCACCTCCTTCCCGGAGCTCTGGTTCCAGGATCCCCCAGCACTCTCCTTCCGAGGTTCAGTTGCCCACCAAATCAGCCTAGCCAGCTTCTCTAAGTCTGAGCACCTTGGAACCCGGAGCTCCACCTCACCTACAGCCACCACCACCACCTGACGCTATCCAAACCCCCAACCTCACGCCCACCCCACCTCGCACAGACACGCCCTCCGCAGGGAGTCTAGCCCCGGGGCACGCTTCTACTTCCTCTGGCCCAGCAGAAAGTCCTTGCGCTGGGACTTTCTCCCGAGAACTCTCCTGCCACACCTCCGCCTGGGTTTTAGAGAGAGGCAAACGCCCCAGCTCTCCCAGCTCTCTCAGAACTCAGTTCCTTACCTGGGCAAAGAGTAGTTGCAGCACCTTTGCACCTGCTCTGTCCCCGGCCTCTGGAGGGGGCTTCTCAGGGTAGGGCAGGGCAGGGTAGGGCAGGGCAGGGCAGGGTAGGGCAGGGCAGGGCAGGGCAGGGCAGGGCAAGGTAGGGCTGGGTCGGCTTCCCTTGCAGCCCTGGGCTCCCTGGAGGTCCCCTTGCTTGTTCCTTGCAGCGGGGGATCACTGAGCTGAGACTCAGACCAACTGTCGATCTTAGAGCGACAGTGAGGAGGAGGAGGGAGCCTCAGTGAGCAGGGGGAGGAGAAGGGGAGGACCGGCATGAGGTCAGGGAGGGGAGAGGAGATAGGGCAGGTCTTCCCACCCCTCCGGCCCCTCCCAACACCATCATCACGTACCTCCCCTGCTCTCCTCCTGCTTCTCCCCTACCCCTTCTGTGTCTGGAAATACTGAATCCTACAACACACTCATCTCACCCCTCCATCCCTGGTCCTACCTCCCAGGCCTTTCCCCATCCATTTTCACTTGTTATCTCCCCCCTAATTTTTGCACAACTTGACACCCCCCAACCCTGGCCATTTCTCCGTGCTTCTCACCATTTTCTCACCTGTTGCTTCTGCTTTCTGACTTGTTTTCTTCTTCCCGCCAACACCCTTCCCTATGGCCAGCGCCTCTCCCCATGCCTCCTCTGCACCCACCCTTCCACACCTCCCCAGTCAAGCTTGTCCCACCTGTCTTTTGCCCAGCACCTCTCTCTGTCCCCCCACCGATTCTCTCCTTGCAGTAGGAGGAGGTTTCACAGAAGGAAGGAAAGCTCCCTCCCAAGCCTGAATCCCTCTCCAGCAGTGCGGCTTTTTCAGGGACTCCCTGTCCCCACCCGCACCCCTGCCCAGTCCACATGCCTCTTCCTCTCCTTTCTCCTGGGTTTGGCTTTCCCTGCCTCTCCGGTCTGGTCTGCCAGCCCAGCGCCTGTGCCCAGCTGGGGATCGCTATGCCTTTTCCTCCTCCCAGCTCAGCAGATTCCTTGAGAAGTGGCAGAAAGGCTTGGGCACTGGCTGACAGAGCAGCGGGGTGTGTGAAGCTCAGAAGGAAGCTGGTTTCAGGGGAGACAGGGAAGGGAAGGTGAAGTCAGGAGGAAAGTTCCACGTGGAGAAAGAGCAGGAGGTAGATATGGGATGGGGCAAGAATGGGGATGAAGTAGTGAGAGGGAGGGGGTTAACGTCTGGGTCCTACAGGGGCTGGGGGGAGCAAGAACAGGGATAGGAGAGGTGGGCGTTGGAGGGAAAGGTTTGCTCAGAAGACCACACCAGGTGACAGACACACCCACACAGGTGGCTGGCAGTTCCTCTGGTCTCATTTCGATGTGCACTTGCTGCTGTGACCAGGGGCAGAAAAGGAGACTCCTTACTACAGAGAACTATCCGAAGGAGCCCCCAGCCCACCCCAGCTTTCACAGGGAGGAGTGTTCTTGCCACCCTACTACAAACCTCACCGAGCAGTAGCTTGGTCAAGTCTCAGGAGCCTGTATGTATCTACTTTTGCTACTTGGGTTGGGGCACAGGTGTCTGCACCCCAGGTTAGGTCCCTCTTGCAGGTCTGTGGTGCTCCTGGGTCAGTGCACGCAGCCCCGCGTGTGGCTAAGCCAGATGCCCAGTTCACCCCCACGCCCCGGGGCAGAGGTTTGCACGGCCCCTGGCGTGGGTGTCCCGTGTGTGTCCGTGTGCCTGGCTGTGTGCGCAGCTGCTTTTTTCCTGGCTTTAATGAGGATGAAGTCAGAATCTTGGACAGAGCTGGGTTCAGCTTCCTTCCTCTGCCTTGGCCTGAGGCCCTCAGAGCCTGGAGTAGGTAAGAGGTTCCCTCAGTCTCTTGATGTGCATTGGGAGGAAGTAGATGAGGTGAGGAAGGATCTGAAACGGCCTTCCACGGGCGACAGACCGCACACAGGATGGATTTTCTCTGCAGCCCCAGACTTCAGTCCTCTTGTCCATAGTCTCAGCCATTGTCTTTCCTGCACTCTGTATCTTGGTTTTACTATTTAGGAAGTATAGGCACCATAAGCAGACTTGGCCCAGAGAATGGCCCAGAGACCCTGGAGAGAAATTTGCCTGGGAAGGGCGGCCCTAGAGTGTTCTGGAAGTTCACTACCAGACAGAGAGAGAATGCCAGTCTTGAAACAGAGTGTGGGATTCCAGACATTGACACATTTACAAAGCATTGAGGAAGCTACTCAAAGCTTGACACTTAACCCGTGTTCTGAGGATGATGATGAATCTAATAGTTGGTCCCCACCTGGATTTCAGGCTCTTGGAGGAGCATGAGTCTGCTATGTTTGTATCTCATCAAGAAAGCATCAAGGGGCCTCCCTGGTGGCACAAGGGGTTGAGCACTACACTGTGAGGCATCCAGTCACTGCAGCACTTGTTCAATCCCCAGCCAGGGAGGGGACCCACAGGTTGCAGCAGACCTCTCCTGCCTCACCCGCTGCTCCCCTCAGCAGTGTATTTCGGTCTATCTGCCTTTTCTGCTCCCCACACTGTCTCTGGTGAATCCTTTCATCCCCACACCTAAATTGTACCTAATATGTACCACATAAATAAAATCTTTAAAAAAAGAAAAAGTACCAGCGCTGTACAGAGCCAGGTGCCTAGTGACTGCTTGTCAGTGCCAACTGTGCAAGGACCAGGAGAAGAAGATGGGGAGAGTCTGGTAAGGAGCCCAGAGGGCAGACAGGAAGCCTAGAGGGCAGAGCCGGTCACTTCACTGGGGCGTCCCACGTGATGGGTAGGGAGGCAGGGTGTTACTGAGACATGCCTGCGCTCCGGCTGGCCCTGAGCCCTGGGTTCAGGTGTCTTCAGCTCTGGGCTTCTGTCCTTGGATGACCCTCCTGTCCCAACCTCAGAAGGATAAGGGATAAAGGAGAGAGCAAGGAAGGGAAGGGAAAGAAAGGAGACAGCAAGGAAGTAAGGAAGAGCAAGGGCAATTAAGGGCAAGGAGCTGAAGGACAGCGACGGGAGGAAGACAAGCCAGGGGCGTCCATCCAAGGAAGCAGTCCCAGAGAGGGAAGATAGCAAACAGTTGTCCTGGGCTTCCGTTGACAGAGCACTTTGCACAGTGCAAGCATCTCCTGAATGCAAGGAGCTCTGTAGCGGTGGTGAAGGTGGGCTCAGTTTAGATTGCTGACTCCAGAGCCATATACTCTCCCCTCAAGAATAGCTCTGGAAAAAAACGAAGACTTAGGGCAGAAACCAATAAAGGGGCTTCTGGTAGACTTGAGAAAAGAAGGGTGGGCGATCTAGATTTTTGAAACGTCTTGCTTCATCCAGTTATTATGTAGATTCAGTTAGAAAAAAATGCCAAGTAGAAGAGGGAGTCAACATTCTGTTACTGAGAGTTGGGGATCTGAGGCAGAGTGAGGGATCTGAGGCAGAGTGAGGGATCTGAGGCAGAGTGAGGGATCTGAGGCAGAGTGAGGGAAGACAACCCCAATGAAAGATGGGGGATGACTAAGGAGCTAGGGCTGAAAGTGGGGAAGAGAGCCACAGAAAGCAAGGTTGGAAACCTTAAAACTTCCTTTGCTTGGAGACATGGGTGTGGGGAGAAGGGAGGAGGGAGGACATTTCTATCCCGTGACAAAAGAAAGTCACACAATTGTTTTGTTTTCTGCTCTGGGGCTGGTGGGCGCCTTATTTACCAGAGGGACTGAGGTCGCTGTGGCAACCACACATCTGGGCCCCGGAATCCAGATGTGCTGTATCCAGAAGCCATAGCAGAACGATGAGGCAAACCCTAGGCTCCCCAGTCCTGGCCCCCACAGCTGGGAAGAGGACAGAGGGTTGGAGTGAGGAAGTGAAGGGAGAAGGGGGAGGAAGGAACAGAGGGCTGAAGCGGGGGCGAAGAGAGGAAGTCATTGAAAGGGACAAGGAATGTGGACAAAAGGAATACAGGGCGCTGGCATGAAAAGGGAGGAGGCAAGCACAGGGTCAGTGGCAGGAAGAGATGAGAAGACTGAGAAAATAGAAAGAAGGGAATAGGGAGGCAGAGATGGAAGAAGGGAAGACTACAGAGAGCAAGACATAGAAATATGCACCGAGAATAAAGGTCAAAAAGAGAAGTGATGCCTTGTGGTGGGGGAAAGGGCAAAGAAAAGGCAGGAAGGATGTCTAGAGAAAAGGGAAGAGGCAGGGCCGGGGATCAGGGCTGCCATGAGGAACAAAAGCAGCACAGGAGAAAGACCAGGACCTGTGGCCCGGACTGGAAGGCAGGAGACACGGACGACGCTGGCTGGTTTGCTGGCCTTGGGCCACTGTTGCTGGGGGTGCGCAGGGGTCCGGAGGGTGGCAGGCCAGAGACTGACGCACTTCGCCCCACCTCTTGTGCTGCTTTCCTTCCTTGTATCACCCCTGGCCCCCGGCCCTCCCTCTTCCCTTTTCTCTACCCTCATTCTCCATGCCCCACCGCATCCTTCCCGCCACCCCACTCCCTAGGCCAAGGGTCCAACTCCCAGTTCACACCAAAATGCCAACGGTCCCCCACCACCCAGACAGAAGCATTGCGTGGTGCACCCTAGAGCCCTGTCAGAAACACCAGCACCTCGAGTATCTTCCTGGGCTATAAATGGGAAAGGCAATTGTCCAACTGGACAACAAAACGAGGGTTGACCCAGATGGAAAAAAAGCTAATAGAGCAGAAAAGGACACCATAAATGGAGAAAGGACCAGAGGATGAGGGGCTTCTACGATGGCCCAGGTACCGTGAACACCTTTCACCCTCACATGAACCCTGAGAAGTAGGTAGGGGTCTTCCATTCCACAGAGGAAGCGAAGGCTGTGTTTAGGTTGCATCCAGGGACACCCACTGATAAAAGACAAAGCAGGGAATCAACTCAGCCATCTGCCTCCCACATCCTTGTTCCCCTCACACTCCCTGCCTGGATAAGGCTCAAGGGACCTTGGGACAGGAAGCTCTGGCTGAGGAGCCAGGGCTGCCCCCTGGAGGGAGGAGAGGCCTAGTTCCTGGGAGCCCTAGTTCCAAGTCGCCATAGTTACTTGGTCTGTTTTCACCCCAAACACAGTAATGGGGAAGGGGGAGCCTGGCTGGACACGTGAGGTTCTACCCCCCCTCCTTCAGGCCTGGGCTCGTGGCCCGGGTGGCCCCTGTCCAGTCATCTGGGCGTAGTGCCCAGGCCCAGCCCACACCCTCCAGCTGACCCAGGACACTCCTGCAGAGCCCAGCCCAAGGCACACTGGACAGGAGACACTGAAAGGATCCCCCCCAGGTTGAGCGAGATGAGAGCCGTGCCCCTCATCTCCTGAGCTGCGCCGCTTCTCCCTAATTAGGAAGCACAGTTGGTGCTGCTCTTGTCCTCTTCTTTCAGCTGGACTCGGCTGAGCTAAGAAGATGCTCCTCAACAGCCCCCTTCCCTCCCAGTACCCCCTGCTCCACCAGTGCCCCTCCTTTCTGGGCTCACAGCCCTCTGGCCCCAGCTCTTGTTTGTTTGAGCTGTTCCTCCTGGAAAGCGAAGGAGGGTGGGAGAACCTGCTAGAGTGCAGAAGACCCAGGGAGGCTGCTCACCCTGAAGGGCGTGGGGCTCCCTGTCCTTCCTGTTTACTCAGACACATTGCAGGGATCTGTAGCCTTTGGTCTGTCACGCCATGGACACCCCCCTCCCCAACCCCCTGCTAGACACAGACACACCCCAGCACTGCAGGGGTGGGGACGGGGGATGACATGAGGTCTGAGAGGGCGCGCCCACCCCACCCTAGAGCCAGCTCTGCCTTCAGTGCCTGGTTCTGACACCGGCCCTACAGAAGTCACTTTCCCCCAAATGCCAAATGCCCCTCATGAGCCAAGAAGGCAGCCGTCATTTCTTTAACTCCCTCCAAGCTGTTTATTTAACAATTAAAAAAAGAAGGTGTGCACACACAGAAACCTGGTCTCTCCCCACCACTGCTCCTGACTCCCGGGAGCTAGCTCCAAAATGTAAAAATCTCCCTGTCCCGCCTGGGGACTAAATTCCCACCTCGACCCCCAAACAGAAAAACAAAAGATTAGATTTAACCTCACTCAATACCCTCAAAGAAAGAAGCAGGGACTGGGGAGGTTCACAGAGATGAGAGGAGCCTGTATTCCAAAAGAGGGTGAAAAGAGAGGTGAACCCCCTCACACCAAGTAAGTGCTTAGCCTCACACCCTGTCTTTCCTTCACCAACTGCCCCAAGCTTAGGAACCAGGGAAATCAGGAACAGTCCCACCTGCCCACTCTGCCTCCCGCCCCCAGCTAAGTCAGTGTGAGTCTAGAGGTCAGGGGTGACTGAGGTAGAGGGGCTGATGGGCCGCCTGCGGGACCTGGCTGGCTGCAGAAGCAGGCAACGGGTCACCAGTGGCATTGCCAGGGGTCGAGGATGGCTGTTTTCTGAGCGACGGGGGTACTGTGGAGGTCTTGATGTGAATCACCCTGGTGTCCATGACCTCGCACTCGATCTGCATCATCTCCTCATAGTCCCCTGCGGGACCCCGGCCTGACAGGGTTTCTGTGAAAAGGGGCAGTGAAGGAAGAAGGGAGGGCAGGTAGGGAGGAGGGCCAGAGACGTGAAGGTGGATGGGGATGAAAGGGCCATGGTGGGGTGGAGGTCACAGAAGAGAACACAAGAGAGAAAAAAGTGGAGTGAGACTCTACCAAGTTCCCACCACCACTCTGCCCAGCACCACCTCAAGCACCTTCAGCGGGCCTCATCCTCCTCCCAGCAGTTCCCTGCATTTTGTTGTTCTCTCTACCTGCTTCCTGCTCCTCTCACCTCATCTAGGTCTCTCAAGGCCTCACTCCTCTCCCCGTCTCTCCCAACAGCTCATGCTGCATCTCCCAAGTGGAACTCCCTCCCTCCTCAATTTCAGGACCCCACTCCACGCCCAGCAGGGGAAGAATTACCATTGGGGGCCATGGCGGGCATCACCAGTGACATCTTCGGTCGAGAGGTTTTATTGTGGCTGATGGCTGGGAGCAGCAAGTGGTCCTGGGAAACAGAGGAGCCAGGCCAGGAGGGTCAGGAAATGATATTAGAGTTGTCCCTGGTCCTACTCCACAGCCTCAACCTGAAGACAGACAGACTGCTGGGTTGCCCAGGCCGACAGGATGGGGCAGGGAAGAGGAACTCACCCTTCGGAAAGAGACAACGTAAAATGTGTCTTCCCGCCGGTCAATTGCATCCAGAAACTCGGGCTGTGAACGGTCTGGGTGGCGATACAGCTGTAGCTGACCTAGAGAATCCCTAGGTAGGCAGAGAAACAGGATTTGGGAGGAGCTAAGCCCAGTGTCCAGGTCACACTGAAGACAGGGAAAGAAGATGAGAGAAAATGAGACAGGAGACACCCCATGGACGAAGGAGGCCAATGCCACTGCTGGCAGTGACAACCAGCAAGGGCAGCTCTTTCAAGAGACACCTCCTGCAAATAAGCACCCCACCCCAGCTCACCTTTCTGGGGGGCCGGGAGGCTGGGTGGGGACTGCCTTAAGTGGAGGCGGCTTCTTCCGTAGCTGAGACTTCTGGAAGGAGAAGTATCTAAGGATTTGAAGAGGGTGAAGGGAAAAGGGAGAGACAGACGGCCCCTGGAAGTTGATGCCACCTCACACCCACCCTTCCACTTCCCACAATTGCTCAAACCTCCATGAGACGTCCACTCAAAATCCCCAAGACTTAGCCCTTGGCTTCAAGTGGCCCTCTTTAAGCCAGTACCCCCTCCTACCTGTCGCTCTTGGGCTCTCTGGGGGATCTTCCGTCGGCCTCTCTGGTGGCGCTGGACCCAGCCACTCAGCTCATCAGCAAGCCTGGGGAAACGGAAGGAGTAACATCGCTGAGCTGGGCCAAGACCCCCACGTTCCTCACCCACACACAGGAGGGAGAAGAGAGGCAGGGAGCGCCGGTACTTCAGGACACGACAGCCAGGCTGTGTGTGGAGGGGCCTTGGAATGACGGAGAAGAAGCACCAGCTGTGACTCCCCCACACCTCAGGGACTCGGTTCGGTTGAAGTGCCGGCAGTCAGAGGCAAGGAAGAGCTGGTCCAGGTCTCTTAGCAGCAACTCCTTGGAGCCCCCCGGGAAGGCCGTCAGGTTCCTGGATATGCAGGGAGAGGACAATGACAAGACAACGGAGAAGGTAGTGATGTTAAGAGAGCAACTCTGGCTCTTCTCAAAAAGAAAAGGTAACTTTTAGGGATCACACACCCTCAGCACCCCAAGAGGGAGCAGACCTCTTCTCACCTAAAACTTGGTCGGCCTGTGTGACTGAGCTGGGGCTCCTCAGGGACCGGGGAAGGGCCCTGCAGGGCCTCAACTCCATGAACTGGCTCTTGCGCTGAGAACTCCAGCAGGTGTCGCCGGGGCCTCGGCACCTCACTGCTGGTGCGAGAAGAGGTGGGAGCCAGAGGCGGCTCGGTGATGCTGCAGTTAAGGACAGAGTGTGAGGAGAAAGTCCGGCTTCATCAAGGGGCTGTTTAAGAGCAAGGGCTCTACAGAGAGCCTGCCGGGGCTCTAGTCTGTTCCACCAGATGGACTCTGCTCATCTGTCAGGTGGGACTGAGAGCAGCGCCAACCTCATGGGGCCAGGAGACATGAGACCACTTGACTTAGAGCCTAGTACTTACTAGTCACTATTTTTATCAACGTTATCACCATCCTCTACACCAGGACATACCATTTATGAGAGAAATGATGGAACAAGAAGGGACAGATGGATACACACTGTGTATCCTGGATGGATGGATACATGCTGGTGCTAAGGACCCCAGAGCTGTCCATACGTAAGTGGGATAAAAGGGAAAGAGTCAAAGCAGGAAATCAGGTAGCTGTGAGGGTGGGCTCCATCTGGAAGATTCTAGGGAGGCAGAAAGGGCTCACCTGACAGGCCCAAAGTTGAAGGCAATGAAGAGAAGGAAGACCATGATGCAGACCACCTTCCTGTTTCCAGACCCGAGCTTGAGCTCGCTGTTCTAAGGGACAGAGGAAACAAGAGAGAGGGTGAGTCCCCTCTTCTTTAAGGATCGCCTATTCCTGCAGGTCTCCCAAGGACAGGCCATCTAACCTCGGCCAGTAGGGCCTCCAGCCGCCGCCGGAGGGCAGCATTCTCCCTGCGGAGCTGCTGGTTGTCAGCCAGCACTGCCTGCAGCCGCGCCTCCAGTCCCTGCAGATACTCTTTCTTCTTCCTCCGGGACTGGCAGGCTGACTCCCGGTTCTTGATCATCCGCTGCTGCCGCTTCAGCAGCTTCGCCTAGGCACCCACAAGATGAGAAGGAGAATGAAGGTGGCTGAGAGGGGAGTCCCCAACACCAGAGACTCATTACCCAAAGCTCACGAGTCACTCTGGCTTTCCTGACAGCTACCCACAGTAAGAGGGGTTTTTCTTCACTACTAAAACATTTCAGAGCAGGAAACCTCTTAACCAATCCCTGCTCCCCTTTCTCAGATGTAAGAGAAGTTAGACTGTAGAAGGAACTTCTCCATCCTGGTTTCTGGTAGAATCTCAGTTCCTTTCCTGGGTAGTCTTCCTTCTCAATTCTCCTTTCTAGGCCTCCGAGTTAAACCTTGCTGTAATTACACATTTACGTGGTTCTCCCATGGGAAGCAAGCAGCCTCCCTTTTGCAACACAACCTTAAAGCAATATGGCTCCCCTGCCTTTGATTTCCTGAGACCACACTGATCTCTCCATCTGCAGTGACAGCAAAAGACAAGAGTGCATCCTCACCTATACTCAGAGGTCCACTCTAACCTATAGGATCAGAGTGCTTCCTCACTTTTTGCTCCCTCTTCATTCCACAGTTCTCGCCTATGACAGACCTTTCTTTCCCATAGTCACAGGAAAAAGCTCTACTTCTCCCCTCCCCCATACTCACATCCACTTCTGGGGGGCAGGAGTTCCCAGGCATAGGAGCTGGAACAATGCTCTTCCTCTCAGGCCGAGGAGCCGGGGGAGTTGGCCCCTCAGGTTGGACCTGAATAGCACCTTGGATGAGGACAACTGGGGACACTGGGCAAGTAAGCAAGAGGAGGTCAGAGAGCTATGTCAGGTGGGGTGTTTGCTTCCATACCCACACTTGGCACCCGAGTTGGGTCCCTCAGCAGTTGTGGGCTCCCTGATAAGGTCAATCCTGCCTGTCTCCTTCTTCAGTACCTGGGGGCGGCTGGACAAGCGGCTGCAAAAGGACCGTGGTGCTGGGCGGCACAGCTCTGGGTGGCAGAGGGACAGTGGTTATCACCACAGGTTTGGGCTGCAGTGCTGGCTTCCGGGAAGGTAGGGCTTTGCCTGAAGGAAAGTAAGAGGAAGGAGGGAATGTCAAACGTACAGACCTCTTGCCAGGTTTCCCAGGCGTGGGAGCCTAGGACTTACCTGAGGAGCCACCAGGGGGTGGGTCCCAGTTACCTGAGGAGCCATCAGGGGATGGGCCCATGCTGATCTGGACAGCTCCAAGGGAGGGGCCTGGAACATCCCACAGAAGACACCCTTGAGGGGACGGGGACTCTGTCTTCACTTCCAGTACCTCTTCTCCTAGAAAAGCCTATGTGGGGCATTCCAGAAGATAGGTGAGTCAGCTGAAGAAGAGAAAGCCGTCATACCTTTTAAGAGTCCGGAGGAACTCCCTGCAGTGCCTGCAAGGAGGAAGGGCAGTTGATGCTCACCTGGTTGGGGGACTCTGCTGAGAGCAAGGAAGCCTCAGAGTTGATTGAAGAACATGGAGAGACAGGTTCTACCTTGGTCTGGACATCTATGGGGTGATAGGATAAAATAAAAATTTGAGTAACACATATACACGATGGAATAATATTCAGTCATCAAAAAGATTAGTTTAAACTAGAGTCATTCATGGAAACATGGATGGAGATGGAAGGGATTATGCTCAGCGAAATAAGTCAGAAGGCAAAAGAAAAATACTGGATGTTTTCACCCCTAATAGGAATATAAGGGAACCAAATAAGTGACCAAGGAAAAGAATAATAACAATAAGAATAATAATACTAATAAAAACACAAGAACAAATCGGGGACACTCTGTGGGGAAGGGAGAGGGGAAGAGTTGAGGGCAGAAAGAGCACAAGGGACTGAGGTGACGGTGCACGGGTAAAATGGTGGTGGGGAATCCATGGGGACCATGACTGATGTCAAATATATATAAATAAAAGGAAAAAAATGTGGGTATCAGATAAACACTGAAGTAGAAAAGAATCAAGGTGAGGAAGCTGGAGACACAGTCATTTTTTCTTGCAAACAAAACTACTGTGATCCTAGGCAGGTCTCGGAGGAGGAGAAGCCATGGAGCTGCTGGTCTCCTCTGGCCCCTTAAACCAGGACTTTCTTTCTTCTCCAGGGGTGCCTTTCATTGTTTGCACCACTGCTCAGTTTTCCTCAAGGCTTCTACTTTCCTTCTTTTTTCCTCAGAGACCTTGTCCATTCACAAAGAGGCCCAGGCAAGGGAAGCTTGCATCTAATCCATATCATTTGCAAGAGAACTACATCTGGTCCATGTTGCTCATTTGGTAGGTGATTATCTAACTCCAATATTGCTATTTTAAAATTTCAAAGCAATTACTCTTTCAGAACAGATAATACGGTATAAAAATCCAAAACACAGAACCTCCCTGCTGGTGCAGGGGTTACAGTACAGCATAAGTCTAATCCCTACCCAGAGAGGGGACCCACATGGCACAGAGACCTCTCCTGTCTCTCCCGCTGCTCCCCTCAGCAGTGTATTTCAGTAGATCTGCCTACTCTGCTCCCCACTCTGTCTCTGGTGAATCCTGTCACACACCTCTCCCACACCTTGGCCTGTATCGCAGCTCTTGTATGCATAAATAAAAACAAATCTTTAAAAACAAAATCCGGGGCCTCCCTGGTGGCACAAGGGGTTAAGCATCACACTATGAAGCCACTGTAGCACAAGTTCAATCCCTGGCCAGGGAGGGGACCCATATGGCACAGCAGACCTCTCCTGTCTCG
Organism: Galemys pyrenaicus; assembly: GCA_019455555.1. Lineage (NCBI taxonomy): Eukaryota > Metazoa > Chordata > Mammalia > Eulipotyphla > Talpidae > Galemys > Galemys pyrenaicus. The sequence continues at coordinate 267,172 of JAGFMF010012226.1, forward strand.
CTCGCTGCTCCCCTCAGCAGTATACTTCAGTAGATCTGCCTGTTCTGCTCCCCACTCTGTCTCTGGTGAATCCTCTCATCCCCCCACACCTCTGGTCTATACCCCAGTTCTTGTATGAATAAATAATAAAATAGTTTTTTAAAAAAGGAAAATTTAGTAAAAAGTGAATCTCCTTTCTTCCTTGTCCACCCATTACCCAGGTTCCCTTCCTCCTCAGAAGTGACCGCTATGTGAGCTTTCAATTATTTGTTACGACTCTCATGAGATTCCCCAAAATCAAGGATTTTGTCTTGTGCTTCATGCCTATCAAAGTGATTGGTAAAGTACAAGCCCTCAAAATACACCCAAATAGCAGGGGAGAATCTGATTCCAATAACCCTATCCTTTGCAAAACTGATGTCAATCTTTTTTCTATTAATGACTTAAATCCTTGTTTGTCCTCTTTTTAATTTTTGATAATGCACTGGATAGGATCTGCTGTCCCTCTAAACCTATTCTTCACCTTTCCCTGCCCTGCTCTGAGGCCCAAGAGGAAAACATGCATGGTTTGCTTCACTGGGCTCCCTTGCCTTTCAGCTTCTGGCTGAAGTTTAACCACCAAAGTGAGGCTGTGCCAAGACACCCAGAAAGTACTTTGAAATCAACAGTCACAAGCCAAGCTCTAAATTCATCACTGTCCTCGGTGCCTCATGCAGTCTTTACCCATTGGATAGAAACCCTAGCCAGAAGCCCAGGCATTCCCTCCTACCCTTCCCTTCCTCCAATGCCCAGGGGTCACTGCAACTCATCCATTCTACTTCATTCTTTCTGCCTTCTTCATGGCATCCAAATATCTTTTTGTTGTTGTTGTTTACTATTTAAATTACATTTTAGGGCCTCCCTGGTGGCACAAGGGGTTGAGTGCCACAAGGTGGAGCTTCTGCAGCCACTGCAGTGCAGAGAGTTAGATCCCCGGCCAGGAAGGTGACCCACATGGCGCAGCAGACCTCTCCTGTCTTGCCCACTGCTCCCCTCAGCAGTGTATTTCAGTAGATCTGCCTATTCTTCTCCCCACTCTGTCTCTGGTGAATCTTCTCATCCCCCCACCTCTGGCCTGTACCCCAGCTCTTGTACGCATAAATAAATAAAGTGGCTAATTTAAAAATAAATTGCATTTTAATGAAAACCCTTTCTCATCATCTTCAAATAAAAATGATTTGCATTTTTTAATCTGAAACTGCTCTGGCATTAGGCCTTAACTGCCTTGTGGCCCAGCGAATTTACAAGCCACCCCACTAGTAATTCCCCGGTGCTCTTGAGACACATGTTACATGTCCTCTGGAGGAAGTCCTTGTGGTAATTTCAGGGGCTGGATTCTCATATAATGTTTAACTACTTTCAGTTTTGCGTTCACTGAAGGGATAGTCTTATGATCTTGAGGAGTATGTGCTGCTTCTAATCCAAGCATCTTTATTACATCTTTTTCCCAATGGACATCTTTTTGTACTTTTTATTCTGGTAACAATTTGCACGAATCCCTACCATATTTTTTATGAACCATATTTTTTATGAACGGAAACACTTTATTTGGAATTTTATTGACTTGGTAAATTTGTGACAAATCCAAGCTGTACAAACAAGAGACTCCACACCTTCTGTCTGTCACCATCTGTAGTCTGCCTGGGGGCCCCTGGACTGCTGAGTGCAAAATCCCTGCCATGTGTGGTGACAGTTCTCTTTAGAGGCAACCATTCCTAAGTGTTGTTCAGGCTTAAATTATGCACCGAGGGGAAGCTGAGCAGGACCACCAAGAGCAACACTCAAATCCTGCTGTCACAGTACACACGCAACCTGCCGACTCGCACCCAAATATCTTATTTGACTAACCGCATGAGCCCCTTCCTCAGGCTTCCCCCTCCTGCCTCTCAGCAACCACTCTCCACTCTGCCCCCAGAGTCATCTTCCTAATCATACTGCTGTCCTGTCTGACCCTTCCAAGGCTCCCGAGTGCCCACAGGATAAAAGCTAGGAGTCCCTTAACAGAGTCGCCACCTGGACCTGCATACTCTGCAGCTGCTTGCCATCCCCAAGGCCTCCTCGCATCTACTCTGAAAAGATGCAGGTTCTTTACATGCTTACGCCAGTCGCCACCTTCTTCCGGCTAATTTCTACAAGTACTTCAAAACTCAGCTCAGGAAACCCTCCTTCCAGGAGCACATCTCTGATCCAGGCCCCATGGAGTGAGATGCTCCCTCTTAAGGGTTTTCATGGCTCCTGTGATCATATCTCTCTATGCTAGGCTGGCTGCACATGTGCTAACTGTACCTATCTTTCTGCCCCCACCATCCTAGATTCCCATCTTTGTGTCCCCAACACCTTGTCTAATATCTGGCATGGAGTGGTACTCAATAAATGTTTGCCGAATAAACAAATTAGAATAAATAAACCTAATAATTCTTAAAAATAGCGCAAAGAACGTTAGTTGTAGAATCTTGGGAGTAAATGTTATTCTGATTTTTCCATATGTTTGAAATTACTTTTTCTTTTGGTAATACACATTTACAACTAGCCCAACTTGACTTTTTCTTTTCTTTTTAAAAGATTTTGTTTATGCATTCAAGAACTGGGGTGTAGGCCAGAGGTGCAGGGGGTAGGAGGGTAAGAAGATTCACCATGACAGAGTGGCAAGCAGAACAAGCAGATCTACTGAAACACACTGCTGAGGGGAGCAGTGGGAGAGACAGGAGAGGTCTGCTACGCCATGTGGGTCCCCTCCCTGGCTGGGGATTGAACTTGTACTTCAGTGGCTGCTGAAAGCTTCATAGTACTGAGACTTAACCCCTTGTGCTGCCAGGTAGGCCCCCCAAATTGACATTCAAATAATACATACCACTTCATGGGTGCTCAAATACCTTATAACAGCAAAATACTCCTAATTCTCCCTCCGGTCTCTTGTATCATGCTGTCACTAACTTCACTTACACATAAATATATGTAAGTGTACATATGCACATAGAGTATACAGAATTTGAATTTATATTAATTAACTTGAAACAACTATTAATTTAAAACAACTATTATGTTATATCAAGAATAAGAAAAGTAAAAGTTTTTATTTTACCTTTATTTTCATTTCTTTTTTGATGTTCTTCCTTTATGTAAAGTCAAGTTTCTTTTTATAATTTTGATATTTTATAATTTGGAAAAATTTTATAATATAACATGGAGAGGGATAGAAGTAACACAAATAATATGCCCAGAAATGTCCACAGGTTTTTTTTTTTTAATGCAAAGCAGGGCCTCACTGGTGGCACAGGGGTTAAAGTCTCAGTGCTATTGCTAGCCACTGGGGCATGAGTTTGACCACCAGCCAGGGATCTAACCCACATATCACAGCAGATCTCTTCTGTCTCGCCCACCTATTGCTCCCCTCAGCATGTATTTCAGTAAATCTGCCTGTTATGCTCCCCACTCTGTCTCTGGTGAATCCTCTCACCCCTGCACCTCTGGCCTACACCCCAGTTCTTGTATGCATAAATAAAAATAAGTCTTTAAAAATAAATGCAAAGCAACAGAAGATTAAATCACACAACAAGATACTAAGAACAAGAAACAGAAAAGAAAAACTATCCCCATCTCTTCAGTGTGTCCCTGGCTCCCTCCCTATAATCCTCCCTCCCTCTCCAGGCTTCTGAACCTGGTTATCTGCCATTTCCCCTCCCATCTTTCCCTCCTGTCCTGCCGCCTGCACCCTCTGCACATAACCACACACCTCTCTCTGCCCTGATGAAAGCCTGGGGACAGTGGTTGGCTGTTCTTACCTGAGGGGTCATCGGAGGTGGGGCACACATTGATCTGGACAGTTTCAAATGGGAATGCTGGATCATCTCCCAGGAGGCAGAGTGGGGGTTCCAAGGACTCTGTCTTCACAACCAGCACATCTCCTGGGCCAGGGGCCTGGGTGAGAGTTGGGGTGAAAAAAGAGGGGGTGAGAAAGGAAAGAAAATGAGGGAGGTATTGAGAGTAAGAGCAAGAATAAAAACTTCAGGGTTTACAAACCATCAGCATCTCCCTAATCTGTCTCTGGCCCCTTGTTCTTTCTACTTTAATACTGGGAAGGCTGGTGAAGTCTCACAATTTCAAACACTGTCTTAGAGTAGATAATTTAGTCAAGAACAATTGCAGAATTCCCAGTAGTTAACAACTTTCTTCTCAGCCCCACCATGGCTACCGCATATTTCTTTAGAGTAGAAAGACTTCATCTTTCTAGACAACCAGAGTGGAGGTATAGCAGATGGGGATATTAAAGAAATGGCAAAGGCAGGGGAGAAGCCCCACATGACTCACAGCATACATATCATTTCCTCAGCACCTCAGGCTGAAGGGAATGGACTAGAATTCCCTGCTACAGAGAGCAGAAGGAAGGAGATGGCTCTCTCACCTGGCTGGTGGGCTCTGTGGAAAGATGTGATGATTCTGAGCTGAGAGAGGAGGAAGAGCAGGGAGAGGATGGCTCAGACTTCACCTGAAGATCTGGAAAAAAAAGGGGGTTAGAAAATAATGGGAAGCAGAGTCTGACAAGAGTCCAAAAAGTGTTCAAGGACCTGGGGGTTAGCACCCCTCACCACCACAAAGGAGAAGAAACACATCTAAGGGGTCAGCAGCAGCAGCACCCAGGCACTCAAGTGGAGAAGGTACTAGGATAAGGGAAGTTATGTAGTTCCTGGGAAACAGTGGGAAGATGAGGGTTTCCCGGAGGATGAGCGAGTCCAAGGATCTTACCTGGGAAGATAGGAAGGGAGTCCCACGGGGGCTCAGGGGGGCTGACATCCATCCCCATGTCCAGGGAGCTGCTGCCAAACTGAATAAGGGAGAATATTAGACTGCATGAGTGTGAGGAAAAAGGGGTGGCTCCAAATGTGTGACCTGGGGATGAGTCTGGTTCTGGGATCACTCCCACCCACCAAGACAAGGCTGGTGGAACAATACCGTAACATCTTGCTCCGGACAACGGAAAAGTTGTGCCTGGTCTTCGGCCACTTCATCTAGGCCAGTGTACAAGGTGCTGTCTGCAAGAGATGTGGCGTGTCAGAGGGGTCGTGGCAATGCAGCTTACAGATCCACACACAGGCCTCACCCCATTCCTCATTGGCTCGGCTCAGCCAGACCCACCGCCCGCCCACTTGTAAAGTGAAGCATACAGTCAAAGAACTTCAGTCCCTCCCTTTCCGACCCCGGAACAACTCGACGTTTCCGTATAGGACGGAGATCTTCCCCAACTCCTGCATCACCCCAAAAGCACAACGAAACCCCCTGCTCCGCCCGCCTTTGGATGATGGATTCCGTATTTGCCCAGCCTTCCTCTTTGGGCCTCTGCTTCCTTCCTGAGTGCCTCATGGGCACTGCATGCTACAGCCCTCTCCCCTCCCCCAAGGCCTCACTCCGCAGACCCCAGTCCTCCGGGCTCAGCAAATTGTCGGTGAAAAAACGCGTCGGGTCCGCAATCTCGCTGAGGAGCATCAGCTCCGCCATCTTTCCCCCCCCCCACCCCCCAACCATGAGACCGTTCCCTAGGCCCGCCTCTCCCCATCAACTAATCAGTTGACTCTTGGAAAAAGAGGAGGCGTCCCGGAAGCCCTACTGACCAGTAAGAGAACTAGATGCTGAGCACATGAATCAATAGAAGAGGCGGCTGTATAGGCCCGGCCAATGGGAGCACAGCAGCAGGAGGAAAGCGCTTCCCCAGCACTGGGTGCAATCTGTGCGCATGCGCTAAGCCGGACTCAGCGCTAGAGAGCTTGGGAGATGTAGTTCCCAGCATTTAAAGGTCCGCCATCTCCCCCTTCTAAATTTAGAAGTTTAGGCAACTTTTAGGTATCTTCAGAGATGGATATATCCCTCAAAACGTAGTATACGTGACCCATATGGGTTTTTAATGAGAAAAAAGGAAAGAGACGCACCGAGATCACTGCTACCTCCCCGAAGAATACAGAAGCTGGGAATGGGTAATAGACTGAAACCCTCCCTCTCATCACCCCCCAAATCTCACAGCACAGACCACAATTCACAGGCTCCTGTCTCTTTTAAGGTTTGAATTTTAATCAGCCAAACATTTTGCGCAGACCCTGAGCCAGCCCTTCATCCTGTTTCTTTGCCTTAATTATCACCTTTCCCAGCTCCTCCTGGGCGGCCCGGTTTTGGGGGTTTAGAGCCAACACCTTCTTGAGGTCAGCAGTTGCTTTGTCCAGGTTCCCAAGGGCAGCGTGGGCAACGCCCCTTCGGTACAAAGCCTTTAAATGGTCAGGCTCCCGCTCCAGCACCCGGTCACAGCTCTGGGCTGCCAAAAGGGGCAGTCCTAGCAGCAACTGACAGGCAGCCAAGTTGGCGTGAAGGGCAGTTCGTTCTGGAGAGCCAGGAGGGGGTAAAGTCAGCAGCAGCCGAAGAGCTCGTCCATAGCATCGGGCAGCCCCTTCAGGGTTACCAGCTCGAAACAATTCTGTGCCCCTTGCACGTTCTTCCTTGGCCAGGGCCTCTTTTTCGCTGGCCTCCAGTTCCCAGGAGTCCCGCCCCAGAGTGAAGGAGGTCAGTGTGAGCCTGACAGGAGGCCCGGAGTACCCGGGGAGCTGAAGCTCTGCTTCCTCGCCTTGACACATGGTCTCTAAGCATTTCTCTATGAGCTCCCCCCATGTTTCATCCCTCCATGGACCTAACCCCACAGTTAGCTCTGTCGATCCCTCTGGCACCCCTGACCCAAAAGGAAGCCCAAAAACCAACACCCGGCAGACAGAGCCCAGCTTGGGTTTATCCAAGCCCTGGCCACGGGTTATTATCTTCTTGACAAAGCTCCCATCTGGACAGTGCCAGAGATCAGAAGTCTGAAGGGACCCTGGCATCTCACTGGCTGATCCATGAAACTTATCAGAGTCTCCTTCAAGTCCAGAAGCCAGTTCTCCAGTCCCTTGAGGATTCTCTAGACTTTGACTGGCTGGATCTGGACTCTGTCGCAACTCAAGGATTTCAGTAGGAGGGTTTTGGGGCTGCTGCTTAATCTGAGTAGTTGAATCAAGGTTCTTCGGGTTTTTTTTTTCCCATAGTCGCGCCCGAGAGGTGTTCATCTCTCCCACTGGACTGACTGTAGGCGTCTCCATTTATCCGCCTGGTCCTTTCCACCGTGGATAAACAGTTCTGGTCGGAATAGGATGGACCAGGTTCAGATCAGCACCTTAAAAAAAAAAAATCAAGACAATGCCAATAGCAGTACTCTTATTTTTCCAGTTTCTGGGACCCAGCCCTTAACATCCCATTAGTGGTTTGTGTTTTTTGGGGGTATTTTTCCCTCAAAAAAATCTCTGTCCTGTTGGAAACTCCGTTCCACCCCGAACTGATCCAGAACTATAATTTCCACAATTCTCTGCGCGTCGGGGGAGCCGCCTTAACTACGGACACCCGATCGGGTCAAAAACTATCTGAGCTGCCGAAGCGCCTAACCTGGTAGCGATTGCCAGACCCTTGGAATCACCTCTCCTTCCGAAGCTAAGTGCTTACTGCGCACGGTCTTCGAAGTCTGCCTCCAGGATATGAGGACGGTCGGGGGTATCCAGGGGCAGCGGGAAGACACTGACAGCTAATCCTGGAACCCGCGAGACAGCGAATCGAGTCAAATTCCTGGCAGCCAATGGGGAGGAAGAAGCCTGGTTCGTAGCCCGCCTTTAGGCCGTGACTTCATCCCACCCCCACCCGGCTACCCGGAAGCTCTAAGCCTTAGCAACCGAACTGGGCTGTGTCGAATCCACGGAGAAGTGGTGCAGCTGGCCAGGTTACCGAGAGCCAGTCTGGAAACCCCGGGCGAATGAGACTGGTAGTGAAAGATGCCTGCAGCAGGCGGTCCTTGTACCTGCCGATCTTAGGCGCCCTGTGCTATTCGTATCCCGATGTTGGGGGCACCCAGCAGCACTGGGCTCTTTCACCTTGTCTGTCCCGTGTTCTGCAAGATCAACCCTCAGAATTCTTCCTTCCCAACCGTCCCTCTCCTTAGGGGACCACCTGAAGTGTCTTACCGCATATTCATCATTGCCTTTCTGTCTCTTCTTCCTCAAGAAACTTCGTGATTTTCAAATGTTGGTATACAAAATATCACCTGAGAAAATGGTTAAGCTGCATATTTTGATATAGCCTGGAGTAAGCCTGCAATTCTGTAAGTTTCCAAGAAGCTCTTGGATGGTATGCTGTTGGTCCACGGACCACACTTTGAAGAACTTGATTCTAGTTTTTTCCCTTTCTCCTGGCTCTGTGCCCTTTCAGTTTGTCCTAGTTTCACAACGTAACTAGTATAACCCGCTCCACTGGGTGTATGAGTGGAAAATTGGTCCTCTTCCTCCTAATAAAAATGTAGCATCCTTTTGTGATTCAGCCTTGCTTGCCCAGCTCCCTGCACAAGCTGAGCCATCACAGTTCTTCAGGGAAGGAGAATTCCATACAGCACCTCACTTTTGCTCCCTCTTTAGTTTGCTCTCTAACCTGCCATTGCCGGGGGCAGGGGGCAGCCAAGAGCCAGGAGGGGAGGGAGTTTCCATACAGCACCTCACTTTTGCTCCCTCTTTAGTTTGCTCTCTAACCTGCCATTGCCGGGGGCAGGGGGCAGCCCAGAGCCAGGAGGGGAGGGAGTTTCACCATTAGAGGCGCTTATGTCAAAAACAGGCACTTTCCCTGTCTCGTGCTGTGCCTGGGGTCACTAACCTAGACTTTTTCCCTTAAATTTTATTTCTCGAAGTTCTGTGCCAGAGTAACTTTAGTCCTCTGCCACCCCCCATCCCCTAAGCTAAATGCTGTGATTCTTGGAATTCCTGGGCTCATGCTGAAAATTAATCCACCTTTTTTAAACCCTCCCTCTTCCCCCTTCCATTTCAGATATTTCTAAGAAAGGCAGGAAGTCTAGGTTTTATTACACCGTAATTCCCAGAGATTGCTAATTTGTATTATGTGTGCCTTAACTGAGAGATCCTCCCCTATGACCTTTCAAGATCAGTTCCTCTCAAGTATAAGGAAACTATACTTTGCTACAAATGTATTGCTTTGTAACATTCTCTTATTGTTTTATGTGTGTGTATTTCAGTCCTAACAGACTCAGTTTCTTTTGTGTTTTACCTCTCCAGTCACTTAACAAATATTTATTGAGTACCTGTTGTTTTCCTGGCAACAAGGTAGGATCTGATGATACATAGATGAATGAGATAGGAACAATCCCTGCTCTCCTGGAATTTAGAGTCAGCCTCACCCAGAAGAAGACATTCTGTAGTACAAAAAAGTGTGAGAGCTCCTGTGAGAAGTGAAGGATTAGAGAATAATCCCTGAAGATGAGACATTTTTGCTGGCATTTAAAGACTGAATTAGAACCTGGGGGTAAAGGGTGTGGGGGAATGGTCCTCAGAGAAGAACCCAATAGAACTATAACAGGGTGGTCCCCAGGAAAAGGGGAAGTTCCAGAATCCTGGTTCCACCCTAAGTGGGTGAAGCTGAGCAGGGATAAAAAGGTGTTGGAGAGAGGAGAGGAGAGGACAGAAGGAAGGGAGGAAGAAGGAAGCAGGTTAGAGAGCAGCAAGGAGGCGTGGAGGAGACACATGGAGCAGAGTCACATGTGAAGAAACTGCGCTTGCTTTTTGGCCTTGGACTGGTTGGAACAGATGTGGGTGAGAGACCCGTGCGGAGGTTAACAATGGCAGCTTTCATCTTGATTTTGATTTTGCTCTTTTCCTCCCGGATTTGTCTAACTCTTTCTAACTCTTTTTTTTTTAATTAAAGATTTATTTATTTATGCATACAAGCACTGGGGTACAGGCCAGAGGTGTGGGGAGGTAAGAGAATTTGAAACAGGGGCCATACAGGGAGGAGAGGAGGGTGCTCTGACCGAGACAGGGGTCAGAGGCCCCAAAAAAGCCCCCAAAGGCCAAAAGGCCACAAACCAGAGTCAAGGGCTATAGCAACAGGGGCTATAGCC
>JAGFMF010012226.1:277714-290941 GCA_019455555.1 Galemys pyrenaicus
GATCCAGGCAGCACACTGCTACATAAAAGGTCTCTGAGGAAGGACTGCCACACTAACTTGCAGGGGAGCCAGAGACCACTCCTCCTGCTGGCTGCAACCCGGTAACAAATTCACCAGACAGAGCAGGGGGCAGAACAGGCATATGGACTGAAACACACTGCTGAGGGGATCAGTGGGCCAGGCAGGAGAGGTCTGCCTGCACCATGTGGGTCCCCTCCCCAGCCGGCAACAGGGATCGAACTCGTGCTGCAGTGGCTGTGGTTTGCTTCACAGTGCGTTGCTTAACCCACTACGCCACCAAGGAGGGCCCTCTAACCCTTTTCTATGGTTCTCCACTGAAAAGTTCCTCTGACTTGTGGCAGGCTTTTGAGTCTTGCTTTGGGCCAGTCCTATTTGGCTAAACTTTTACCTTCAAGGAGATGTGTAACTTTGGATGCTTAACTTAGTAACTATACTCTTTGTCCTTTCTGTGTTGTTCCCCAATTGTATTAAAGTTTCTTTCCATTAAAGGCCTTATATGTTTGTCTTTAATGTGGCAGATGGCAGAACCCATTTAGAGAGGGCTGGTATAGGGGTTCTGTGGTGCCCCTCTCCCTGCCCTATAACAGAACCAAGTAAACATTGAATTAAACGGTTATCTCTCTCTTTAGGCAATCTTTTTTTTTTTAATATTTATTTATATATGCATACAAGAACTGGGGTACAGACCAGAGGTGTGGAGAGTGAGATGATTCACTAGAGACAGAGTGGGGAACAGAGCAGGCAGATCTACTGAAATACACTGCTGAGGAGCACAGTGGGTGAGGCTGGAGAGGTCTGCTGCACCATATGTGGGTCCCCTCCCTGACCAGGGATGGAACTCATGCTGCAGTAACTGCAGATGCTTCATGGTGCTGTGCTTAACCCCTTGCCTTGCGCCACCAGGAAGCCCCTAGGGAATCTTTTTTTCCCTCTTTTTAAAGATTCATTTATGCATACAAGAACTGGGGTGTAGGCCAGAAGCTTAGGGGGTGAGAGGATTCATCCTCTCAGCAGGGAACAGAACAGGCAGATTGACTGAAGTACACTGCTGAGGGGAGCAGCGAGTAAGGCAAGAGAAGTCTGCTGCACCATGTGGGTCACCTCCCTGGCCGGGGATCGAACTTGTGCTGCAGTGACTGCGGAGTCTTCATAGTGCAGTGCTTAATATCTTGTGCCACTAGGGAGGACACCGCACCCTGCCCCAGGCAATCTTTTTGAAAGAGAAAGTAAGTTGGGCATGTAGGCAGTTAGTTAGAGACACTAGGGCTCCAGCCCTCAGACAGCATTCTGAAACAAGCTGAAATGAAGAACATTCTGTAAGTTGCCCCTGCACACACAGCAACACCTGTGTGGGCCAAGGTCAGCCCTATCTGCACATTCCAAGGAGCCAGATATCCTCCAGCCAAGGAGACCCTGGCTCTGGGATGCCACAGATGGCCAGAATCCAAACTAGATAAGAACCTGCTTTGAAATTCTGCCAATCACAGCAGACCTCTCCTGCCCCGCCTGCTGCTGCCCTCAGCAGTGTGTTTCCGTAGATCTGCCTGCTCAACTCCTCACTGTCTCTGGTGAATCTGCTCACCCCCCACCCCAAACCCTGCACCTCTGGCCTGTACCCCAGCTCTTGTATCAAGCATTTAAAAAAAGAAGAAAGAAATTCTGCCAATCCAAGAAGGTACAACACAGAGCACTGATCTCCCCCCCCACACACACACACGTGTTCACACACACGACACCAGAACAGTAACCCCCTTTATTTCAAATAAAGTATATAAATCCATGCTTCTTGCCCCTAGAGATTACCCACTGGGACCCCTGTCTGTTTAGAGCTTCCTGTCCTCCTCATCTGACAATAAATTTGTTGGTTTTTAGCCCGAGTCTCGTCTCAAGGTTGAAGTCTTTCCTCGCCGAGACAAGAACTGAGCAGCCACCTTGGAGTCCAGCTCCCAGACTCTAGGCCCGACTTGCACTAACGGTAGTGATTATAAAAATAAACACAGGCTCTGACACCCCTATAAACAATCAAAATCATGCAAGAAGAAAAATATTTTGACTTTTTAAAAAAGGTTTACTTATACATGCAAAGTCTGGGATATAGGCTAGAGGTGCAGGGGGTAAGAGGATTCACCAGATACAGAGTAGGGAGCAGAAAAGGCAGATCCACTGAAATGCACTGCTGAGGGGAGCAGCGGGCAAGATAGCAGCATGTGGGTCAGCTCCCTGGCGGGGATCAAACTCGTGCTGCAGTGGCTGCTGACAGTTTCATTCATGGTGCTGTGACTTAACCCCTTGTGCCACCAGGGAGGCCCCCAATATCTTGACTTTTGAAAAGACCCATCAAAGTGAAAACATAAAATTTAAGTTTTAAAAGAGGACCCAGAAGTCCCCAGAAAAGGTCTGTGTGGATTTGTTCATCTCCCACTCCTTCTCCCCCACCCTAGCCCAGACCTCCGCTTGAGAAACACAGGGCTGACCCCACAGGAAGGGGTCAGACACAGAAATGGAAAAGAAGTTTTTCCATGGAGCGCTGCTGCATGAATGTTGACTGGCTCGCGCTGCTTGCTCTCTCCCATCTCCCGCCCCTCGGGTCTTACTGTGCCAGGCTTTTGGTTCTCTGAGGATAGTCACCAACGAATCAAGAACAAACCAGGACGGTTATATCCCCAGGTCTAGCTAGAGAATGTGGAGTCAGCGGAAGACACATTTTAAAAAAGGATGAAAAGTGGAAAATAGCTTACCTGTTGAGGTGGGGACTGAGGAGTAAGGATGGGGCACTGTCTCCTCTCTCTTTCCCTTAAAGATTTGAGAATAAAATGGGAGAAGAGCAGCTATGAAGGAAAGAAATGAAAAGGAAACTTTTCCCCAAGTGACTGGATTCAGTCCCATCCTTTCTGCTCCTATAACCTGAAGTCTGGGGCCTCCCTGGTGGCACAAAGGGTTAAGTCTCAGAACTATGAAGCTATCCATATCACTGCAGCATGAGTTCAATCCCCAGCCAGGAAGCTGACCCACATGGCACAGCAGACCTCTCCTGTCTCACCTGCTGCTTCCCTCAGCAGTGTGTTTCAGTCCATCTGCCTGTTCTGCTCCCCACTCTGTCTTTGGTGAATCCTCTCACCCCCACACACACACCTCTGGCCTGTACCCCAGTTCTTGTATGCATAAATAAATAAATCTTTTAAAAAAACAACCTGAAGTCTGGAGCTTGGGCCACTGTCACCACCCAATGCCAATAAAATAGACACAGGAATTTAATCTTTAAGTCACATTTTAATTAGCTGGCAATTTGGAAGATGGGGGGGTTAACACCTTAAAGAAACTGCCTTCACATTTCATTTCCAGCAGCCTTTTTTTTTTAAGATTTATTTATTTATGCATACAAGAACTGGGGTACATGCCAGAGGTGTGGGGGATGAGAGGATTCACCAGAGACAAGAGTGTGGAACAGAGTAGGCAGATCGACTGAAACACACTACTGAGGGGAGCAAGGGGAGCGGCAGGAGAGTTCTGCTGAGCCATGTGGGTCCCCTCCCTGGCCGGCGGCAGGGATCGAACTCGTGCTGCAGTGACTGCGGTTTGCTTCATAGTGCGTTGCTTAACCCACTGCGCCACCAGGGAGGCCCACCAGCAGCCTTTTTATAGTGAGTTGAACAAAGACAGTTCAGCAGTGATCAGGCCTCACCGCTGCCAGGACCCCGTGATGTGCAGCCCCCAGATCTCCTTATTGCCCACCTAGACACACACTCCTTCCCGTCCCCATGATGTCTGCAGACAGTACTGGCTCCATGCTCTCCTCCAGATATGTTTTGGGTTGGGAAATAAACTCAGAGCAGACAAGCCATAAACAATGTCTGTGTGAGGAGCTTCCCTGGTGGCGCAATGGGTTAAGCAACGCACTATGAAGCAAAGTACAGCTGCTGCTGCAGAAGTTCAATTCCTGCCACCGCCTGGGGATGTGACCCGTGTGGCGTGGCAGACCTCTCCTGCCTTGTCCGCTGCTTCCCTCAGGAGTATATTTCAGTCAGTCTGCCTATTCTGTTACCCACTCTGTTTCTGGTGAATTCTCTAATTGTTACCCTCCCTCCCCACCTGTACCCCAGTTTTTGTATGCATAAATAAATACATTTAAAAAAACAACAATGTCTGTGTACAGGTTTCCTACTACACGGTGTATGGTGTCTCACCCGAACCCCACCCACCCTCTTCCTAGTCCCTTTCACTCCCTCTTCCTTTGTTCTTGTAGGAACTAAACACCAACACCAAATTGTATGGATGCAACTGAGACATGACTTACCTTGTGCCTAAGATATTTCCACAGCCTCAGATGAGAAGGATGGAAGAGAAGAGCAGAGGTTCCAGAAACCTCTGATAAGAGTGAGAATATGGGACACTCTGTATTAAAAAAAAAAGTCAGAGATCTCTGGGAGAATAGAAAGACTTTGGGGTCATTGATATCGCTATCTATGGTTACAGAATATGAATTTTCTTCTGAAACAGTTTTGCCCTCAAAGTAATTAAAGGGGGCACTCAATGTCTGCTGAAGATTGGTCTGAAGAAAACCCCCATTTTTGACAATTTTCTGAGGATTGTAAGTAATTATTTTTCACTCTTCCTGAAGTCACTTCCTTCTTCCCAAGTCCCCTACTTCCAAGGTGGCTGAGGATCTGGCCATATTCTGCTACCCTCTTGTCCTAGCTCCTGAGAGCATTGTTTTGCCTTCATTAAAGATCTAACTGGGGGCCTCCCTGGTGGTGCAAGGGGTTAAGGCACAGCACTATGAAGCTCTCCACAGCCACTGCAGCACAAGTTCAATCCCTAGCAGTCAGGAGATGACCCACACGGTGCAGTAGACCTCTCCTGTCTCGCCCGCTGCTCCCCTCAGTAATTTATTTCAGTAGATCTGCCTGTTCTGCTCCCCACTCTGTCTCTGGTGAATCCTCTACCCCCTCAATCTCTGGCCTGAACTCCAGTTCTTGTATGCATAGATAAATAAATCTTAGGAAAAAAAAAAGATCTAAGGATGGCAGTGCCTAAGGAACTGATTCAGAAACTGGTGCAAGGCAATCTGTGAGCTGGTGGTTGTTCCTTGTTGTCATCCCACATACAGAGCATATGGCACTTGCCCTCTAAATGGGTAAGACTTTTTTTTTTTTAAGATTTATTTATGTATACATACAAAGCCAGAGGTGTGGGGGGCGAGAGGATTCACCAGAGACAGAGCCAGGACAGAACAAGCAGATCAATAGAAATACACTGCTGAGGGCAGCAGCTGTCAAGGCAGGAGAGGTCTGCTGCTCCACGTGGGTCACCTCCCCAGCCAGCCACAGCAGGGATCAAACTCATGCTGCAGTAACTGTGGTCTGCTTTACAGTGTGTAATTTAACCCATTGTGCCACCAGGGAGGCCCCCAGACCTTTTTCCTATTCATTAAATAATCTTGGGCCTCCTTAGTGGCCTAGGGGTTAAGTCTCAGTGCTATCACTTCTGCGGCCTGAATTTTCTTTTTAAAGATTTATTTATTTATGCAGAGAAGAACTGGGGTGTAGGCCAGAGGTATTGGGGGTGGGGGTGAGAGAATTCACCAGAGACAGAGTGGGGATCAGAACAGGCAGACTGACTAAAATACACTGCTGAGGGGAGCAGACAGGAGAGGTCTGCTGTGCTATGTGGGTCACCTCCCTGTCTGGAGAATCGAACTCATGCTACAGTGGCTGTTAATGGCTTGATCGCACTGTATTTAATCCCTGTGCCACCAGGGAGGCTCTATGGCCTGAGTTCCATCCCCAGCCAGGAAGCTGACCCACATGGCACAGCAGACCTCTCCTGTCTTGCCTGCTGCTCCCTTCAGCAGTGTATTTCAGAAGATCTGCCTATTCTGTTCTCCACTGTCTCTGGTGAATCTTCTCACCGCCCCTGGCCACACCACTGGCCTACACCCCAGTTCTTCTACGCATAAATAAATAAAAATTTTTAAAAATCCTAAGTACTCAGGATTGACCAATGAAACAGGGAGACAGAGATCCTCTTTAGTACCCTAATAAAGGTAGAGTGTATTTAAAATAGGTAACAATAAATAGGTCAACAAAGGAGCCCTTCATACTGGGCCCCCACCCAGACTTAATACCTGTTGCAGTTTCAACCTCTCCCAAAAGCGTAATCTCAAACCAATCAGTGCGGAGTTTCCTAATCAGCACCAGTGAGGTGTTCTACTTGACAGGTATTCTACATGATCCTGGGAAGGTGCCAGGATCTTTCCTCTTGCTGATAACCTTGCCCCGCCCTCCTGTCTACAAACACTCCCCACATTTTGTATAAGCCCTTGCTGTGTCTAGATAGAATGCTGCCAATCAATGCGTGAATCCTTTCAAAAAGCCAATTACATTTCTAAAATTGTGAATTTTTAAAAAAACATACAGTTCAAAAAAGCTACAGGTGCAGGCAGCCGTCCTTCTGCCCACCTGTGACTGTGCAGGTCCTTCTCTTCACCAGCTCTCACCTCTGCAGGGCAGTAGCCTCCCGCCTGCCCCTGACCTGTACCCTGCTGGGGCTTCTCTTCACTGATCTCCCTCAGCAGAGGCAGCTCTCCTCAAGGCCGCCCGCCTGCAACCATGCAGGCCTCTCTCAGCAAACTTGTCCCTTTCCAGGCAGCTCTTCCTGCCCTCCTGTGTCTATGCAAATGTGCTTTACTTTTCTGTCCCTTTCTCTAATAAACCCATTCTTTAGGGCCTCCCTGATGGTGCAGTGGGTTAAGCACACTATGAAGCCAACCGCAGCCACTGCAGCACGAGTTCCATCCCTGCCTCCAGCCAGGGAGGGGACCCACATGGCGCGGCAGACCTCTCCTGCTGTGCCCGCTGCTCCCCTCAGCAGTGTACTTCTGTTGATCTGCCTGTTCTGCTCCCCGCTCTCTGTGGTGAATCCTCTCACACACACCCCACACCTCTGGCCTGTACCCCAGTGCTTGTATGCATAAATAAATTAATCTTTTGGGCCTCCCTGGTGGCGCAGTGGGTTAAGCAACGCACTATGAAACAGACCGAAGCCACTGCAGCACGAGTTCGATCCCTGCTTCCGGCCAGGGAGGGGACCCACATGGCACAGCAGACCTCTCCTTCTGTGCCCACAATAAATAAATAAATAAATAGATAGATAGATAAATAAATAAATGAATGAATAAATAAATAAATCTTTTTAAAAAATAAACCCATTCTTTAAATTAAAAATAAAAAGCTACAGGTGCAAGGGTGAAGGTGATAAGTGACAGGAAAGTGACTTCTAGTTTGAGGTGCAATCCACCAAGGAACCCAGAGGGTGAGCCTTGGAGGAAGGCCATCATTTTGACCAGCAGAGATAACGGGAAACGTTGCAGATGGAGGAAGTAGCACAAGGCAGGAGAGATAAGGAAAGTTACTTCACACCCAGTGTTATTCATCTCCCGGCTTCTCAAGCTCAGCTTTCTTGAGCATTCCTGTATCCACTCTGGGCTGCCCTGTCACCAGGCATGGAGCTAGCTGGAAGTTTTACACCCTCACATTCTCCTACATTCCATGCTCACCACATGGAACCATATGCTGCACTGAGTCTCTGCCTTTTATCATCAGCATGGGAGACAAAAAATGCTAGCTTTCCAAAGGCTAAATAAATTTCCCCTTCTGTTTAGCTGGTGGTTTCTGTGGTTTTTATTTCTGTTGGGGTTTATGTCAAAATTGTTCCTCTTTCCCTTTTCCTCCCAAAGCATTTTGCTTGTGCTTCTCTAGTAGGCAGGATTTTCCAGGCAGGATGAGGACATGAAAGGCAGCCTTTTACACAGAGAAATGTTGGTGTTAAGAGCTGCTCTTTACAGAGTCCTGACCACGCATTATGATCAAAATACCAGGCATTGTGCTGGGTGGCTTGTGTACATCACCTCTTTCTTTCCTCACACAACAAAACTTTAATGAGGGCCTCTTCTGTGCCAAGCTAGGTTCTGGGAGGGGGGGGGAGGGAAAGGCAGTGCTAAAAAGGACTAGACTGCTATAGCTTATATTTAAGTTAATTGGCAGTAGATATCAATCAGTAAGATGCAATGTTGATTTTTGTCAACAGGGTAAGTAAGTACATCAGGGGCTCTCTTGTGGCCTAGGGGTTAAGTCTCAGTGCTATCACCCTTATGGCCAGAGTTTGATCCCCTAACCCACATACGGTGCAGCAGACCTCTCCTGTTATTACAGGACAGGGAGAGGGGCACCCCAGAACCCCTAAACCTGCCCACTCTATATGGATTCTGCCATCTGCTGCATTAAGACAAACGTGTAAAACTTTTAATGAAAGGGACTTTAATACAATTAATAAACAATACAGAAATGACAAAGAACATAGTAAATCAAGCATTCAAAGCTACCCATCCCCTTGAGGGTAAAAGTCCAGCTAAATAGAATTGGCTCAAAGCAAGGCCCAAAAGCCTGCTCCAAGTCTAAAGCACCTAACTGTGGAGACCCATAGAAAAGGGTCACAAAGAGTCAGACAAATCTGAGAGGAAAAGAGTAAAATCAAAATCAAGATAAAAGCTGCCATTGTTAAGCTCCCCGCAGGTCTCTCACCCACATCTGTTCCAACCAGTCCAGAACCAAAAAAACAAGCACAGTTTCTTCACATGTCTCTCTGCTCCATGTGCCTCCTCCAGGTCTCCTTGCTGCTCTCCATCCTGCTTCCTTCCTCCTGTTCTTATCCCTGCTCAGCTCCACCCTACTTAGGATGGAGCAGGGATCCTGGAACTTAAATTTTCCCTGGGAACTACTCTGTTACAATATCATCTGGTAATTTAAAAGATCACTGTCTTGTGCATGGGGGAAGGACTCTATCAGTCAAAATGGAAGCAGCAATTAAGAGCCTAATCAAGGGACTATGTTAGCGCTCGAGCTAGAGTCAGGGTAGAAGAGACCGCCAAGGGTTGAACCTGCAGCTCTCCAGCATTTAGGAGTCTGGAAGAGGAATAGAAACTGCCAAGAAAGACTCTGAAAGAGTCTAACTGTTAGGGGGAAGGGTAGTCCTGAATGGATTACACAGATGGGTGTGTGGACTCCAACCCCCACTCCAGACCACCAGTGTTCCAGAACCACAAATCCCATAAGATGATTATCAAAGAGTGGATCACTGGGACCTGATGGTGGAGTTAGGCAGCCAGGCTGGCTATAAAACCAAAGAGGTGAGCCTTGGGCTCTCTCTTCCTTTGGAGCCATCTCCCTTGATTCAGAGCCAGCTCTCAATGCACCATTGCATTTCAGCTCAGAAGATCTGGTAGGATATTTACGGATTTGTATCCCTCTCTTCTCTTTGTGTTATTTTTACTTTATTCCCCTTCTTTCATAAAATAACTTTTGTCGCCATGTGCCTGAAGTTGAGGCTTATTATAAAAGTCTTCTGAGCGTGGGGGTGAGGACCCAGTCAGGGAAACCCCTTTTATATTAGGGTTGCCCTGTAACATAACAAGGAAGTGGGAATACTTTTTTTAAGTTTGGAGCCAGAAAGAGTATTTGAAGTAGAAAAAGCATTTCAAGGAGGGAGTGATCAGCTGCTTGCTGATGGGTCTAGACCAGGGTTTCTCAACCTTGGCAAATATATTACAAAGTAATTAAATCAGTATCATGCAGAAATAAAATCTTCCTGCTATTGTTGAAGCTCTGTGTGTGACCCTCTCCACTCCGAATTCCCCTCCCACTGCCGGGTAACCACTACATAGGTGAGGTTTTTTTTCTTCTCAAAGATGAGCTATGTTATTACAGTGATGGAAATATTTCAGTAAAGTGGGGAAAACTAATCATGCAGGAGAAATGGGTAATTTCATGAGTCCCTTTTCTGAGCCGGTGAGGAAGGATGCCATCCCAGGACACAGCTGCCGTGGGGGCTGGGAGCAAGTCAGCTCCTCTGCGGTGGCAAGGGGGGAGGCACTGAATACTTTAGAGAGACCTGGTAGACTTGGGAGTGGGGCCAGGAGAAGGTTCTCTTCTGAAAGTTTCTATTTTCTCTCTGAAGTGGGAAGAAAGGTAATCATCTTGTGAACGCGTGGTCTCAGATTTGGGAAATGTGGCCTTGACACCACATAGCAGGCCATAGGAAGTGAGACTAGTCAGTATGACTGTGTTTTCCCCAGATGCAAATCAGTTGTTGGGTATAGGTGTGGAGCACGAGGAGTCGGGTTTAGGCAGGGATTAAAATGCATGGGAAGGCCTCCCTGGTGGCACAGAGTTGAGTCTCAGCACTATCAAGCTATTGCCAGCCACTGTGGCATAAGGGCATGAGTTGGATCCCCAACCAGGGAGGTGACCCACATGGCGTAGCAGACCTTTCCTGTCTTGCCCACTGCTCTCCTCAGCAGTGTATTTCAGTAGATCTGCCTTTTCTGCTCCCTACTATGTCTTTGGTGAATCTTCTCACCCCTCTATGCCCTGCAACTTTGGTCTACAGCCCAGTTCTTGTTAGCATCCATAAAATAAACATAAAATGCAAGGGAAAGAAAGTGGCTAAGAATACAAGACAAGAGCTGAGAGGTACTTACTGTGTTGAACTTTGACCTCTACACTGGATAATGAGGGAAGTGAAAAACGAGGGGTTTAAACAGCAATGAAGAGCAAGAGTAGATGGGAGGTCTGGTAAGGTTGAAGAATTTTTGGAATGAAGAGGCAGAAGAGGGAATGATGAGAGGAGACTGAAGAGATCTTGGAGGGATGGGAGTCACTGGTGGTAATCAAGCTGAGTTGTGACAGAGTTGAGGGGAGTTCGTGGGGAAACAGGGAAACTCCACTGCAAGTAAGAAAAACAAGGAACTGACCTGGGTGCTGGATGGCTATCTACACGGATACCGAAGTCAACAAAATAATGAAATAACATAGGTGGTGGTAGAGAGGAAAGCAGTAAACAAGAGGGGTCTCCCTGGTGGGGTAGTGGGTTGGGCACCACACTGTGAAGCATCCGTGGCACAGCAGCACAAGTTCAATACCTGGCCAGGGAGGTGACCCACATGGTGTGGCAACCTCTCCTGCCTCGCCTGCTGCTCCCCTCAGCAGCGTATTTCACTTTGATCTGCCTGTTCTGCTCCCCACTCTGTCTCTGGTGAATCCTCTCACCTCCTACTGCTCTGGCAGTACCCCAGCTCTGGTACACATAAATAAATTAAAATAAGAAGAATAAAAAAGAAAGCAGTAAACTAGATATTGAATCTTCAATGAGTGAGGTGGAGTGTTGACTAAATTCCAATCATGGGGCATCAGGGCTCCCAAGTAGACAAGAGAGGGGAGGGATTTGGTGTAAGTTAAGAGGAAAATCCATTTGAGATATATCTCCTAAGGGAGGTCTCTAGGGGAAGTGAAAAGATCTGGGAAGAGTTATCTTCACTCACTTCCTCTACCTAATTCATTTTGACTTTATTGGGTTCAAAGAGTGGTAGAAGAGGTTTTATCTGAAAACCAGAGATTAGTCAGATTTGTCTCCTGACTTCAGGGTGCTCACAAGATAAGGTAAGTGCATCAAGCCCTCTGGTGAGAAGAGAGAGAGAGAAAATGCAGATATCTGAATATTTGGGGAGGTTCTAGACCCAGATACTTTTCGTCAAAAAAAAGTTTCTCTGGTTGAGATAGACCTCTTCTCCTCTCCCCTTCACCTCATAAGTGCTTTTAAGGCTGGGATTCCCAGCCCTGGATGCTCTTGGGAATTACCTGGGGATGCCGTAAAAATATTGATGCCTTCACCCCACCCCCAGAGATTCTGAATTAATTGGGTGAGGATTCCACCTGGGCTTTGGGATTTTAAAATGCTCCCCAGGTAACTCTAATGTGTGAGAATGTTGCTCCAAGGAATGCCTAGAGGTCACCTGGAAACCTACTTCCTTAGTCCAACCTGTGCAAGTGATTCTGCCTTTTGAAGTAAGGGGTGAATTCATCTGGTGCTGAAGGATAAGTAGAGTAGAGGGAGATAGTTTTGTTTTGATTTGTTTTGTTTTTTGAGGGAGATAGTTTTTAATTAAGGGTGCTGGGGAAATAGTGCTGCTAAGAGAGACAGGGAAACAGTTTTCAGGGCATTTCATCAGTTTTGGTTTGGGATATGCTGAGTTTATTTAAAAAAAAACTTATTTATCTATTTTTGCATAGAAGAACTGGGGTGTAGGCCAGAGGTGTGGAGGTGAGAAGATTCACCAAAGACAGAGTGGGGAGCAGAACAAGTAGATCTACTGAAATATACTGCTGAGGGGAGCAGCAGGTGAGACAGAGAGGCCTGCTGCACCAAGTGGGTCAGCTCCCTGGCCCAGGATAGAACTCAGGCCCTAGAGGTAATAGAGCAGAGACTTAACCCTCAGGCCATCAGGGAGGCCTCAGGCTGAGTTTAAAGGAGCATCAGCACCATCCATGTGGTCCCATTCCATGAACAGCGGAAGAATGCTCATAGAATTGGAATATAAATATACAGGTTGGAGAATGTCTTAGTCAATTTGGGCTGATATAAGAAAATACCATAAACTTGATGACTTACAAACAACAGGAATTTATTTTTCATGGTTCTGGAAGTTAGGAGGTCCAAAATCAACGTGCTAGCAGACTAGGTGTCCAGTGAGAGCCCCTAGTGGTTCATAGATCTTTTAGCTATCTTCTCACCTGGTGAAAGGGACAAGGGAACTCTCTGGCATCTCTTTCATAAGGTCACTAATCCCTTGATGAAAAGCTGCCCTTATGATCTAGTCACAGACTTCTAATTGTGGATTTATTTATTTATGCATACAAACACTGGGGTACAGGCCAGAGGTGTGGGGGGTGAGAAGATTCACCACAAACAGAGCGGGGAGCAGAACAGGCAGATCAACAGAAGTACACTGCTGAGGGTAGCAGTGGCACAGCAGGAGAGGTCTGCTGTACCATGTGGGTCCCCTCCCTGGCCGGCAGCAGGGATCGAACTCGTGCTGCAGTGACTGAGGAGGTCTGCTTCATAGTGCGTTGCTTAACCCACTGCGCCACCAGGGAGGCCTGGGTTAGAGAGTTCTATGGCGTGTCTTAAAAGACCATGAATCCTGGGCCTCCCTGGTGGCGCAGTGGGTTAAGCAACACACTACGAAGCAAATCGCAGCCACTGCAGCACGAGTTGGATCCCTGCTGCCGGCCAGGGGAGGGACCCACATGGTGTGGCAGACCTCTCCTGCTGTGCCCGCTGCTCCCCTCAGCAGTGTACTTCTGTTGATCTGCC
>JAGFMF010012226.1:290991-375334 GCA_019455555.1 Galemys pyrenaicus
CTCTCTGTGGTGAATCCTCTCACCCCCCTACACCTCTGGCCTGTACCCCAGTGCTTGTAAGCATAAATAAATAAATCTTTAAAAAAAAAAAAACATGAATCCTACTCATGGGGACTCAGACCCTAAGCACCTCCTAAGACCCCATCAATACCACCACCATCATCCTAATACCATCAATTGCCCGTCAAGATTTCACCTTGAATTGAATTTGAGAGGGAATACAAATATTTAGACTACAGGAGAGCCCCAAGAAGGAGATTAGAAGCTCCTCAAGTTCAGCTGGGGTTGGTTGCCCTCTCCTACCCTCAGGTCAATCAGAAGACTTCCTGGTGTGGGTG
Organism: Galemys pyrenaicus; assembly: GCA_019455555.1. Lineage (NCBI taxonomy): Eukaryota > Metazoa > Chordata > Mammalia > Eulipotyphla > Talpidae > Galemys > Galemys pyrenaicus. The sequence goes on from JAGFMF010012226.1 coordinate 291,330, forward strand.
GGGAGGGGATAAGCTGAGCCCTTGGTATTTTAAAGTGTACCTGCAACAGACCTCTTCTGCCTTGCCTGCTGCTCCCCTCAGCAGTGTATTTCAGTTAATCTGCCTGTTCTGTTCTCCACTCTGTCTCTGGTGGATCCTCTTAGCCCTTGCACCTCTGGCCTGTACCCCAGTGTTTGTATGCATAAATAAATAAATCTTTAAAGTGTACCTGCAGAGCAGGAAGGAGTCTATCCTGAACCTGTGCATTTGTACAACATGCAGATACCATGAAGGTGCTGGTGAAACATCTTCTAAGACAGAAGGTGTTAACACTGAAATTATATAGAGTTTATAATCTAGAAGGAAAGCCATGCACCTAGGCATGGCAGGAGGATGAGAAAGTGCATGGAAAACTAGGGCTCTCCTTTGGACATTTTGGGTTTAATATGCCTTCCTCACCAAATTTCTTGAAAAAAGAACTCATGTTTGCAGCCTCCACTTCCTCACCACCTACTCACTTCCCCCCTAAGTAGAGAGTATTGTTGTCAAAGTTTTGTCTGTGTCTGCCTTTCTTTCATACCCACTTTTTCTTAGCCTTTAAAAATATGCTTTCTGGGCCTCCCTGGTGCAAGGGTTAAGTCTTTGCACTGTGAAGCTATCTGCAGACACTACAGCAAGAGTTCAAGCCCCGGCCAGGGAGGTGACCCATGTGGCTCAGTAGATCTCTCCTGCCTTGCCTGCTGCTCCCTTCAGCCATGTATTTCAGTCATTCTGACTGTTCTGCTCCCCACTTTGTCTCTGGTGAATCCTCTCACCCCCCCCCCACACACACACCTCTGGCTTACCCCCTCAGTAGAGCACAAATAAATGCATAAATAATAAATAAATGAAATAACTCTTTAAGAAATGATAAAGTATGCTTCCACTCCCTACTCTACTGAAACTTTGTTCTCAAATAGTGCCCATGGATGAGAAGTTACCAGGAGCCCAAATCAAAGCCACTTTCACAATTCCCTATTTCTGTGAACCTTCCCATGTTTGTCCTTTGGACCTGGCTTCCCCACTCCCTGGAGTTCAGGGACACATGTTATCTCCTCCCCCTCTACCTCCATACATATCTCTACATCACTCCTCCCTTCCTCTTGTTTTTTTTTCCTCCTTTTCCTCTCTGGATTTTTTCCTTTTCTGAGACTTCCCCTTAAAAATCTCATCTATTCTAAATTCAGACATCATTTCTAACCAAGTGTTTCTCTGCTATGGGCTGAATGTTTGGGGTCCCTCCAGCTTCACATGTAGAAACCTAGTCCCCAGCGTCAAGGAAGGGCCTTTGTAGGAAAGTACATTGGTATTTTGGCAAGTATTACCCCTTTCTCGCACACCAAATAGCAGCCGACACCCAGGTTTTATACGAGCACAGTGGAGACTGTCACAGGTTTCATTGTCACCACCGCAACCAGCTGCTGTGGTGGAAGCATAACCTGGTCTCCATGTAGCCACATCAGCGACTCTGGACACCATGAGCAAGGGTGCCCGTTCTCATCTAGAATGAGGCTAAGGAAGGGCCTTTGTGAGCATGAGGGGGGTGAAAGGGTGCATAGGTCATAAGGGCAGAGCCTCATGAATGAGATTAGGCATCTTATAAAAGAGATGCCAGAGAGCTCCCTTGACCCTTCCATCATATGAAGATACAGTGAGAAATCTGTGACCCAGAAGATGGCCCTCGCCCACGGTGCTGACACCCTGATCTCACCCTGGAGGATCTCCAGCCTCCAGAAATGTAAGAAATAATTTTTTGTTGTTTACAAGCCACCCCAGTCAATGGTGTTATTGTTATAGTGTCCCCAGTGGGCTGAGACAAGCTCCCACAGGTCTCTGCTCCCCTTGCCTCCCTACACTGTTACAGTAGGCCATACTGGGCTCTGATCCAAGTTATCTGCCACCCTCAAGCCCACAGGCATGAACAGCTGTGGGCAGTTGGCCTCTTTTCCTGCCCCTGCCACACTCCCCCAGACCAGCTTCTTTAGCATGACCGGCCTTATTCTTTGCTTCTGATTTCCTGGAGTTCTAGGAACAGGTACTCTGGGTCTCCTTGCAAATCCTTCCTTTCCAAAACCCTAAGCCCATTCTGGTAGGGAACAGAAAATATGTGCGGGGGGAACAAATTCCCCACTAACAGTGAACCCCACATTCTTCCCCAGAGGATTCCCAGGGGGCCCCCCTCTCCCATATTTGTGTCTTTCTGTCGTTCTGGGACTCTACCTGCTCCCACTTTGTCTCTGTCAGCGTTCTCTTTTTTTCCTCCTAGGAGTGGAGATTAGGAAAGGAGACAGGGGGGCGCCAGAAGAGCAGGGTTCTTTACCAGGCTGCATTGGGGTGATAAATGCACTTAGTCTCTTTAATTTTGTCTTTCAGAAATGCACACACACACTCACACACAGATCAAAACAAGTTGGGAATGCCGCGGGGAGCGGGAAGCGGGGAGCGGGACGGCTTCCTCTTGACGTGGGGAATGTCTGCCTCCGGGTTTCCCTTCTGCCCTGCTGCCCAGGGATTGGGGTAGGTGGGAGTATTTACAGAGAAGCGGAACATGGTCTTCATCCCAGGGTAAAGTGACCTGGGAACTGATCCCATCTCATTCCAGAACAACCAAAAGTAGCGATTCTGGATTAGCAAGAAAATACGGGGAGCCTGGGGTGAAGAGACCAGACAGTGCAAAAAAACCAAAACATGGGAGCGAGCTTGCTTGCGGGCGTGATTATCCCCAGGGTCCGTCGCGGTGACGGGAGAAGGGGAGGAGTCTGTTGGTGTGGGAGCGGGGCCTGGCGCCACAAACCCAATCACCGGACTGAGTCACCCCGCTAGGAAGAAAAGAAGGCGGAGCCTGCCGACCAGGAGGCGGGGTTTTGTCAGAGCCGGGGCGGAGCCTACAGAGGTAATGGGCTTGGGGGAACCACCCGTAGGCTGGGGAGTAGAGACCCAGGGAGTTTGTCTGGGGGCGCTGCATTTACAGAGGGTGGGGGCCTGGAGCAACTGAGGGTCCGGCATTAGGCGGGGATCTCTGAAAGCGGCGCCCCTGGGGGTGTGGGCTTTGGCCGGGTTCCTGAGGAACTGGATTCCGAGTGCCCGCAAGGCGAGTGGTTCCGTGGAGGCTGAGTTTAGGATGTACTGAAGTCGGTCGCCCCAGAGGCGGGAATGCACGGCGCCCTTGGGATCCGCGGCGTGACCGCAGAACGCGCTTGGGAGGTCGAGGGGCTTAGGGTGGGGCCAGACTGGGGGAGTCCTTACGGATCCCAGTAATTCTCGTGGTGCTGCGCGGCAATGATGATAACTACCGTGAGGATGGTACAGAGCACCATGGCCGCAATGCCCACCGCCAGGGAGATGAAAGAGAAGTTCCGAGCCTCTCGTGAAGCAATCTCTGCCGACACCATGTCTCCGCGGGCCAAGGCCGTGCGCACCTGCGGTGGAGGGGTGGGGAAGTTGATCAGCTGAGTGCTGCCTTGCCAGCGCGGCCGGCCTCCCTCTAAGATGTTCCATAGACGCCCAACATCCCTGGGAATAAGAAAAGCCGTGTGAGCCCCCCTATTCTTAGGTCGCTCCGCCCTTGCCCCACACACCTGCACAGCCTTGAAGATGGCGATGATGCCCGTAGGCCAGAAGCAGCAGATGGTGGTCAGCACCGCGATGGGCATGTAGTCGTGTGGCGGGCGCCTTGGTTCCAGCAGTGCCAGCCCTGGGCCCTGGGGCGGCGGGGGGAGCGTGGAGGTTACTCCCGTTCCCCCCGTGGTCCCGCCTGCATAGGGCTGTGGAAAGAAGGTTGGGGCAAGAGGAAGTCACTCCAACCCTCTCTAAAGCCCACCAACTTTGCTTCTCCGAGAACCTGGTCATGGACTACCCTCCAAGAGGTCCATAAAATCCCACTTAGGTTCCTCTCAGTTCAAGGTTGTCATTCACCCTGTATTCTTAGGGGTGGGGTGGGGGCTCCAACTCTCTCACCCCCAAGGTGATAGGGCCAGTCAATACTGCTCTGGTCTTATTCAGACTTTCTTATCTCAGAGATCTACCTGCCGGTGCCCTCTCCCCAGTCAGTCCCAGGTCTCTTCTCCCTCATCCTTCTTTGTTCCCAGGGTTCATTCTGGCCCCTCAGTCCAAGCTGTTTCCTTCTTTCAAACCTCCTCTGGATCTCTAGGTTCTGTTCCCCCTTCAGGCCCTGCTCTGTGACTCCAATTAACCACTCGACCCCCTACCCCCATTCCCAGCCTTTCCCTAGTCCCTTCTTCACTGCCTTCTTCACCTGCCAAACATCACTTGACCCCTGAATCCTGTTTACCCAACCCATTAGCTCCCAGTGTGTTCCCAATGCCAAGTCCAGTTCTGTGGGGAGCCTCCCCCCACCCTTTATCTCCCGGGTACTTACCGTGCCCACAGGGTAGACTGGCACGTAGGCAGTGCAAGGCTGTAGCTGCAAGGGGTAGCCCGGGGCTACGTAGCCCCCCAGCGGCAGCGTACCTACCGCCCCCGTGTGCGTGGGCACCACGAAGCCTGGGGCCTGGGCAGTATGAGAGGGCGCCGGTGGGGGCGGGGCGGCAGCAGGCGGCGGTGGGGGCAGTGGGCCCTCGAAGCGAGTCTCCTGTAGGTAAGGGTCGGGTGGCATGCGGGGCAAGGTAGCACAGCCAGGTGGGGGTCCCCCAGCAGCCTGACCGGGGGGAGCGTGGTGGGGGGGCCTCGGCAGCGTGGCGGAGGAGGAGGGACCGCGCTGAGCAGTGGCCGAAGAAGCCAGGCCACCTGCCCCTAAGCGCGGGAGGGTGGCGGTGCCAGACTGGTGATAATGGTGGTGGTGGTGATGGTGCGAGGAGGGGGCTGCCTGTGGGGGTGGGGCGGGAGGCTCGGCGGGGGGCTGGGGCGCATTGTAAGGTGGTGGGGAGGTGTGAGGGACAGAATCTGGGAGTCCTGGGGTGGTGAGCAGAGGGGAGGACATGGAGAGATAAGACAGGGAGAGATGAGGTAAGGAGGGGTTGGGAGAGAAACAGGGTCAGGGATGGAGAAAGATGATGGGAGAGATAGAGAGGAGATGGGTGAGAAGCTGTCTCATTCTTGGGGCAGGAGAGGGGTATCTAGGCCATCTGCTTCCCTCTTCTTCCTTTTAGTCTAGTTTCGAGGTCATGACTCTCCCCTGCTCCTCTCCCTTTCAGCAGTTTGCACCACAGCTTTCACGTGCAGACTAATCTGCTATCCTTGGCCGCTCCAGCTTGCCTACCTGAGCTAGTGCCCTGTGTGCTCATGTGAAGTAGTGCAACACAGTTAACATGTGCTCAATTCAACAGTTGTATAAACACATGTAGGATGAAACGCTCCATTCCTCTGTGGCTCTTAGGGCAGATAGGGTCCTCTGCATTTCCTTTCCCTGACAACCCCCCCCCCCACCATCAGATCATGGCTTCATATTTCCCCGCTGGATGTCCCCATGTGGGCCAGTCTCATCGGTCCATCTGTCACTCCCAGTGATGCTATCCCTGCAGTTCCTGGCGGATGCTAAGCCACTCTTGCACTTCCCTCACCCTCTCAACCTGCCCCCCCTGCCCGTGTTGTTGGCAAGGGATGGGAGGCAGAGACTGAGGAGGGAAGGAAGAGGAGGGAGTGCTAGAAAAAGAGGAGGGGGTCTTGGGGGGGTTGCTGAGGGCTGGATAGGAGAATGGTACCAAACCACTCTTCAGGGAGAGAGGTAAGGAAGGGGGTTGGGACCAAGGGTGGGGGACAATCAGGAGCCCCTAGAAAGGATGGGAGCTTTTGTTGTTGTTGTTTTTTACCTGACTTTTCAGATGACATGCCAGCGGTCTCTCGCTAGGATGGGTCCCTGCAGCTGAAGTCTGGGGTCTCCGGCTGAAGCTAGAGTCTGGGTGCACGGATTGCGCAGCCAGCCGGCAGCGCAGAGATGGAGAGATGAAGACAGCCGCGGGGGGCGGAGGGAGGGGGGGAGCTTAAAGGGACCGAAGCAAGGGAAGGGGAGCTCTTCAGATGTACCCCCCCTCGGTCTCTCTCTGCTTTGAACCAGTCTTTCCTCCTCTCACCCCGGCATTCAAGCCCCCAGTTTGGGCTCCCTTGGAGTTGTCATGGAAACAGGGAGGCAAGCAAGACCAGGCTAGGTGGGTGGGATTAAGGGAAAGGAGGGAGAACTCTTCTAGAGTGTTCCCCTCTAAGACTGGCTGTAGTGATTATACTGTGGGAGGAAGTGAGCAGGTGCTTCAAAACCTCAGTCCCCTGGGGATCTGGTCCACCCCAGTCAGGTCTCCCTCTCCTCAGCTTCCCTCAGAGTCCCTGCAGCCCCCAGGATCTTCTTCCAAATTCTTGGCCTAATTCCCCCACTTCAAGAGACAGTTGTGTATGAAAGAGAACTGTGTACAGAGTACAGACCTTTGATGGCTTCAAGTTGCAAGGCTTGTGACCTCTACCTGGCATGGACTCAATCAGGAGGTTCAGGGTGTGGGGCCTGTGGTGGTGGGGGAGAGGAGGATGGACATGAAGCTTGGAGGATGCATGGATACTTTCATCCTCCAGGGTGAAGTTGCTAGAGCACTTTGGGAGGAGGGAATGAATCAACTGCTCATTTCTGGCAGTTCTGTTTGGAAATGGGTACTAGGTTCCCTTCCCCCCTCCCTTTATTTATTGGCCTTAGAGTTCCTGGGTATCATACTGTTCAGATACATCCCTTAAGTACCTCCCCCCTCCACACACACCCAGGCACACACACCAATACCCCAGCTACCACTCCCCAGTAGACTCAGGGACACAGTGGTGATTGCAGCCTTTTTATTTGCTCCTAGCTTGTGAGAGCGCCTAGATAAGGAGGGGGTGTGAAGAGGGGCAGTTTATTGAGACTAGCAAGACTTGAGATTTTTGCAAAAACACAATCGGAGTATATTACCCGCCTCCCACCTTCAGAACTTCCTGCCCCCGCCTAAAGCAGTGGCCCTGCCCCGCTGTCCTTCCCCTCAGAGCTGACAGTGCTGTAGAAAGGCCCTTTCCTGGGTCATTTCCAGCCCCAGAGATTTAAATCACGGCTCCGTTACCGGTTGTTCTGTTTTTTTGGGCATTCGAGTGGACCCCTGGCCCCCTACCTCCACCCATGCTCACTCCATACAAATCGGCGAACAAACTGTTTATGCGGGGAGACTTTAGATCGGCAAATATCCTGTGAACAGGGAGTTCAGACACGCTGCGAAATCCCTTTCTTGAAGAAAACGTCTTTAAATGATAAGTAAAAGCCCATGGCATCGGGATGTATCGGTGGAGAGGTGCGAGCCGCCTAGAGCTCGCAAGTCTAGACGCGGTGGGAAGGTGTGGGTCAGGAACCACCCACAAGGAATTTCTGGCTGAGGGCCAGATTGTGGGGTCGCTCAGGTTGAAAGACTGGTCAAAGCCACGCCGGCGTGAGTCAGCGCTGCCCCAGAGGCCCTCCGCCCCTTGGGGGTGAGTCGTTTTGCAGAGTGGTTGAGAGTAGGGTCAGAGAAACTGGGCCAGGCTGCACTTTTAGCTCGAGGGGCCTCGAGGACTCTCCGCGACTCTGGAGACAAGGGCACTACACGTACTTCAGAATGAAGAGTTGTAAGACGCTGACCTGGGCGCGCGGGCAGGCAGGGGGTGAGGGTGGGCTCCGCCAGGGCTGGCTTCACCTCCTAGTCGCCTACGACGAAATGGGGATTGCCTTTCCCAGTCTATCCCCCAGCACCCTTGGGGGAAGAGAACTTCGTGGTCCGCGGCGGAACTGCACGCCAAAATTGGGAAGTGAGACGAATGGAGGCCGAGTAATCGAACCTTGGGGTCGCTGGTGCAGCGGGGCCTGAAGAGGCCTTCTAGCGTTCCCCAGGATAAGTTTGCTTCTTCGTCTTCTCCCCCATCATTCTATATGGATCACTCCGCCTATTTCCTCCCCTGATTTTAGGGCGCAATGGAATATTCCATTGCCCCTCCGGTCCCAGGTCTGCGTTGCGGGGGACGCTGGCACGGTTGCCAGGGAAAGCCCCGGACGTGACGGCTAAGCGCGACCCCGATCAACCTGCCCTCGCCTGTCCGTCATTCCCCTGCGCGCGCTGTCCGCACACATTTTCCCTACCCCCGTGGGTTCCAGACTGGGAAGAAGTAAACGGCGGGGGCAGTAAGGCCCCTGGGCCCAGGCCAGGTGGAGTTTGCCCTCTCCAGGTGGCTTGCGCTGCTGTGCAGGGGTCATTCTTGCAAAACCCCGAGTCGTGTCGAGCTAGGGTGAAGCATTAGGAACTTCCGAGGCCTAGGGACCTTGTCTCCTGTGCGCTCAGTTGGGGGCGGGGCTTCGGGTGCGCGCCAGTGCGTCTGCGGGGGGGGGGGGCGGNGGGGGGGGGGGGGGGGGGGGGGTGTATGTGGGGAGAAGGCTAGACGAAGTTAGAAGCCGGCTGTTTTGGGTACGGGCGGAGGAGGCTTAATGGCCTGGGGTCTGTTCCGAGGGGAGGCGGCGTCGTTATCTCTCACAGGCTTTCATCGCCCCCTTCTCAGGCGGGAGCATGCTGGGGCTCTGCGGGCCGCGGCTCCCCCAGGCGGGGATCCTGCTCCAGTTGCTGTTGCTGCCGCTGCTGCTGTCCACAGCCCCTGCCTCCCATCGCGCTTCCTACAAACCGGTCATCGTGGTGCACGGGCTCTTTGACAGCTCATACAGCTTCCGCCACCTGCTGGAATACATCAACGAGGTCTGGTAGGGGACACCCGATTGTGAGTTGTGGGTCGTCAGAGGCGTCTACAGTGGCTGGGGTGGGAGAATGGGAAACTGAAAGCTGCCCCTTTGGGCCTGCCCAGTTCCTCACGCAGCTGGTGCTGGCATTGGGAGAATGGGGAACAATATCCCTAGTCTAGAAGGGCACACAGTAGGCACGTGGACGCTGGTGGGAGGAACTTCTCTACGGAGGGGCTTCACCGTCCTTCCTGGTTGTCGCATTGACCCCTTCCACAGACACACCCCGGAACGGTGGTGACGGTGCTCGATCTCTTCGATGGGAGAGAGAGCTTGCGGCCTCTGTGGGAACAGGTGCAAGGGTTCAGAGAGGCAGTGGCCCCCATCATGGCAAAGGCCCCTGAAGGGGTGCATCTCATCTGCTACTCACAGGGTAGGTGTCCTGCCCTTCCCCCTACCCCCAGTCCCAAGTCCTGTCTGAGTCTTGACCCGTATAGGAGGGACACTAACTGGCATCTCCAGCCAGAACTACAGTCCCGAGCTCTCCTTTTCATACATTCTGGCACCTGGGTCTTTTCTCTGTGTGCTTTCTCCCTTTACCCAGAGTTTTGGACACCAGGGTTAATAGGGAGTAAAAAGCACCCAAGAGCTAGAGTCAGAAGACCCAGAATTCTGGCTTTGTCACTTACACGAAAAGTGACCTTTGGCCACAAGGCTCTCTTAGGCCTCAGTCTCCTTTCTGTCTTTGTCCTGGGCCAGGAGGGGGTGGGAGAGGAAGCACCATTCCTAAGCCCCTTTCCACTGTGGTGTTCTGCTTCCAGGGGGCCTGGTATGCCGGGCGCTGCTTTCTGTCATGGATGAACACAATGTGGATTCTTTCATCTCTCTCTCCTCTCCACAAATGGGGCAGTATGGAGGTGAGTTGGTGCCATGGACTCCCTATGGGGCCCCAACTGTGGGAGCACAAAGGTCTGGGGCTACTTGGCACTGCTATTCTCTTACCAGACACGGACTATTTGAAATGGCTCTTCCCCACCTCCATGAGGTCTAACCTCTACCGGATCTGCTATAGCCCCTGGGGCCAGGAATTCTCCATCTGCAACTATTGGCATGGTGAGTAAGGGACATCAAGGTAGGGAAGGGGTAGCCTGGAGGGTAGAACCTGCTGCTCCCACCTGTACCTAACTGATAGCAATGAGGATGATAAGTGATGACGACTTAAGCATGTACTAAGGACGTACTGCGTAGACAGACTGTGCAGAATGCTCTGTGGAACCTTATTTCCTCAGGAAGAAGAGTCAGGTGCAAGGGTCATAAGTTTTATCTTTTAAAGTGTGAGACAGTAAATGTCTTGGCTTTTCAGGCCACGTAGTCTCTGTCAGAGCTATTCAGTTCTGCCACAGCAGAGTGAAAGCAACCGTCACCACATGCTAATGAATGTGTCTGTGTTCCCATAAAACTGTATTTACAGAAACAAGCAGTGGGTTGACTGTTGCCCATGACTCATGATTTGCAAACGCTTGGAGTAGTTTTTAAGACAATAGGTGTTGGGTCCAGACTACTCGAGTTTGAAGCCTTCCCCTACTGGGTGACTTTGGGCAGTTTGCGAAACCCTGTGACTCAGTTTCCCTCATCTGTAAAATTATAACATGATACTTGTTTTATAAGGAAATTACAAGCATTAAATAAATGAATGTAATGTCATCCAACAAGGATGGATGCTAGATAGTAGGTGCTAGATAAAGTAGTAGGTGCTACTATCTAGCACCTGCTAGATAAAGTAGTAGGTGCTAGATAAAGGTGTCTGCTGTCATGTTAACTGTTACGATTGCCACTATTACCGTACACCTTGTCTATTACTGTAGCCTCCTGACTGCTCTTCTAGCCTCTGGTCTTGTCTCCTCTCCCTTGTTCTCTGACCATCTTTCTAACTGCTGTTTGTACCCAGACCCCCACCATGACGACTTGTACCTCAATGCCAGCAGCTTCCTGGCTCTGATCAATGGGGAACGAGACCATCCCAATGCCACTGGTGAGACCTCAGGCTCATACCTGGCCTCCATTTTCTGCTTCTGTGACCTCCTGTGTTCTCCTCTCCAACCTAGCTGAGCCCTGGGACTGACTCACCTTCTCTTCTTCCCACCCTGCAGTATGGCGAAAGAACTTTCTTCGTGTGGGCCGCCTCGTGCTGATTGGGGGCCCAGATGATGGTGTTATTACTCCCTGGCAGTCCAGGTAATAAGGGACTGTGTGGCCTGAAGATTGGCTAAGGATACCCCCAGCCCCTCCAATTTTTATCTCATGCCTAAAACTGCCCTGCTCCTCCCACTGATCGGTTGATGTCCACACCTTCCATTTATCCAGGACGAAATCCCCTAGCCCTTTTTATCTAGTCACTAAATCTTGCTACTGCTAATTCCTCTTCATCTCTAGGCACCCACTTTATAAAAACTTTAGCTTTGAAATATTTACAGATTCACAGGTAGTTGAAAGATAGAGAGGTCCTGTGTGTTCTTCACCCAGTTTCCCCAGTGGTTGTATCCTGTGAAACTACAGCACAGTATCAATTTAGGAAATGGACATTGGTACTATATGTGTGAATAGTCCCATACTATTTCATCACATTTTTTACCACCTCTTTTATTTAGCAGGACTACAATGTACTCGCCTCAATCCTGTTTCTCAGGAAAATCCATGACTCTGTCTGTGTCTCTTATAGATCATCATGAGCTATCTGAAATGTCATCTGAGTCCCTTTAGTCACTCAGCAAAAATTCATTGAGCACTCTGCGCTCAGGCTCTGTTCTAGGCCCTGGAGAAACACTGGTAAATGGAAGAAAAGTCCCTATAATTAGGTAGTTTACATGCTAGTCAAGGAGACATAATAAATATGTCAGGTGGTAATAGAGTGAGGCAAGGGGGAGATAAGATGATTAGAACCTATTTTATTACTTATTTGATTTTCAAGTCATTTTATTAATTGAACCATACAAAAGACCCCCCACCACATTTCTGCCACCCCCATTTTCTTCCGTAGTGAATTGAGAAGGATTAGGCTGACACTCCCCCAAGAACCATTTTACAAAACACAGAAGAGGAGACACAAAAATAGCAACAGACAAAAGAGGAGGAAATAGGACCATACACTAGTTGAACAGGGGTTGTCATCTCTGCTGTTTTTCTGTGTGTGTGGAAGAGAGAAACCAGAGGCCCATGTTCTTTCTCATGGCCACAGATTGCTGTGGAACCTATTTTATTTATTTATGCATAGAAGAACTGGGGTACAAACCAGAGGTGCAGGGGGTGAGAAGACTCACCAGAGACAGAATGGGGAACAGAACAGGCAGATTGACTGAAATACATTGCTGAGGGGAGCAGTGGGCATGACAGGAGAGGTCTGCTGTGCCATATGGGTCCCCTCTCTGGACAGGGATCGAACTCGTGCTGTAGTGGCTGCGGATGCTTCATAGTGTGGTGCTTAATCCCTTGCGCCACCAGGGAGGCCCCTGGAACCTATTTTAGATGGTGGTCAGAAGTCACCCTGAATGAGTTGTCATTTGAACAGAGACTGGGGTAAGTGAAAGGGATTCTCCAACAAACTGAGGGAGTAATGACCTAAGGGGAAGGAGTAGCATTTGCAAAGGTCCTGGGGCAGGGGAATAATAAGGAGGTGAGTGAGAGTAGAGAGCAGGGTGCTAGAGTGGTGGAAGAGGAGGTGAAAGGTACAGGGAACCAGTTATGTGGAACCTTTGTAGGGGAAAGGCCCTTGATTTCCATTTCTAAAATATGCATAACATAAAATTTACTGTTTTTAAACAATTCAGTGGTACTAAGTTCATTCACACTATTGTGTAAACATCACCGCCACCCACCTCCTCCAGAACTGTTTTCTTCTTCCCAGACTGATGCTCCATCCCCATTAAACAGTAATAATAAGATCCTACCTCTTCACCAGTCCCTGGTGATCAATGCTCTTGCTTTTTTATTCTGTGTGAAAAGAGAAGGCGTCAGAGGTTTTGAATGAAGGAGTGACAGCCTTCATAGGAGTAAGGGGTGGGATTTTTTTTAATATCTCATGTCACATCCACAACTTTCTGAAGATAGTAATAGCTCATGATTAGAAAGCACCTTTTATGTACCAAGGCACCATTGTAAGCCATTCAAATAAAGCTTACTTAATCCACACAACAACCCCCTGGGGTAATTACTATTATTCTCACTTGATACATATGAAACTTAGGTGCTAAAAGATGAAATAACTTGGATAGTTTGTAGAGTTAATAGGTGGCCGACTCAGGCTTTCTGATTTAACCACAATGTTTTACTTCCTCTTTGCAAAGGGAGGTCTATGTAGGACAAAGGATAAAACAAGATCAAATCCACAGTGGGGAGTGTGGCAGAGCTGGACTGCAAATCTGGGTCTGTGTGCCCTACTGCCCTCCACGTGGCCTTGGCTCCCAGTCCAGCTGCCCGTGAACCTGGGTGTCTCCCACAGCGCGCACGGTCTGTTGTTAGCCTTTGTCAGGCACGGCCTCCTCCAGGTCAGGGCCATCTCTGGGAGGCTTTTGTGATGTGCTAAAACTAGGGTTATGGCCCCTCTTTGCTCGCATGGCCCATCTCACCAGTGTTAGCATTAGCTCTTAGTAACCAGCATCTGCGTAGTGCCCTTGCTGGTTTAATATTCCTAAGAAAGTTTAAAGACCTCTTATTTTCAAATAATTTCCTACTGAAGTGACCAGGTGGTACAAAGCAATTGTGTATAGGCTTCATCTAGATTTCCTGGTGTTATTTTACCTTGTTTACTGCAGTGTTCTCTCTCAAGATGTGTGTGTGAACCCTTGGAGCACAGGTTGTAGACATGAGGTACTTTTCTCTAAAACTTCAGAGCGACTGTTTCCTAGCTCTAGGATATTCTTTTACATATTCACAATAATTATCAAAACCAGGAAATGAACATTGGTGCTCTATACACTTGGTTCAATTTTTAAAAATTGTTCTTATAGGAAAAAAAAAATCAGTGCAGGGACCTCCCTGGTGGCGAAACGGGTTGAGCGCCACACTGTGGAGCTTCCGTGGAGTTCAGTTCAATTCCTGGCCAGGGAGGGGACCCACATGGCGCAGCAGACCTCTCCTGTCTCGACTGCTGCTCCCCTCAGCAGTGTATTTCAGTAGATCCCTCTGTTCTGCTCCCCACTGTCTCTGGTGAATCCTCTCAACCTCCGCCTCTGGCCTGTACCCCAGCTCTTGTGTGCATAAAATAGATGAAATCTTAAAAAAAAAAAAGCAGAGTCCAGCCCAGGTTCACATGTTGCATTGGTTGTCCCTCTTTGGCTGTTTAACCTGGAATACGTCCTTAGTCTGTCCGTGACATTGATATATTTGCAGTGTGTGGCTCAGCTCTTTTGTAGGATGTCCCTCAGCTTGGGCCTGTGAGCTGTTTGCTCACGATACATTCCAGGTTATACATTATTGATAGGGATTCTTCAGAAGTGACCCTGTGTTCCCAGCGTATCACCTCGTGAGATACATGCTGTCTAGTTATTTCGAGTACCTTCCCTGCTGCCTGTCTCCAACCGCTGTGCGTTCCTGAGGGACCCTAGCCCATCTTGATTTTCTCCAGCTCTCCTGATACCCCCCCTTCCTCATCTCTTTGTAGCTTCTTTGGTTTCTATGATGCAAATGAGACTGTCTTGGAGATGGAGGAGCAACTGGTGAGCCCCCTAGAATTACATCCTTGTTTTCACCACACACATCCAAACTCAGTCTGTGGTCCTGTCTGTCACCAATCTGGGAGCTTAGGGGTTCGCTCTGTGGGGAGGGGGTCCAGGACACCAGCAGGAACTCACTTTGTCTCTCCCCGTGTCTTTCTTCCCTTTGCCTTTACCCACCTCGAAGGTTTATCTGCGCGATTCCTTTGGGTTGAAGACTCTCTTGGCCCGAGGGGCCATAGTAAGGTGTCCGATGGCTGGGATCTCCCACACGACCTGGCACTCCAACCGCACCCTCTATGAGACCTGCATTGAACCTTGGCTCTCCTGAGGACATCCCCAAGGAACCCCAGGACACCCCAGCCCAGAGACCAAGTGGTGGCCTTGGATAGCAGATGCCAGGCGCTGGTGTGCCTGTGACCGCCTCATTGTTCCCACACTGCCCCCACCAACCAGGGCGCCCTTCTCTGCTCCTCTGTGAATGACAAATCCTGGTCTCCCCCACCTTGTGTCTTCTCATCTGGGGGTTGCTTCATGCTCTCCCATCCTCCCAAGGCCAAGGGTGGGAAGTGAGAAACCAGGTTTTTAACTTGTGGCTGCTGCTGCTGCTCCTCCATCTCTGGCTGTACAGGAGGGGAACCCAGCCTCTGCCCACCACAGGGGTCTCCTTCCAGGCCACTCAGGACATTTTTAGCTTCTGTTCACCCATGTTCCCCTTTTCTCTGAACTTCCCTGTCGTCAGCCTTCCCAACCCCCATAAAGACTACTCATGAGAGTGGGGTTCTGAGGCTCTCCTATGAAGACAGTTCCGTTCTTGAAATGTCAGTGTTGGGGAATATCTGTGGCCTGTGAGGCCCATCTCAGGTTTGGGGATCCCCCAGTCCCTATGTTCAGTGTTGGGGTACCCCCTGGGAGCCTAGTTTCTTTGAGGCCCCAGCCCCTTTTAGCTACCCTTGAATGGGTATTACTCCTGTATTTATGGAAATAAAGTTCCATTTCCTCAATTTGACTTGGCTTATTTCCAGGTGAGGGCGACCTGGCTCCCCAAGGAGGGTGGGGTTGGAAAGCCTCAGGCCTGGGTGCCCGGATGCCTGGTGTGGGGTGGGGACCTCCTTGGTGTTTCCTCTCTCTCAATGCCCATTCTGTGTGGGTTCCTGGTTCTCTGCGGGTTCTTTCCTGCTAAGGACAATTCTCTTCCTGTCCCAGCCTAAGATGGGGAGCTGAGTCCAGGGCTCCAGTGGGTTGCGCCCTAACCACATGGGTGAAATGCGCCTGCCACCCCCAGGCCAGACAAGGGGGCTAAGGGTCAGGATGGGCATCTGTTGTGCCCCTTTTTGACCTTTTGTGGGCCAGAGCTGGGTGAGGGACTGGACAATGAGTCTCCTCTTCCTAGAAAGAAGGAATTTTGGTGGGGACAATGGGGCCCTGTGTGCTCTGCATGGTTGACTCAGTGCTGCTCCCCTAGGCCTTAACAAATGTCATCAAGAAATGGGGGCCGTTTTCCCCTTAGTGCCCTGGGCTGTCGCAGTGCCGCCCTTTGTGACAACTTGCCCTTCTTTCCTCAGCTGATCTTGCCTGTTCTCCCATGACCTGACCCTACTTTGTTCTCTGCCAGCTCTGTTTCTCTCCCTACCCTCCCCAGTCTGTGTTGAGTTGAAGGTGGGGAAGGAGCCAGGGCCAGGGGTGCTGGTGTTATAGAACCAGATGCCTCTGCTGATTTGGGGGGTCTGTTAGTAGAGGGCATCAGAAGGTTGGGAAATCCTTTACTGGATGGGGGTGGGTGAGGCTATGGGACTTGGACCCCAAGGAGCTGACTTAGCTGAAGCCATGGAGGCGGCTTGTGGGAGGGGGCAGGAATGGGAGGACCCTGTCTGGCCCAGCCCCTCCTCTCCACTGCAGCCCGCCCACCAGTTTGAGCTGCTGCTGCTAAGGCTGGGCTGCCTGAAGTCTCCCGGAGAAAGGGAAAGACAGGTGGGAGAGAATGTCAGTGGGGAAGGAAGGGGGGTGGGGAGTGTCACTGAGATCCTTAGAGGGAGTATGAATTGGGGGTGTTGTATGAGTGAGGGTGTGGTATGGAGGATAGCAGGAATGTGTTTACGGTGTGGAGACTCCAGGTGTGTGGGTGTGTGTGCAAGGTGTGAGGGGGTGTAATGGTGAAAACAAGATTTGAAGATACGAAGACCAAGGCAGAAGAGTGTGTATTAGAGGAGGGTCTGAGGGGATGGCTCGTGGGGGAGGGGGTGCAGAGGGGAGGTGGAAGAAGTGTGTGTCAGGGAGCTTGAGTGAGGCTGCATGGACCATCACATACTAAGGGGAGGGGTGGTGGTAAATGTTCACTCAGGTGTAGACAATCCCATGTGTACAAGTGTGGCTAGTACAAGTGTGTACATGTGATTGTCCTGTCTTCCTTCAAGGGTACCAGCATCTGCTCTTGGAGCAGCTGGAGCTGGAGAAATTACTAGGAGGTGGGAAGGCCCCCCCTTCACTTCTTCTTGCCCACAGCTACAGAGTCTGCAGTCAAGGAGAATCATGGGGTCCAGGGCTGAACTGTGCACTCTATTGGGCGGACTCTCATTCTTCCTGCTACTGATGTCAGGCCAGGGGTCCAAGGGTGGATCCCCCAAAGACAGGTGACAATGGGGTCAAGGTCTTTACCAAATCTGCTGGGGAAGGGTTTTACTAGCAAAGAAGTTTAGAATGGGAGAGAGGCTGTCACCTTGAGGGAGGGGGGCCTCAGTGGAACCTTGATGGAAAAGGGTCTCGGCTCCCCTAGGCCTGGTGCCCTCAATGTCTCCTACCCTTCACCACACATGGTCCCAGTCAGGGAGTCTGCTCCAAGCAGATGCTGGTGGTCCCGCTGCGTTACAATGAGTCCTACAGCCAACCGGCATACAAGCCTTACCTGACCCTGTGTGCTGGGAGGCGTGTCTGCAGCTCCTACAGGTGAGGACTGGGAAGCCTGGATCCCGGGGTGTCTTAAGAACTTCAAGAAGCCCAGCCAGGACCCTAGGCCAACATCCAGAACAACGTGGGCGCTGTGTTCCAGGACCACTTACCGGGTGGCATGGCGAGAAGTGAGGAGGGAGGTGCAGCAAACCCACGCAGTGTGCTGCCAGGGCTGGAAGAAGAGGCATCCTGGGGCACTCACCTGTGATGAAGGTGAGGCTGGGTCTCCCAAGGCCTGGAGGGGACGCTAGGGAGCCTGGCAGCCTGGCGTTGCTCCCCTGCTGAACCCCACTTCCTGTGCACTACAGCCATTTGTGCCAAGCCCTGCCAAAACGGAGGCATCTGCATTCGTCCTGACCAGTGCGAGTGCGCCCCCGGCTGGGGTGGGAAGCACTGTCATGTGGGTGAGTTGGCTCGAGTTTCCGTAGCTTTCATAGCAGCAGCACCAGGACCTCCTAGTTCACTGGGGACGGGCCCGCCCCAGTCCTCAGCTCTGCCCTCTTTCCGGTAACTAGACGTGGATGAATGCAGGACGGGTGTCGCCCTCTGCTCGCACGGCTGCATCAACTCCGCAGGCAGCTTCACCTGTGGCTGCCCTCGGGGCCTGGTGCTGAGCCCAGACCGGCGCACCTGCATGGAGGGCTCCTCAGAGTCTCCAACCAGTGCCAGCATCCTCAGCGTGGCAGGTGAGCAGATGGAAGTTGGGGGCTTGGGAGCGAAGGGGAACGCTGCTGAGTGGGTGAAGCCCTCCTTCCCTCCGCCCTCTCCCTCCACCTCCAGTGAGGGAAGCAGAACAAGGTGAGCGCGCCCTGAAGCGGGAGATTCGGGAACTTCGAGGGAGGCTAAAGCGGCTGGAGCAGGTAAGTGGCAGCCTCTGGGACCAAACCCGCAGGGAGGGGGCGCCCTGAGGCTTCTCTTTCTTTGTAGTGGGCAGGTCAGGCTGGGGCCTGGGTCAGAGCGGTTCTGCCTGTGCCACCTGAAGAGCTACAGCCTGAAGTGGTGGCAGAGCTGTGGGGCCGGGGAGACAGGATCGAGTCTCTCAGCGACCAGGTGCTGCTGCTGGAGGAGAAGCTGGGTGCCTGTGAGTCTGCTCCTCACCGCCCCACACCCACCGCCCTAGGCCACTTCCCTAATTCACTCTTCTCTCACCTCCATCCTCCCCGACTTCCCCAGACAGCCCCACTTCCCCACCCCTTTTGGCATAGCTCCAATCCAGCGCCACTCATTGTTGAGTGAGAGTATTAAGTCTCTCGAGTGCTGCCCACTCCAGACTGGAGGCAACCCCGGTGTCTGCCTTTCATCTTGTCCTTAACCAGGCTCCTGTGAGGACAACAGCCTGGGCCCGGGGTCTCCATCGCAGGCGGAGATAAAGAACATGAGGAACCCACCAAGATAAAGGAATCAATAAAGGAACTGCTGCAAAGCCCCTGCCCCCTAATTTATACAGAAAGTGGACTCACTAATCCTTTGGGATTGGCTGGCTGGAGAGCTGCAGATACTTATCTGCCACTAAGAAGCAAGGAGCACCTTGACTGACGAAGGGTGGGCAGACTGCCTGGGCAAGAACTGCTCCTTCAACTCCTCGACAGACAGCCAGAAAGTGCCCAGATCTCTCTCAAGCTTTATTCTCCATTTCTTGCTATTATCCAGATAATTAATAAAACCAACCACACAAAACTGGGCCCCACTCTTTCCTTATGCTCCCAACCCACCTCCCAGGTTGTGGGCACAGGTCTGGGGTGGGTGGGAGGCAGAGAGTGGTTAATGCCATAGGGAGGAAATGAAAACTGGCTCAGAGAGGGGAAGCCTCAAAAGAAAGAGAAATAAATTAAAAGCCCTCCTATCCCCTCCAGCCAGGGTTCAGATCCTTTCCCCAGCTCCCCAGAAGCAAGGTGAGTGCAGCACCTGATGTCTGCCTCTTCCCTGGTGTCTGTTTAGAATGGAGCAGCTGGGCTGCAGGGGGCTGGGTGGGGCCAGGACCACCGAAGAACTGTACCATTGGACAGGAGGAAGCAGAAATGTGGAGACCAAACTGGCACCCAGGAGTGTGCTCCACCCTGGGCGCCTGGGCACAGGCGGGGATGAGCCCTCTGAGTCTGAAGAGTGCAGCCTTCCGGACAGGAGGCTCCACGGAGGGAGGGAAAACGCTGAGGAGTGTCTGTCGCCGGGTGAGCCTGGGAGGGGTGTTCCAGGCATCAGCTTCCAGCCACAGCATGAGTCTTCTCACCAAAGGATGAGTCCACTGATTCCACGGACTGGGGGGCGGGGTGTGAACTGTTCCATAGAATGGATGAGTCTACTGGCCAATGTGGGGTGGTAGACAGGGAGAGACCACAAAGGAAGAGAGTCCACTGGGGACAGGATGGAGTGTTCCCACCCTGTGTAGGCTGAGCCACTGAAGATAAGAGGGAGGCAAACTTCCCACAGACAAGATGGCACAGGAGGTGGGTGGGGTCAGAGTGGAGACTGCACCTAGGTAAAGAATCTGGAGGGGAGGGGGGAGCTGGGAAGGGGCAGGGAGTGGTGCTGTATCCACATTCACTTCAGAAGTTGAAGATTCCAAAGAAGAAGACAAGTGGGGGGAGGGTAAATGAGGAAGAGGGCTCGTTCAGCCCTATTTCAGGGCCCACTGGGCTGGGAGGTCTGGAAGGAAAGTTGGGGAGGTGGGAGGGGAGCTCAGAGCCGGGCCTCTGCCACCCCTCCAGGCTTCTTCACATAGTCACCCCCACCCCGGCCATCGGTGGAGATCTCCCGGAACACGGTGAGCATGGAATGCCGGACTCTGTCGGCCAGAGTTGGGACGTCATCTGGTGTCAGCCCTTCTGTGGGCACTGGAGGCAGCACCCGAACCTGACATCGCCCTGGGCGGGGAATGAGCACTGTCAGGACCTGTAGACCCAGGCTTCTACCCATCGCTGGGGCCCACTTTCTGTGCCTCCCTGCTGTTCTGTTTACCCTAGACCACTATCTCTTGGCTTGCCAGCGGCTCCCTGCTCTCTGAGGCATCCCTGAACTAGGCTTCCAGACACTTCATAGCACCCTTCCAGTCCCCACTGCCTAGGTGTGGCCTTTCCTACTGAGCTGTTATTTTTATAGCTTTGTACGTACAGACTTTATCGTCCCTATTAGACAGTAACAGCCCTTCCTGGAGGGACCGATAGTCACCCCTTTAGCACGGTGTGATGAGTGCTTAATAAACAGTGGCTGACTGTCCTGTGGATGTCTCAGGTCAGACACTGACCAATCCCCCCGCCTCCTGAGGACCTCTCTAGCCTCTCCCATGGCCTTGCTGACCAGCCCCAACCCCGGATCTGCTCAGAGCCCTCACCGGAAGTGAAGCGGCGCTCCTTCTTGCAGTAGAAATCTTGATAGGATGACATGACGATGGGGACGATGGGAACCTGAGGAGCGGAAGGAGACATCAGCTCACAGCTCCTTTCCAGACCCTTTGACAAGCCTGTGCTGAGAGAGGAAGGGATGGCGGGGGCTGGAGCTCAGCAGCAGGAGAGCTAGTACTCACCTGGGCCTGCACTGCAAGGTGAAAGGCCCCACGTTTGAAGGGCAGCATGGAGCCATTATGGTTTCTCGTGCCCTCGGGGAAAACCCAGACCCGCACCTAGGGAAGAAAGAGTATCAAGAAAGACACACAGAGGGGTCAGAAATGTTTGTGAGGCTTCAATGGTACCACTGAGGCCCGCTGGCCCTGTGTATTAGTTCATTTACAGCTATTTCGCTCTAGAACCGCCCCAGCCCCCATTTTTCCAGGGTAACTCACGTCCTGGGTGAGCAGGGTCTGGGCAACCTCGGACATGACACTGATGGCATCCCCAGTGCGCTTCCGGTCAATGAAGATGACTCCTGCCAGCCAGCAGGCCAGTCCAGCAGAGCCAGCCCACAGCAGCTCCCGCTTGGCAATGGGCACACAGCGGCCTGGCAACACCTCCATCATCCCTTGGGCAGAGGCAGGAGTGGGTGAGCATCAGGGGGTAGGCAGCCCTCCTGCCCAGGCCATCACCCACATTACTAGGAACTAGACGTAAAGGAAGAGGGAGGCTGGAGGTAGGAAGGGGTGCTGATGAGGGCAGTTCTACCCCAGGGAGAGAAGCTTGGGATGGGAGCAAGGTGGCCACAACTGAGAGGAGGGGAAACTGAGGACCTATAGGGGAGGTGATTCTGGGGAGGGTCCAGGAAGGAGGACATGGCTAGAAGCTGTGCCCTACAGGGGGGTCTCACCAAGCAGGTCGAGAGAGCTCTGGTGGTTGGACACCACGACGTAGGGTTGTGAAGGAGGGAAGTGGTGAGCCCCTCGCACCTCCACTCTGATCCCATACAGGTATTTGACATGGAGCAGCATCAGGCGCAAGATCCTGTGGGGTCATGGCAAGGGATTCCAGCAAGATCCACTGACATCCACCTGCAAGCCTCGGCTCCCCCCAACCCACCCTCTGTGCGGGCAGTGTTGCAGTCCTCTCCCCTTCCTGGTCCCTGTGCTCTCCGTCTCTCCTGCGCACCCAGGCCCTCCCCATCCACAGCTCACTCTGACCCTTAGGTTTCCTCATCACCCAGTCCCCCTCACTTCATGTTCTCAACGTTGCGTCCTCGCACGGCACACACAGGGATGGCAAGCACAGCCAGGAAGAGGATCCAGCCATTGTAGAAGGCCATCTTGAAGAAGTACTTGGCACTGGGGCTGCAGAACCACAAGGTAGGCAGCAGGAAGAGCAGCAACAGGAAGAGCAGCAGCAGCACCGTCCATACCCCGGGCCACAGCTCCATTCTGGCCACCTGCAGGGGACAGGGAAGGGAGAGTGGACCCGATCCCTGGAGGGGAGCAGGGCAGGCAAGGCACACCAGTTAGGGCTGTGAGGTCAAGGGCAGAAGATACAGGACAGGGCCAGAGTTCCCATGGATGGGGCAGTGGGAAGGGCGCTTAGGAGAGCTCTCTCATCCATCCCTCTCCCCCAAGACTCCAGATGTATACAGACAAGAGACATGCCACATGGACACAATTCAAGACACATGATGATAAGAGGAGAATAATGATGACAGCTAACACTTGATTTATAATGGTCTGTACCCGTACTGTCAATATGGCGGCCACTAGGCACCTGGATGGCTACAGAACCTGAAACGTAGCCTGCTGTGAGCTGCGATCTGTTGAGGTATAAAACACACCTCAGATTTCAAAAACTGAACAAAAAACAATATAAAAAAATCCCCTTAAAAATCTTTTATTTTGGGGGCCTCCCTGGTGGCACAGTGGATTAAGCAACGCACTATGAAGCAAACCAGAGCCACTGCAGCATGAGTTTGATCCCTGGTGCCTGCCAGGGAGGGGACCCACATGGCATAGTGGACCTCTCCTGCCTCAACCGCTGCTCCCCTCAGCAGTGTGTTTCGGTTGGTCTGCCTGTTCTGCTCCCCACTCTGTCTGGTGAATCCTTTCACCTCCTGCGACTATGGCCTGTACCCCAGCTCTTGTGTGCATAAATAAATAAATCTCTTAAAAAATTAAAAAAAAACTTTTATTTTGGTTACCTGTTGATCAATATAATAAACTTTCAACATACTGTTCAACAAAAATACAATTAAAATTAACCACGCCCTGTTACTTTTTACCTTTTTTAGTAGAGTTACTAGAAAAGTAATTAATTACACATATGGCTTGTTGGACAGGGCTGGTCTATATACTAGCTAAATCCTTAAATCATCCACACAATTTACATTTTATTGGAAAAAGGTCCAGAGAAGTAAAGTAACTTACCTGAGATCACACAGCTGCTGAGATCATTCCTAGCTTAAGCCTAAGCAGCTCCTGCTCCTAACCCTTTGGCTACACTGCAGTCACGCGCACGCAGCCGACACCACGAGAGTGACAAGACACCCGCAGATAATCTCAAGGGCTAACTGGCAAGAAGGAAGGCTTTGTCACTAACACACTAACCCATCCACACAAGTCTAGATACTTACAATCACACCCAGAGACAGGTAAAGGAATGTAAATGTAGACCTAGAAAAGTTTCCCTCTACCAGGCCGCCTCCCCCATCCCAGATAAATCCACAAACATACCAGGAGCAGCGACAGCCACCAATCGTGCCTCCACAGACAGGCAAGCACATCTACCACTTTCCTCCCTCTCCTCTAGAACTGGAGGCAGTTTGGAGAAGCAACTAAGTGCAAGTCTCACCAAATTAAAAAACAAAACAACCCAAAAACACGAGGGCAGAGTCATACCACTTGTTGCAGGAAAGAGCTCTCAGGAAGAAGCAGCCCTGGCACTGGAATCTGCCTTCTAGGCTTTTCCTCCTTCCTCAACTTGCCTCACTGCTGGGGGCAGGGTCCTAATTCACAAAAAGGGTGTTCAGGCAAATACCTGTTGTTCACAGTGAGGCCATGGGCACTCCCTGCCAAGAACAGGAAGGACTGAGCTCAAAAGGCAGCAGCCCATTGCTGAGAGGCCAGCAGCTCCATCCCACTTCCCCTGCAAGTTCAGACCTGCTCTTCTCCCCTGGACTCTCTGCAACAGACTCCTCTTACCCTCATACCATACTACGACCTCTTGTCTTCCACATGACCACCACTGACATTTTTCTATAACACAAATCTGAGCATTTGTTTTGCCCAAAAACCCTCTGACAAGTTAATGTCTGCTCAGATCTCTGACCACATCCCCACAAGCGCCTTTTTCGCTCCAGTCAAGCATCAACTTCAGTTCCTCACACACCATGATCCTTCATGCTTCTGTGCTGTTAACATGTTGTTTCCTTTAGCTGAAATGCCTTCTGCCTCTTCTTTATTTGCCTCACACAGTTCAGTGTCACAGGTTTTGGACAGCTTCCTGAACCCCTCCAGTCCTGGGCTTTCATTAAGCTTTTATCTTGACCACTGGGTCTCAAAGTATAGAACTGCAAATCCTTGACCCTTACCCCAGAATTTTTGAATCACAAATTCTGGGCATGGGGCCCATCAATCTATAGTTTAACAAGTGCTCCAGGTGAACCTAACGGCACGTAAGTTTGAGAACCACTGAGGTGGACACCACACTATGTGTAACAAGCTGCTTATTGGTATTTTTATTCCTCCCTAGTCTGTAAGTAGCTTGAGGACAGGACTCTGTTTTATCCCCAGTGGCCAGGACAGGAGGAAGACAAGGTACAAAATAAACATATGCTGAGCGGATTATAAGGCTGTACAGCACCCACTCAACTGTACTTAATGAGAGATGCCAGTTCTTATAATCAGATATAAGGCGACAAGAAAGCCATGAACATACCAAGTCCCACAGTAACCTTCTCACACGCACACACAGACACTATGCGGCCTGAGCAAACAAGCACCATCTCACACACAACAAACGGAAGGGGGATCGACACACCACACAGTGGGGGACAGAGAGAGTGCATGGCGGGACTGACCCTGTGACTAGCTGAGCTCCATGGGCACAGCCTGCACTGGCTGTTGGGGAGAGCGTGAAGACTCAGACCAGACAGATCAGCAAGGGAAGGCATGTGGGTTTGCCTCTCTGGGAACTTGGAGGCCCAGCCACGTTCTCTAATGCTTGTTATTAAGCACTTCTCAGGAGCAGAGATGACCAAGAATTTCTAAACACAATGGCATGCCAAATGGGTAAATGAGCATACAGCCCACAAAACATACTGCCAATAAAATGACGAGGAACATAGTATGTATAAGCAGGAGCACACCTGCCATGGACATGTCACATCAACGCATCATGTGAAGGGACATGCAGGTGTGCGGTGTGAACCACGACTGGGAAAAACCATGCGGCAAAGAGACTGACCCGGCAATGAGATGAGGTGTGCTGGTCCGCTAAGCCACAGAACCCCCCACGAAGACTATCACATATGGTAGGTCTGTGGCATAACATGGGAGCCCAAACTAAGGTGTAATCTTTACATCCTTACACAGGCAAAAACAAAATGTGCAGGAAACCCCACAATAGATAAAATAAAACTCGAACGCTTGAACATATGGTGCCTAGATCTAAGATATGGACATGAGAAAGGGCATTTCTAATGGAAAACAACATCATTTCTCTCCAGTCCATGGTTAACACAGGACTACCGAGCCACACAACTCACTATACATGTCAATGGCACACAGACTCAATGTAGAAAGCACAGTCCTCCACAAAGCATCAGGGTGTAAAGGTATAGCACAGTGTGTAAGGCCACTGAGAAACAAGAGGTCCGGTGCCTAGATGAAAACAGAGGTGTCTGAGGGCATTCCTAGGCAGCAAATTCTGCTGGAAGAAAGAGTTATAAACTGCCTTCACCCCGCCCCACTGCCCCACTCCCCAAGAGTGGTGTGGGACCAAAGGGCAGGAAAAGGAATTTGGTAGTGTCAAGAATCCCTCTCCAGGATTCCCTGTCCACACCCCCATCCCAAATTCAACGAGACTCCACCTCTCCTCCCTCTCTATCAGTCTTCCTCCCTCTCAGGCCCCCTTATCCTTTCCCCAGCAACCCTCTCCCCAGTCCGCCCTCCCAGATCCAACCTCTCCCCCATCCCCTCCTCCAAGTCCTTCTGAGCACCCTCCACCCTCCTCCACCCATCCCTTTCCCGCCCCCACCTCAGTGGGGTGGGGGGCCTGGGGGGCTGGCCCCCTCCCCAGCCAGGCTGCGGCAGCGGTGGTGGCGGTGTG
This sequence comes from Galemys pyrenaicus, assembly GCA_019455555.1. Lineage (NCBI taxonomy): Eukaryota > Metazoa > Chordata > Mammalia > Eulipotyphla > Talpidae > Galemys > Galemys pyrenaicus. Next base: position 317,324 of record JAGFMF010012226.1, read on the forward strand.
TCTCTGCCTCGGTCGGGGTGTCGGTGCCAAGGGGGCGACAGGATTTGGGGGTGTCCTAGCCCCGGCCGATGGAGGGGAGGTGAGAGTGGGAGGCTGGGCCCATAGCGGTAGGAATGGTGGGGGGTTGGCCCCCCAGCTCCCTCCCTCCCTCCCTTCCTGCTGTCTCTGAGGGCTGGGCTGCTGCCGCCGCCGCTATCCCCCCCCACCCCTCCCCAACGCCTGCTGGTTTCCGGGGCCGGCCAGGAAGTAGGGGGCGGTGATGGGCGGCCTGTTTTGCCAATCGCCTCCCAGGGACTCAGTCTTTTCCTTCCCACCTCCACCAGGCTTCTCTGGCTAGCTTTAGAGCTCAGCTGGGCTCTACCTCTGGCTCGCTCAGACTCCAGCTGCATCTCTTCCCTACCCCCAACTTCTTTTCAGTGCACACAGCTGTGTTTCTTGGGGCGGTCTTCCTTTCTCGCCCTCGCCTCATTTCCCATCAGCTCTTCTTTCCCGGCAACTTTTACTTGGTTTCTCCCGCTCTCCTTAACTCCCAGATCGGCTGCTTCCTTCCTTCCTCCACTCCTACTCTTCTCCAAGAACTCTTTTCCTGTCCCCCACTCTACTCCAAACCTCAAGCACCTACTTATATATGCCAAGCACTAAGTGCTCCCCTTCTCTTTTTCTCTCCATCTCTCCCCAGCTGATCTCCGGTCCCCTTATCTCTGTTTTCTCTGCTTCTTTGCCCACTATCTCCCAGTAGTTCAGGCCCCTCCACCACCCGCCTCTCTCTGGTCTTTATAAGGGACACTCTCATCCCTTCTCCCTGTCCTGTCAATACTTAATTACTACGAGTACCTTTTCTTCCTTTGAACATTCCTGTCAGTCTCCTTACGCAATTTTATACAGACCCCCTCTCCCCACATAGAATCTGGGTGCACCTTTTCTTCCATTAGAATTAGGATTGCCGCCTTAGGGGAAAAGAGTGAGGAAGAATGCTGATTCCTATGGAATGAGCAGGCTTCTGTAGTTCTGTAGCCAGGTGGCTAGCTTCCTCACCAGCCCCTACCCCTTCTCCCAGACTCCCGTTATACCTTTGCCGGGATCATGACATCACTCCTCCCTTCTTGGTCTCTGAGAGCTCTCCCTCTCAGTAACTTTTCCCTAAACCTCTTCAGACCTCCTCTGCCCTCCTCAAGGAAAACTTCCAACCTCTCACTTTGCCTCTCTTGAGTCATGTGGGACCTTTTATCAGGGTACTGATGAACAACCCTCAAGCTGCACTGCCCTCATTTCTAGACACACCTTTGCCCTGCATGAGTTTACACGCACTGCGGTAGAGAATGTAAAGAACTCTGCTACTAGGAGGGCTTTTACCTAGTTCTGCTCCTTGGGCCACAGTGAGGGTCACTGACTGTAGGAAAAGCCCAAACTCGGACGAAAGGCGCAAGCTCTGAAACAGCTCGCCCAAATCCCGGGGGTCGAGCCCAGGAGGAAGACCCCAGTTCTGCCGGGCATATTACAAGAAAGAAGGGGCGGGCTTAACCCGATTCCGCCAAGGGTCGCCAAAGAAAGGGGCGGGCCTTGGCCCCTCTGCACCCGCTTCCAAAGGGGTGGGGCCAGAGCTTTTCTGCTCTTAAGGTTTATAAACTCCAGTCCAGGTCAAAGTGGTTCTACTCAGTATCACATTAAGAAGGGGGGTGGGGCTTTAGTCAGTTCTGCTCCGTAAATCACCTAGAGGGGCGGGTTGAATCGTCCAGCCGAGGGAGATGGGTTAACACCAACACCGCAGACCGATGTTCACACCATCCAGACGTCGTTCTAATCTTAGGTTTGCTCCCTGCTTCACTGAGAGGGAGGAGCGAGCCCAAGTTCTGCTCTCTACGTCACCAAGGGAGGCCGGAGCCATTTTGAACCCTGCGACCCTAGTGTTAGCCCTCTTTGCCAGCTCTTCGCTGTCTTTCCCGATTTCGGCCAATCAGAGGCGAAAGAAAGGGTCCAATCAGCCGAGAGAGTCCACAGCCAGAGGACCCGGATGAGGCAGAGTCGCGGCCTTTGAACTCCAAGCCCGCCAATTGTAGAGCAGTCACCATGGCGACAAGATAGAGGTAAAGGGGTGGGACCAGAGGAAGATCTGCCCTCAGGGCATAGGTTTACCCCTTCCCGCCGCCTACCGCGCACGCGCACTTTGCCTAACCACCATTTTCCGAAGAGGTCTAGCCAATCGATTGCTTTGGAACCTAACATTCCAAAGTCCTATAGGAGTCCGGACATTCTCAGAGTAAAAGAGGTTTATGGTGGGCGAGGCCGATGTAGTCCCGAGCCAACTGCTCTGGACTTTGGTTATGACTGGCAGCTACTCGGACGAATCAAGTCCTCCCTTGATGCGACAGGACGCATAGAGTCGTTACCAATCCCATGGCATTGCATACGAGCTGCGACTGTATCAGCCAATAGTCATTTTACTAGGGCAGGACCGCGCTAGCCTCTTTCCAGCCCCACCCTTTGAACCAATCCTTTCTTTTTAACCTGCGTGACTGACAGGCACGCAGACCAATAGTGACTAGGAAACCCTGAAGCCTGCCCAACGATTGTGAGCAGGAGGCGGCTTCTCGTTTGTTGGGGCGTGTGTATGTGTGTTTGGGGGGATTAAGGGGTACGCGGGGGCGAAACAGAGGCCATGGCAGCGGCGGAGGAGGAGGACGGGGGCCCCGAAGGGCCAAACCGCGAGCGGGGCGGGGCGGGCGCGACCTTCGAATGTAATATATGTCTGGAGACCGCTCGGGAGGCTGGTCAGTGTGTGTGGCCACCTGTACTGTTGGCCCTGTCTTCATCAGTGGCTCGAGACACGGCCAGAGCGGCAAGAGTGCCCAGTGTGTAAAGCTGGGATCAGCAGAGAAAACGTTGTTCCCCTTTATGGGCGTGGGAGCCAGAAGCCCCAGGACCCCAGGTGACAGAGAGGAGGTGGTGCTGAGGGAAGGTGGAAGGTCATTTGCCCGGGAGTGGGGTATGTAACAGGACATTTCGTATTGATCTCTCCCTCTTCCTCAGATTGAAAACCCCACCCCGTCCCCAGGGCCAGCGACCAGCTCCAGAGAGCAGAGGGGTGAGTTTGTCTGACTCTGTTGCAACCTCACTGGAGACTTGGCCAGTGCCCCTCTGACTCTGCCCACCTCCCTAGGGATTCCAGCCGTTTGGTGACACCGGGGGCTTTCACTTCTCATTTGGTGTTGGTGCTTTTCCCTTTGGCTTTTTCACTACTGTCTTCAATGCCCACGAGCCATTCCGTCGGGGCACAGGTAAGAGCCTTCCCTGGGTGCCCACCAGGGAGCCCTCCTCAGCCCTGCAAGCCCCCTCCCACCCAGGAGTGAATGTTTCTTGCACAGCTTTCCTCTCTCCCACAGGTGTGGATCTGGGACAGGGTCACCCGGCCTCCAGCTGGCAAGACTCCCTCTTCTTATTTCTCGCCATCTTCTTCTTTCTCTGGCTGCTCAGCATTTGAGCTGTGTCTACTTCCTGTCCACCTCCGGCTAGAGGAGAATCAGTATTGGGGGTCACTGCTGACCCTTCCTTACTCCTGGACCCTCCTCCCAACCCCTCACTTATGTCGATTAAGTTCACTCTCCAGGAGGGTGTGGGGAGTGACATCTGTCTAGAAGATGGAAAATCTGTTCTGAACTGCTCACTGAGTAGCATCGTGACTCTCAGCTCTGGGAGAGGAGGACAGACTGAAAGCAATGTCTGTTTCTCCTCTCTTGGTCTTTTGCTTCCCCCCAGATTTCTTGATTTGATGTTGAAAGGTGGGCAAGGTTCCTTCTGACTCCCCCATGTTCCCCTTGTTGATTTAATTTAATTCTCCTTGCCCCAGTGTCTTTTGTGGGTCTGACTCTTAAATGCTTCCTTCCCCTCACTACCTCCTTTATTACAAATTCAATAAACAAGGTGAAATGTACTGCTGAGAACTTAGCCCACTCTGTCCTTTCCTGCTCCTTCCAGGACAGAGGCACCTCCCCAACTTGCATAGATGTTGACAAGATACACAGAAGTATGGGGGTGAATCCCTTTCCTTTGAGGCTCGGGGAGTGAAGGCATCACAGACATACACGCGAGCAAAGTGGGCAGGATGTGGCAGGTGTTTACTCATCACTGTTTGTGGGGGGCTCTGGTTGTGGAAGGACATTTGTTGAGGTGCGATTATACAGGGGAGAGCTGGGCAGAGTATGGGATGGGGGCTGCTGGCCCTTCAAGGCCCTCCTGCACCACTCTCTGCTGCCTCTGGCTCTTCTGACTGATTGAGCTCTGCACGCTCTTCCTCCTCCTCCCGGTTTTCTGGGGCTTTCCTGGGGAGGAGCATTGGGGAGAATGCTACACGTGGCTTCCAGCACATTGGCATTCCTCCCCTCACGCCCCTCCCTGACTGGAAGCCCCACGTCTGAGGTCTGGCTTCCTCGACTTACCTCTGCTCTCCTCTGCGCCGCTGTCTTTGCCACACGATGATCCCAATGAGTATGGCAGCTACCCCCAGGCCTCCCAGGACCCCCAGGACCAGGGCTAGAGTTCCTAACCCTTCCACAAAGCCTGGAGAGAGAGGCGGAGAGCTGAGGGCATGCTCACTCCCAGCACTCACCACTCCTCTTGCTGACTTTTTCCCTAGTCATGTTGGCGTCTGTCTGCTTCTCTGACCTTACCCAACTCCTCACCTGTTGGTGATCCTTCACCTGTTTTTGAAAGTCAAAGGTGGCATCAATCAGAAGGGAAGGCTTCAGTGGGAGAGAGCTGGATAGTGGGAGCCCCAGTGGCATCTCACCCCTTCAGGTCAGAGGGGAGAGTGGGCAGACTGGATTGCTGTCTTTGTAGGGTGTGGGTGGGGTGGAGAAAGCCTGGGTATGAATGGGCAGAAGGACATGTGGGGACAGTGCCAGAGTGGGGTAAGGAACTAGAGCTTGTGCTGTCCCTGAGCCCTGCCCCAGGTCCCTGGGGTTTGGGGAGAGATCTCACCGGCGATGCTGATGCTGACAGCACGGCTTTCCAGGGACCCATGGATGGGATGGGTGACCACGCAGCTGTAGGTTCCCTCGTCCTCAGGGCTCATCTCGGGGATAAGCAGCACCGGGCTGAGAGGTTGGGGCAGGGGCGTGCCCTGGTGGGGAAGGGACCGGGAGACTTACACCTCTTATGCACACCTCTCACACGTCTGTCTTTGTCTCCGTACTCCACCTTCCCCGCCAACCTTCCCTGTCATGAGCTCCCATCCACCTCAGTTGCTCACTATGTAGCTGTCTCCCAGCCTCCTCTTAGGTCACTTACATCCTTGATCCAGTGAATTTCAGGAGGGGGCTGGACAGCAGTTTCGCAGGTTAGGGTCACACTACCACCCAGAGCTACCATTCCATCTTCTGGCTCTGCCACCAGTTGGATCTCCAGAGACTTGGGCTCAGTCTCAGGCTCTGGGGGTGAGGAGGAACAAGAAGTTGAGGTGCCTGTGGGTGGTCCCAGTGGCCGTGGGCTTAACCTTCCTTTCAGAAGGTTCCCACCTCTGCACTCACCCCAGACACTGAGCTGGATGGGGGCTGTGTGTAGGGGTCGGCGCCGGGGAAGGCCAGGGCGAAAGCTACAGGAGAAGGTGTAGCGGGGAGCTTCTCCCTGGGTTGGGGTCACTGTCAGTTCTGACTGGAGTGTGAAAAGCCCTGTCTCGGGGTGTCTTCTGGTCTCTTCCTTCACAGACACACCTACGATGGGGAGAGAACAAGGTAAGACACCCCAGAGTGGGTATGGAAGAGGGTCTGATAGAGGCCTCCCTGGTGGCGCAGTGGGTTAAGCAACGCACTGTAAAGCAAACCGTAGCCACTGCAGCATGAGTTCGATCCCTGCCGCCGGCCAGGGAGGGGACCCACATGGCGCAGCGGACCTCTCCTGCTGTGCCCGCTGCTGCCCTCAGCAGTGTGTCAGTCAGTCTGCCTGTGCTGCTCCCCACTCTGTCTGGTGAATCCTCTCACCTCCCTGAACTCTGGCCTGTACCCCAGCTCTTGTATACATAAATAAATAAATCTTAAAAAAAAAAAAAAGAGAGGGTCTGATAGAAGGTGGTTAAGAGGAGGAGAGGAAACTTGAGACTCACCTTTGCCATCAGGTATCAGGGGTTTCCTATTCAAGTGCCAGGTAAGAGTCCCTTCAGGGTAGCCCCCCTCAGACACACATGTGCCCACCTGGGAAAGGAGATCTCATCACCTTTGGAAGTAAGAGGCGCTATACCCACTGCTACACTCCCCTCTGGTTCTTAGGGCCACTTTCTACATCTCCCCTTTCCTGTCTTCTGCTACCTTATTGGGTACACCAGCCATGAGTTCAGAGGCAGGATCAATAATTTCTGGCTTCTCAGGTATTTCTGAGGGAGGAAAAATCCAATCAGAGGCTGGAAGATACACCCCAGGGGTGGGGAAGTGGGCAGCTGAAGTCAGAAATTCTCATACATCAGGGCCAAAGAGTCAAGGGCTGGGGTAGGTTTGTCATTAGATGAGAAAGAGGTGGGCTTCAGAAAAGGTTCTGCAATCCTTACGGTAGACTCGAACTTGGTAATTGGAATTGATCTCCTTTCCACTGCGGCTCATCGCCTGGCACCGGAAAGTCCCCTCATCCTGGATCCCAACAGACGGCAGGAGGAGGGAGCCATTGGGGAGGACCCGAGCCACGCTATCCCAGGAACCTCCCTCGGGAGACAGGACCTTCCAAGCTTCTGTTCGACCTGTGTTCTGGGGATAAAGAGGCCTGAGGGGTGCAAGCCCTTTGGGTGAGGAAGGATGAAGCAGGAAGGCAGGGATGCGAATCCGCACTGGTCTCTGGAAGTGGGGAGGCTGCCACAAGAGCCTGGCTTACCAGTTTCCATTCCAGCTGCTGAGGTGGTTTCTTGGGGGCGCCCCTACAGTTCAGCACCAGTGGCTTCCCAATCCAGGCTGTGACGTTCTGACCCTGGACCACTGCCCCTGGGAGACAGCACCAGGGTAGAGGGGTGGGGAGGGCGAGGGGGCGAATAACATGACAGGTGGGTGAGGAAACTTCAAAACTAATGCTCAGTTTCCAAAAAAATTCTCAGGTGGGCACAGAATTCTTTCTATAGTGGGGGGCAGTTAAGGGGGGAGTGGCTCACCCCACAGACTGAGGACCAGCACCCAGGCTCCAGCTGCTGCACCTGCTGCCATCCTGCTTCCTTCCTGGGCTCCTGGTTCCGTCTGCCCCTCTCACTGTTGAGTTGGCCGCCCTAGGTGGGGCTTGCACCCTCAACCCTGCCCCCACTTCCCCATCCTGTCCCGTCACAGGGAATGCTAGGAATTCATGCCTCTCCGACAAGAGTCCTTCAGGTACAAGGAGAAACAGTCGTCACCCCACCCATGGGCACTGCCGGCCTCCTGGGCACAGTCATATCTATGGGGGTGGGGCCCACACTGCCTAGAGCTTCTCTTGCCCCAGGACCCCCAGCCTATTGCATCAGAGACCTGTCTGGTGGACCACCACAGCCCCATCCTGACTAGGCAAGGTTCCTAAACAAAAGGTTTTGGGGGGGGCAGGTAGGATCCCAAGAGGAGACAGAAATTAACTGAGGGCCTGGGTGGTGTAGGGCAAGGCTGAGGGAACCAGGGGAAAAACCTGCTTGGGAATTTATTTTTTTAAAGATTTATTTATTTATGCGTACAAGCACTGAGGTACAGGCCAGAGGTGTGTGGGGGGTGAGAGGATTCACCATAGACAGAGCCGGGAACAGGACTGGCAGATCAACTGAAACACACTGCTGAGGGGAGCAGCGGGCAAGGCAGGAGAGGTCTGCCGCGCCATGTGGGTCCCCTCCCTGGCCAGAGGCAGGGATCGAACTCATGCTGCAGTGGCTGCGGTCTGCTTCATAGTGCGTTGCTTAACCCACTGCGCCACCAGGGAGGCCCTGCTTGGGAATTTATGAGAAAAAGACTTTTTTTTCTCAGGTTTCTCGTTTTTGAAAAAAATTCTCAACTAAACCCAGGGAAAAAAGAAAGTTCTTTATTTAAAACTGCATCTTTTTTTTTTTCTTCTTGTGAAACTACAAGTTTACAAGTGAGGAGAGAACTGCCCCTGGCCCGTGCCTCCCACCCCTCCCACCCATCACATTCCCATCCTGCCCCCCAGTCCTGCCCAGATCTGATGGGAGGGGTTCCCACTATGACAGTTTTGTATAATCCTGAGGATGTTTGAGGGGTTCAGATGGTCGGGTTCAGGGCTGAGGATGGGACAGTGGTGATTTTACTTTTCCCCACACCTGGCTTTTTGTAACCTCCCTCCTCTCCCCACCCTAATTATGGACTATTAAAAAAAAAATACCTCATTTCTGGGGAAACTGAGGGAGATATACACACAAGCACCCCAACCCATATTTAACGTATTTGGCAATAACCTTGTCTTCACTCTTCCCCCTCCAATCTGCAAAGTTTTAAAAAAAGGATTTAAAAATGTATCATTCACAGGGTAAGGTGGCATCTGTGAGGGGGTGTGTCCTCAAAATGACTGAGTTCAGCCTTGCCTAAGGGTTGTGGAAGAGGGGGACCCGGCCAGCAGAGCAGGCCCCCAACTGTCTCCACATGGAGTACAGCAGAAGGCTGCCTACTCAAGCAAACACCTAAGTGACTTGACAAGCAAAGGCGGATTCTATGGCGGGGTAGTGGTTGGGGGTGGGACCAGACCTGCGCCCTGCTAAGTGCACTTCCTGATGGACAGGACTGCGGCCAGGTGGGCCTCTGCACCATTCTATTTGTTCCCCTCTCTCTTATCATGACCCCTTTGGCTATCACCCCTAATATGGGAAAGCAACAAGTTAAAAAACCAACATTTATAAAAACATCTACTTCCCCAAACTAAATTAAAAATAACCAACAAAAAAACCCAAACAAACCCAAAAAACAAAAAAAACAGATGGATCCCAGGGTTTCATTTTCTTTCCTTAAAAAAAAAAGGTTCAACCCCAAAGCCCAGTCAACAATTCCCTAAAGTAGCAGAAACTCCCTCCGAGGTAGATATCTGAGTCAGACACTCTCGTCCACCGAGCGATTCTATTGGTTTAAGATGAGCTGCTATGAGGTAATAAAGCCGTCTGGGGGGGGCCAGGGGTGGGGAGGCACAGGGGGCGTGGCCCAGAGCCTCTGTCCAGAAGTGTGTCCCCATTTTTGGCATCTCTGGTAGGGCAGGGCTGGCGTCTCCACAGATCTCAGAGCAGATAAGTGGGGTGGGGAGGGAGAGTGGGGGAGCCCAGAAAAAGAACTGTGTGTGTGTATGTGACAGAGGAGAAAGGAAGGATCTGAGAAAGGATTCTGGGTGTGTTTCTATGTGAGAGAAAAAAAAGACCAAAAAAAAGGGGAGACAGGCTCCACTCTCCCTTTAGGGGACCTCATTCTCCCTGCCATGTAGTCAGCACCCCAAGCACTGAGAGTCTGGGCGGGGAGGGGACAACCCCATTTGCCCTTCCATCTTGTGCTTCTCCTGGGTTTGGGGTTTGTCCTCTGGATGCCTGTGTCCTCTTCCTGTCGCCTTGTGAGCCCCCACTCCTGTGGCCCTGAGGGCCGGGATCAGTTGGAAGTGTCAGAGTGAACACTCCCTGGTCCCTCTGTTGGGGATGTCACTGAGGATGGGGTCACAGCTTCCTGCCAGCCGCCGTTTGCCTGGGAACAGAGAGAGGGAAAGTTGGAGGAAGGCTCTGGGAAAGCCAGTGTTGGGGACAACATGATCAGGGAAAAGGCCCTCCTGTTCTGGGAAAGGCGGAGACAGGTTTCAGGTATTCACTCACCCTCATTTCCCGAGGGCTGTACATCTGGCCTCCCCCGAGGTTGTCCCCATAGGCCCCTGGCCCCATGGAGTGTCGGAGTGATTCCACCTGCAGGTAGCAAAGGACATCATCAGCAGTGAGAAGCCACAAGAGACACCTCCTATCCTCAAGGGAGGGATGTGAGTTTGGGCAAGTCCAACTCACAGGGAGATGGGCCACCTGACCTGGGAGGCAGAGTAGGAATCTCCGTTGAGGCCGGGCATTCCCAGAAACATGTCTCCGGATCCTGAGAGATTGAAAGAGCCGCCAGAGCCTTCGGGAGCAGAGAGGGAGGTAGGGAGAGGACAACAGAGCCTGTGATGGCAGATAGGAGACTCGCCACATCGCTGCTTCCAAAATGCCCTAGCTCTGAGGGGTGCCCCAACACGCAAACCAGCCACAAACAACACAGCATGCTGGGAGGAGCAGGCTAGTCCTGAGACCCCTGCCACTCCTTGGAAGGGCAGCGGTGACGTCACTGCAGTGGTCCCTATCCTGACATTTCCAGCCCCCTCAGCTCCGTCCCTCTCACCCCAAAAGGCCCCCTTTCAGCTACAATCCTGCCTAAATAGGAAGTGGGAACAAAAGCAGGAAGTGTACAAAACAACCAGGCAGGGTGGCAGCGGGATCCACCTGCTGAGGAAGGGGGTGTCGGGGAGCTGGTGCGGCTGTGGCCCCCCTGGGTGACGGACACGGCTGTCTTGACAGCGTAGATGTTTGCCTCCTCTTGGAACTTTCCAATATTTTTTTTATAGCGAATCCGCTTGTTGCCAAACCAGTTGGAGACCTGTGAGGTGTTGGGCAGAAAGAAGGATCAGGTGCAAACCTTTTCTTCCGTGAGACCCTTGGTTAAGAGCAGAGCACTTTTTGCCTGCAAGGTCCCCCCAAAACGCCCCCATACCTGAGAGACGGTGATTCCGCACTTCTTGGCAAGCTCCTCCTTAGCCTCCTCACTAGGATATGGGTTACTCAGGTGGGAGTAGAAATACTCATTTAGAACCTCAGTGGCCTGTTTGCTGAAGTTGCGACGTTTCCGTCTACAGAAGGACAAGGGTGGCGAGGTCACTGGTGTCCTGGCAGGGCCTCCATGCTGCTCAACCCCCAGGGCACCTCCCTCAAGGGGCACTGTCATGCTGCGCTATGGCCCAGGGGTGTGGGGAGCAGGGGGAAGGAGCTTGGGGCTGGGGGGCCCTGGGGCTCCACCTGGCATCCAGGAAGCGGGATCGCAGGATCATGACGGCCTCGCAGGTGCTCTGCTTGAGCTGCATCTGGATGGCACTGAACTTCCGATGGATGATGCTCACCATGCGCTCCATCTCCTTGGGGGCCACGGGCCGAGTCCGGCTCTGCTCCCTCAGCAGATTCATGACGTGGGTTGTGAACTCGTTACATGCCTGTGGTGGGGGCCAGTGGCTGGTGAGGAGGTGCCCTTTGGTCCGGGGTTTCCCCTCAAGCGCATGTCCCTTCACCGGCTCCGGCCTCCGCTCCTGACCTGCTCGTACTTCTCCAGTTCCGAGTGGTAGATGTGGCGGATCTGGGCAAGTTTGCTGCGATAGTCCGAGTGTTCGATGGAGTTGTCAGGGGACACACCGCCCCCAGAGGCTGCAGCAGCTGCAGCTGCTGCTGCTGAGCCCCCCCCTTTCTCAGGACCAGCCACACCCTCTGCCAGAAGCATGTTGTCCAAGCGCATTAGCTGTGGATCCACCGGCTCTTCCTCTTGGGAGCTCCGAATGCTGAGGCCTAGCATGCAGGCGAGCGGACTTAAGGAACCAGAGACCCCACACCCAACTCCCAGCCCACTGGGAGGTCTAAGTTTCTGGGCTTAGGTTCCCTCCCCAGGCCCCTGAGCCCCATTTTCCTCAGGGTTCCAAGCAATCAGACTCTTAACTGAAGGTCTTCTAGTCAACAGGGTCTGTCCCTAGAGTTGAGAGATCAAGAGGGAACCCACATACCAGTTTTCTCCTTGATTTCACACAGGACGCTAAAAAGAGCAGGCTTCATTCGGTGGCAGTTTAGGGCATGTTTCCTTGGGAGGAACAGGAGAGAAAAGTCGAGGAGCTGCAGGAACAGAGCAAGGGGTCCCTGGGGTGAGAGAGGGGAGCCCTTGAACAAAAAGGGAAGCGGGCAACTCTGCAGAGGATAAAGTGGAATTGGAGAAGAAATAGACTTGGGGGCTTCTTGGGATAACATCAGCTTCCAGAGTACAGAGGTGGGGAAGCTGCTTGTCTTCAGGAAGATGGAGAGAAGGTGCAGGTAGCAGGCTAAAGGCACCTGGGCTGGGGGCTTAGGGGTAGATTTCAGGGGAGATGGAGGCTGGAAGCAAGAGTCAGAGTGTGAGGTGCCAAAGAAGGGTTAGGGGTGCTGAGCCCAAGTGGGACATTCAGTAGTACCGTGGGGTGGGGGGACAACATAGTGCCAGGAACTGGGGCTGCTCCCGGGACTGAGCAGGGCTGAGGGGCGGGTGAAGGCCTCTGAAAGCTGGGCCCCGCTTCCATGGAGAGGAGTGGTAGGAGCTCTGGGGAGAGGCTGGGGAGGCCCCAGGTCTGGAGAGGATGAAGGTGGGCTGGGTGGAGAAGACAGCACAGCAGTTTCTTAGTTTGGGAGCTAGAGGGGGGTCAGGAGACAGAGGCATGTTCCAATTGGAGTGTGGGGGTCAGTGAGAGGTTAGGAGGGGGGGTGGTGAGACCTCCTGGGGTTCTTCTCCTGAAGGTTTCAAGGGCCTGGGGGTGAAGGGAGGTTTCAGAGGGATCACTTATTTCCCGGCTCCCAGGAGTAAGAAGAGAGCTGTAGGAGCTTGGAGTTGGGGGGGTGGGGGTGGGCGCCCAGAAGATTCAGAGCTTGTGAATGGGGTTTCTGCTGGGTCTGTGTGGGTCCCGGGGTGGGGGCACTCACTTGGCCTGGGCCTCGTCCAGGCTCTGGTCGGTGATGGTCATTATCTGCTGCAGAATGTCCCCGATGTCTTGCTTCCCTCGGCCTCCCTGGACCCCCCCGCTACCCCCTCCGGGGTCTCCGCCACCGGGAGGCTCGCCAGGGCCCCCAGGCTCCCCACCCACCAATCCCAGGCCCCCCCGGCCCCCGCCTGGAGGGGGCGGCCCCAGCAGCCGCTCGTCCATAGCTGGGGGGGGGCCCTGAGGCCCCCTCCCTGCTCCGCCCCTCCCCCCGCCGGGTTACTTCCCCCCCAAACTCGCTGGAGCCGCTGCTCCCTCCGCCCCAACCCCCGCCCGTCTTCCCCGCTCCCGGCTCCCCCTGGGGTTCACCCCGGCCCAGAAGGGAGACCTGGGGTACCGCCTGGGCCCCCCACTGGAGACCCCGGCCCCCGGCGGCGGAGAAAATGGAGCCGGAGAGAGAGAGGAGGCCCAAGCGGGGGTGTGTGAGAGAGAGGGAGGAGGGAGGAGGGAGAAGGGGGGGAGCGAGGGAGGGAGGCTGGGGGAGGGGAGCCGGGGAGGAAGAGGAGGGGAGAAGAGAGGAGGAACAGGGAGGAGCTGGGGGCGGAGAGAGACGCACTGAAACAGAGGAACTGAGACCGAGTGGAGGAGGGGAGAGGAAAGACTGGACGAGGAGAGGAGATTGGGCCATGGGGAAAACTAGGGAAGGCCCCCGGGCAGGACTCGTCCGCCCTGTAAAGGGGCGTGTTGGGGGCTGGTTCTAAATCCCGGCTCTAGGTGGTGTGGACACCGGCCTTGGAATGCCTGGGTTCACAGACAGCTCAGTTCATATTTCTTGTCCTAATGACTCCCCTCTCTGTTCTACTTAATTAAAAACAGGAGAGGGGGTGGGGGGGTAATTAGGGAGGTCTCCAGCCGCTGCTTAATGAGCCAGTAATTAACCAGCCAGGGAGGGGAGCTGGCCTCTGGCCAGACTGGAGAAAGAGGCGGCCTCTGGCCTCACCTTTCCACCCTCCACCCGGCAACCCCAGACACCAGTCTTCAGTCCAGAGGGGAATTACATTTATTCATATATCACACAGACTCCGGGCAGCAGTGGGGAGGGCGGGTGGGCAGGGCTAAATGTCCATTCACAGCCTGTAGGCCCCTTAGTCCTGGGGCTGGGGGTGCTGGGGGGGGGGGAGCGGGATAATAGTCTGCTGTACCCACCTTATCTTCCTTGTTACTGCGAGGGAGAGTAAAATTGTCTCTCAAGTCACAACCTTGGGAGAGTTGCCTTTTCTTGGGAACTGGAGGCCTGAGCCCTCTGATTCTGCCTAGTGGCCTGACTATGGGGGTGTCCCCACAATTTAGGAACAAGACTCCCAGCCATTCCCTTTAGATCAGAGGAGGGGGTGGGTTGTCCCTCAAGGCTGGGATTCTCTCTTCAAGCTCCCATGTACTGGGGAGGGCATTAAAGGGCCATCCTACCTTGACTATCCCCAGAATTTGAGGACTTACACCCCCCTTAAGTTCTCAGGGAAGGTGGATGAGGGTGACGGATATTGTGGTTTCTGCTGAGGCTTTCAGTCTCCGGTGACCCTGGCAGGGTAGATGACATGCAGTGGACCGCCCAGCTTTGAGCCGCAGACGAGTGGAGAGGCTGGTGGGAGCTCAAGTCTCAGTAGGTGTGTGTGGGGGGCCTGGACCTTTGCTCCTCCATTCGACCCCCACCCTGAACTCTCAGCAGCAATTCCAGGAGCTCCTGCCCCCCTGGGGGGAGTGGAGGTTCTGACCGCTGGGCTTCCATCCGCTGGCACTGGAGTGGAGGGAGTGGAGGTTTTGGTGAGCTTCTAAGAGGAGGAGGCTTTGAAAAGAGCCAGAGTTGGCATGAGGGCCATGTGGGACTCCTGTGGTGGGGCAGAGGAACTGGGGCCTGGTGAGGGAGCACATGCCTGAGGAAAAGGAGGGTAGTGCTCCAAAGAAATAGGGACCAAAAGACCTGGAAATCTGAGTCTTGCCTCCTGGCAGTGTGGGGGTGTGTCTCACCTGGTGACTGAGGATGGTGCTGTAGAGCTGTTCTCTGTCCTCATGAGGCCGGGGTGGGGCTCGGGCAAGGTTTGGGGAATTCTGAGGGGCACGGAAGGTGGCCCTCTGCTCCTCTAAGCGGCGGGACTGGGCCTCGGCCACCAGGTCCAGAAGGAGCTCAGTCTGCAGGGAGAGGAGGGAGGCCGAGCGGGGCCCTAGGGCTGTGGGGAGGAGGGGGAGGGCTCAGAGGCCCAGAGAACTTGTCAGGCAGAAGCAGTAGTGGTGGTGGGGGGGAAAGGGTGAGGTAATTAGAGACTGGGGGTCAGAGCTAAGGGGGTCTGGTGGGAGTCTGGGGAGGCGGGGAGAGGGCCTATCATGTAGTGGGACTTGGTAATGGGATCAGGAGGGATGTGGACTGATAGAGGTACCTGTTTGGTGGGTCCCTGGAGGAGGAGGAGATGGAGGAGCAGATCGCCAAGGCCTGTTGGTGGTGTTCACAGGGGGCCAGCCATGCTCATCCTGATCCGGCCCCTGATGCTAAAATATCCGTTCCAGTCAAGTCAAGTGGGGGTGGGGTGGGCAGGGGGCTAGAGCCCATTTCCTCTTTCTGTGTCTCTATTCCTGCCTCAGTGTGCCCCAATCCTTCCAAGACCCCACTCCACTGTCACAACTCCTGCCCCAGGTCTCACCTCCCTCTCAGCCCAGCGTCAGCCACCCCCATCAGGTGCCCAGCTCAGCTCACCTGCTCACCATCCTCTTCTTCCTGGGGTTTCTCAGCCTCCATCCTTGGAGGAGGGAATCGATAGGGGAGGGGTAGCTGGGATTTGGGAGGAGGACCGGAATCCCTGAGTTCCTGAGGGGAGTGGGGGCTGGAAGGGGTGGGGGTAAGCCAGGGGCTGGATGCCTGGGTACTGAGCAGGAAGCTTGGTTCCTGGTCAGCCCCCCCCACGGCCCCGCCCATCCCTGTCAACTTCCTCCAGTTCTCTTTTCCCACCCAAACTACTAGCTCAGTCGCCCCAGGGGAGCACAGAAACTGGGGAAAATCTCCTCCAGCTGCAGTAGTGGTAGAAGTTCCTGGTGGGAAAGGACTCTTGGTCTTCTCATCTCCAGAGACTTAGTAGCCCCCTAACCCGGTCTGTTCCCTCCACACCCCTCCTCCCCTTCAGCTCTGTCAACACAGGAACTAGCTACACAGGAAGTGGTTTCAGTCCTCAGAAACCCCCTCCCTGCCCCCTAGATCCCTTCCCTCCTTAAGATGACCCTAATGCAGGATTTGGCCTTCCCCTGCTTCCCAGCCTTCTTCAGACTTACTGGGACTGCAGCACAGTTCAAGTGGGAAACATTAGACTCAGACCTGGGGATGACAGCCCTCAGACAGACAGACAGACAGACACACACACACACACACAATTCCTCTAGTCTGGGGTCTAACTCAGTAAGTAACCAATACATATGTATTACATAGTTATCTGTGCTCTCTAGGTCTATTCAGGAAACAAGATAATGCTGTAAATGTAAGTGGCAAGAGGTAGGGGAAACTCATCTAGTCATGAATGAGAGACACAGAAATACAAAAGGGAGAGGACCACCTTCCTGGCTGACCACCTTTGATCAATGCTGGTCAGTCTAGTTGGCATTAGAATCAGAATCAGAATAGGACAGACACTGAGATCTCTAAATAGCAATCTGCCCTGTGTGTGTGTGTGTGTGTGTGTGGTGGTGATGGGGGGTTACAGTTGAGTAACCTGGAGCTTGACATTATGAAGAGATCTGGTTCTATCACATAATACTTTGCAGTCTTGGGCAAGTGAAATCTCAGTACCTCAGCTTCTGATGTAAACTAGAGCTTGAGTAGCACTTACTTTATAGAGCTGACATGATTATAAACCTGATTAAACACTTGGCACATAAAGGATGCTCAAAAAATAGTTATTAGCTTTTAAAATACCTTATACTGGGCCTCCCTGGTGGCGCAATAGGTTAAGCAAGGCACTATGAAGCAAACCACAGCCACTGCAGCAAGAATTTGATCCCTGCCATAGGGAAGGTGATCCACATGGCGCGGCAGACCTCTCCTGTCTCACCCACTGCTCTTCTCAGCAGTGTATTCAGTCTATCTGCCTGTTCTACTCCCTGCTCTGTCTCTGGTGGATCCTCTCATCCTCCCCACCCCCAATCTCTGGCCTGTCCCTGTTCTTGTATACATAAGTAAATCTTAAAAACCACCTTATGCCACCAAGTCTCAGAGCCATCACCATGAAAGAGGTGTAACCACTTTGCTGAAAAATGGACCAAGTTTGAGATGCTGTCTCCATCTCTCTACTTAACTCAAGGCCTTAGAAATATAAGTGGCCATAACAAAATGCCTTTGGGAAAGGTCTAAATACGTGGTCTAGGGTGTGTGTATGTGTTTTCCTCCTGGTTTAATAGAGACTCTTGCTTTTAGATAATACCCTAAGTCCTAAATTAATGTGGGACCCCAAACTCTACTTATTCTTACTCTTAAACTATACTCAGTCTTTATCCAAATATTGAACTTAGAAGACAAAATTCTTAAAACACTCCCATATTTTCTCCCATTCCACTTAACAATTCTCTTTTAAAAAGTTAACACTTCAAATCAGCTTTATTATAGAGTGACAAAGACTCGGGGTTCTTAAATAGATAACAGGGACTGTAAGAACCGTGCTTCATCCCTGCAGTGGTTTGTTTAGGGGTGGGGTGTGGGGAGAATGCAAGGAGTCATCAGCTGGAGTGGACTTTGGCCCTCCCTTCAATACCTATATAGTACCTGGCACATAGTAGGTGCTCAATAAATATGTTAGCCATTTTTAGGTAGTAGGGGTGATTGGGTGATAAAGGCTCTTTTGGGAACCATGTAAAGAACTTTGTGCATCTTATCATTCCCCCACTCCATACGACCCTTTCTGTGGCTCCTCATCCTTATTTTCTGGGCGAGGGGTTGGACTCGCTTCATGCCAGCACTCTCAACCCTCTTCTCAGGGCTCTAGGTTCTCCACGTTCTCCACGTGGTAGCAAAGGTTCTGGTTGGCATTCATTCCGTTTGGGTGGGACATTGCACTCATAACCCTTCACTTTTGAAGTGCAAGGATCTTAAATCTGTAGCTTTTCCACACTGCCTGTCACTTAAAAGGTACTCACTTTAGAACCCCTCCCTGCTGTGTAGCCGCCTACTTTTGGCCCTCGCTTCCGGCACTGAAAGGTATTACTTGATGAGCTGGGGAACCCCAGGCAACCTGAGGAGATCCCTGCTCCGGGGACGGAGTCAGACATGGAAGCGGGATCGGAATGTTGGAGGCGGGACCGCAGGCTCCCAGGGCCGCCCAATCGCCGGGCCACTCATCAGCTGAGGCCGCACCCCCACTCCCGGCCGCAACCCCGGATTTTCCTCGCACTATGCCTGGGCCGGGCCGCTGACCGCGCATGCCCACTGAAAACCTCCGGGCGCGGGGAGGCGGGCCTATTCCCGTCCTTCCCTTCGATAGGCTCAGGCAATGAGAATAGGGCCCGCCACCGTGCGCTGCCAAGTCTACAGACAAAGTCGCAGCTCGCATACAGGCTCCACCCCCACGCGGGCCGGCTCCGCCTGACAGTGTCCGGCTGCGCGGCAGAGCCCCGCCCCCTGATGGGGGCACGCTTCCCGACGCAGAACGAGCGCGCGGGCACAGGCTGGCCCCCCGGCCTGGCGTGGCTTTGTGACGTGCCTCCGAGGGCGCCGCCCCTTCCAGCAGCGTCAGCAGGTCCCAGTGGTTACGCTGGCGGGCGATGTCCCCGGGCGCCAACCCGGTCTGGTCCCGGAGCCCTCGGGCCGCCCCTAGCCCCAGCAGCAGCTGGGCCACCTCCACCGCTCCTTCTCGGGCTGCCAGGAATAGCGGCGTCTGCTCCTGTGCGGGAGAACACATCCGGGGGTGAGGTCAGGAAAGGTCACATACAAAAAGAGTCGGCACTTCATGACTCCACCCACTTGCCCGCTGCCCCCGCCCCCTTTAGGTTTTGTAGGGTTCCGGTGCTTTCCACCTGGGACTCGGCGCTGTTAGTTCAGAGAGAGTGTGTGTATTGGGGGGAATGCGCGAAGGTGGGGGGGGGGGAGTGGAGCCCGCCAACGGGTCTGACCCTGTTGTCCTGGGCGTCTTTATCCGCTCCGGCCTGGAGGAGGGAGTGGGCGGCCCGGGCATTGTTGACGGCGGCGGCCCAATGCAGCGCGGTTTTTCCTAGGGGTGACGTGGGAGGTTGTTACCCCGACGCTGGGGCCAGACGTGTAGGTTCCTGTTTCCCACGAAGTCTGGTCTTGGGGGGAGAGCTAATTCAGGCCCGCCGGGTCCCACAAAGGCGGAAGCGTGGCCCCGGGTGACCGGGGCTGGCAGGAAGCGGTAACCCCCCCGGTGACGTCATCGGCGCGCGGGCTGGACAATGGGGCATTGTTCTGGGGTCGGTGGGACCGGGATACCACCTCTACCTACAAGACCCCCTACTTCCCCCATGTCATAGACGTACGTCTTCTAAGCCAGTGGACTAGGGCAGGGTGTGTGCGCGTGGGCTCCATAACTGCCACCGGACTGTGGCTTTACGACCCTGACAGCAGGGTGGGAGGGAATGCCCCAGCTACCACTGCTGCTCCTTTTTTTTTTTTTTTTTAAATCTCATACCCCTTAAGCTCAACTTCTCTATAGCACATTATCAACCTTCCCAGATCCATACCCCATTTATCTCGGGCTCCCACATCTGCTTGGGCTGCAATCAGTTCTTCAACCAGGTCCTCCACTGCCAGCCTGGCTGCTAACATCAGGGCTGTGGTCCCGTCTTCTGTCCGTGCATCCACTGCAGTTTGTCTGCTTTGAAGTAGGAGCTAGGGGGCGCAGAGATGCCGGTGAAACCTGGTATATCCTGGACTGCTCGTTCAGGTCTCTCACATTTAACCACATTCCAGCCTATATTCAGGTTTCCCTTCCAGGCCCCCAATTTCACATTACCTTCTTTGTCAAGCCCTAGGGGATGCTTTTGCCCAACTTTTTTGTAAATCTGCCCTCTCTTCCCTTTAGCTACCTCAGAGTGCTCTGACCTGGCAGACTTCCCGAGCATCAGCAGCCACAGCAGTGTGAAGAGGAGTGCGTCCTGCTCTGTCAGGCTGGTTGGGGTTGGCCCCAGCTTCAAGGAGGCGGCGGGCAGCAGTTGGCCGAGAGAACCGGGCTGCCAGGTGCAGGGGGGTCTCCCCAGTGCCCATGGTGTGAGCCTGGGGACAGGCCCCTCCACCCAGCAGAGGTTCCCAGGGCTCAAGCCCTCCCAGCCATGCTCCCTGGAAGGTCCTGGACTCTACTCCCCCACAGCAGACTGCTGACATCAGGGGTGTCACCCCATCTGTGGGTGGGAGACATGAGGAATGGGAGACAAGTCAAAGGACATAAGTGTTGTGGGGGGAGAACAGGGAGTCTTAGGTAGAATCACAGCCTGAAGTATATGGAAGCCCAATTCTAGCTCTTGATTTTGTGTGACTTTTGTTGCTTTTGTTTGTCTCTGGGCTTCAGTTTCCTCATCTGTAAAAGGAGCCAGCGGGCCTAATTTTCTAACGTTTTAGAACAGTGGTTCTCAAACTTGAGTCTGGATCATATTCACCTGGAGGGTTTATTAAAACTCAGATTTCCCAGGGCCTCCCTGGTGGTGCAAGGGTTAAGTCTCAGTACTATCAAGTTACTGGCAGTCATTGCAGCATGAGTTTGATCCCTGGCCAGAGAGCTGACCCACATGGCACAGCAGATCTATCCTGCCTGCTGCTCCCCTCAGCAGTGTTTCAGTAGATCTGCCTGTTCTGTTCCCCACTCTGTCTCTGGTGAATGCTCTCACCTACCCTACCCACCACCCATACCTCTGGCCTACACCTCTGCTATTGTATGCATAAATAAATAAAATAAATCTTAAAAAAAAAACCAAAAAACTTCAGATTCCCCAGTATCTTAAATTTCTGAATCCAGTAGCTCTGGAGTGGAGCCTGGGAGTGTGCATTACTAACAGTTTCCCTCGTGATGCTGATCCTTTTGTCTAGGGATCATACTTTGAGAATCACTGTCTCAGGCACTGACTTTAACATTCCTCCTGATCTGATATCAGAGGACATTCTGATTCTAAAAGGGTGTGGTCATTTTCTTGGTCTGGGTTGACTCATACCAGGTCCACGGGAGTCCATGTCAGGTACCTCCATCTCAGTTTCCTGGGGAGGAGTCAGCATGACTGCTTGGGGGAGCTCCTGGCAGTCACCACTCAGAGACCAGAGCTGGCACTTGGAGGGCGAGGCCATTTCGTCAACCTTTGAGATCAGACAGCAAGGGTCATGGAAGGCGATTGACTTGTCCCTTCAGCCCCTCTGTCACCTTGACCCAGTGCTTCCATCCGACCTACCTCCTCTCCTTCCTCAGGGCTTGAGCATATCACACCTCCATCCTCCTCAGCTTCTGCCTCTGATTTCAGTGTCCTTAGAAAGGGGTGGGTGGGTAGAGTTTACACAGGCAGGGTTATGATCTTCAGGGTTCCCCAAGATTTCCAGTAGCCTTTCTCCCCCATCTCCTGTCTGACATTTCTGCAGTAGCGTCTCTTATTGCTTCTGATTGTACATTTTGTAACAAGAAAGATCCCCTTTCCTGAGCCCCATTTCTTCCCCAACTCACTTGAGGCGAATGCTGTCCTCACCCAGGGGGGGCCGGCGTCGGCGTGGGACTGACTGTGACCGAGGCCGTCTAATGAACCCAGGGGGCAGCCAGAGGGCCCCATGCTCTCTGCGGGGCCGCCGTCGAATGAGCTGGAGGACGAGAAGAGCCCCAAGGGCCAGGAGAAGCACCCCAGCTATTGGTGAGCACAACACAGGCCAGGGAAGCTGGTTGTTGGGGGGCGCTGGTGAGAGAGAGTCACAGAAAGAAGCCATTCTGGATGAGGCCAGGCACTGCTATGAGACCTTTGAGAAAATGCAGTAACCTCTCCTTGCTCAGCTGCCTCATCTGCAAAATGGCAATTATACTAGTACCTACCTCGTGGGGTGGTTGGGAGGACTGAATGGGTTAATGCTGTGAAGTGATTACAGCAAGGCCTGGCACAGAATAAGGACCATGAAGAGTTATTCTTGCAGGTACTGTGAACTTTTTGATAAAGAGGTAACTGGATACTCTCAGTGTAGCAGAGGACAGACCAGAACCCAAGGTCTGTGAGAGGTCTATGAGAGGTTAGGGTGAACAGGAATAAGAGGAACAAATAGGCCATGAGACTCCAGTTAGAGACCAGTTAGGAAGGGTAAATCCCCACCAAGAACATTTGGATCACAGTGATCCTGTTTCATTTGACCTCCGTTGTTGGTCACTGCCTTGAAAGCTGGCCTGGGAGCAAAGTTAAGAAATGACGGGGTGACCTACCAGTGCCTGCACGAGGGTGGGCAGCCAGTAGGGGACCTGGCAGTAGGGGCTCCAGGGCCCCCACTGCAGCCATTGCGGCAAGGAAACGGAGCAGGAGCCCAGGGTCCCAGGGACAGCGGGATGCAGGGTGGTCAGGGCCACAGCGGGACAAATCCACACCCATCACCACCACAAACCTGTAAGGGAGGTACCTCAGAAACCCTGTGTTGGTCCCAGGCTCCCTTCCTTCCCTCTGGTTAAAAAGTATTAGGTGGCCCATCCCTCCCCCAGCTTTCTTACCCAGTGCTGAGGGAGTCTGTGTCCATGCCCTGAGGGGCTGCTTTCTCCTGATGGGAGGGGTCTGGGGTCCCTCCTAGCTCCTCTTCGGCCTGAGTCCCAGGATAAGGGTAGACCATGTCCCTGCCATCACTGTCCTTCCTCACCCAGAGCCCCACCCTCAGAGTCTGGGACAGCACCCGGGCCAGGGCAAGCAGCTGCTGGTCCAAGACTGGGGAGCTCAGCACCACCAGCAGAGCCAGGGAGGGCCCCCACTCCGCATCCTCATCTCTGGGCCTGCAGTCACCCCCATCCCAGCCACATTCTGGGGTGTTGCAGCCTTTCTCGCAGTGCCCGTTGTGGAAGTGATCGCGGCAGTACTGGTCATAGGCAGGGCTGTGGGGTGAGGAGAGGGTGACTCAGGACCTCCAGAAGCCTGAATCCCTTTTTCACTCAGAGGATTCCTGACATCTCATGGCCTCTAGGGCACTGCATGCCCAGCGGGGCAGCTCCAGAACAGTGAGCAGTGGTCCAGACCCCCTAATGTCTACTGACACCCTTGTTCCTAAGACTGCCTCTCCCTCTCTTCCCAGGCTCTGCTGTCTCCCTGAAAGGGAGACCAAGGCCCTTTTCCCTCAGGGTGCTGGGGCTGGGTGGGTGGGTGGGTGGGGGGACATTAAGGCAACAAGGCGTAGAGATCCCACAACTCTCAGATGCCCAGAGAGAGTCCGTGCCCTTTTTCTTGGTCCCCACATGAATGTCCTTCTTGCCCTATCTCCCTGGGGTTGGGATCTAGCATCTTCTGTCCCAGCTTAGCAATGGGAAGTCCATGGCCCTTGAGGCAGTGGTTACACTGTAACCCAATGCATACACCTGTGTCCTTGCTCTTGCTTCATTAGCCTCCCCCTCCTCCTTAGTCTCTCCCTTCATCTGAGCCCTCCTACCCCCCTGCCCCCCTCAGGATTACAGACTCACTTGCAGGCTGCAGGCATCTCACAGTCGTAGCCATCAAACAGGCACTCTTCGGAGTCACACTGTGGGTGGCACTGGCCATCCCGGAAGAGAAGCCAGCACCGAGCTTGGGAGGGGCAGCCTTTCCAGGGGTCTGGGACCCCCAGGGAGCAGTCCCCTCCATCCCAGCTTCCTCCTGGGCCACTGCAGCCAGCATCGCATGTCCCATCTCCACTTCTGCCCTCACAGCCCTTTGCTCCAGGCCTCTGACATCTGGGCCCTGGAGAGCTCGGGGGACAGGAACATCGAAAGCCCGGATCCCCTAGCCCCTGGATCTCTGAGCAGCTGCCATTGTGCAAGCATGGAGAGGGAGGGCCGCAGCCTTGGGGAGCAGGTGGGGTCAGGCAGTCAGGGCCCCCATAGCCATCGAGGCAGGCACAGAAGGGTGGGAAGCCAGGCTTTGGGGAGGGCAGACACAGGCCACCATGGTGGCAGTGATGGAGGCCGCAGGAGGGGGCTCCATGACTGCAGGTGGGGCCTTCAAAACCCTGTGGAGAAGAGAGAGTTGGGGAAGGGCTTTATATTTTCATCCCCATTTCCCTTCAAGCAAACTGAATTAAGATATTTCAGAGGGGCCTAGTTTCTTACATCTGGAAGGGACTTTGAGCACATCAAATTCATTTTACAGGGCCTCCCTGGTGGCGCAGTGGGTTAAGCAACGCACTGTGAGGCGAATCGCGGCCACTGCAGCACGAGTTCGATCCCTGCTACCAGCCAGGGGGGGACCAACATGGCGCAGCGGACCTCTCCTGCTGTGCCCGCTGCTCCCCTCAGCAGTGTACTTTGGTTGATCTGCCTGTTCTGCTCCCCGCTGTCTGTGGTGAATCCTCTCACCTCCCCCCGCCGCACCTCTGGCCTGTACCCCAGTGCTTGTATGCATAAATAAATAAATCTTTAAAAAAAAATTCATTTTACAGATGTGGAAACCATGTCCCATTTTAATTCACAGAATGGCACATTACATAGGTGTGAAAATGGATGAACCACAGCTGTGTGCAGCAACTTGGATGAATTGCATCCTCATGACGCAGGTCTGGAAAGACTGAACAGTTAATGGAGTAATATAAACTGAACTAATAGTATATTATTATCTTACTCCTGGGAAGTAGGATTATATATTTTCCTTTGCAAAGGGAACAACATAGAGGAGGATGTAAGTATGTGTAAACTTGTTAACATTGTAATTCTTGAATTAAGTTCATGAGTATTGTAAGAACAGCAAAAGAAGGCCGTGCAGGAAGCAATGATGTTCGTGTATCATGAACTAATGGCTTACGATTAACTTAGTTTCATGTATCTGATACCGTAAACACCCACACCCACACTCACCCCCCCCCACCCCACACACACACTCTCACAGGAACTTGTCCAAGGTTACCTTGCTTGACCCTGGGGCCTTCCCTTAGACAGTGCCCTTGGTTCTGAAAATTCCATTCATGTGGCCATCTGAGTCTATCTTGGCCCTGACTGCTTCTGATAGCTACTTACTTCCCCCTAAAAATAGTGGACGGCTTTCTGCAGTAGTTTCTACTCCAGTGCTCCCCTGGGCTCTCCTCTAGGACCTCAGTTAGGCCCTTTTTTTTTTTTTTTTTTTTTTTCTTAAAGATACGTTCATTTATGCACACACAAGAACTGGGGTACAGGCCAAAGGTGTGGAGAGGTGAGAGAACTCACTAGAGACAGAGAGGGGAACAGAACAGGCAGACTGAAACACTGCTGAGAGGAGCAGTGGGCGAGGCAGGAGAGGTCTGCTGTGCCATGTGGGTTCCCTCCCTGCCCGGAGATCGAACTTGTGCTGCAGTGACTTCACAGCACAGTGTTTAACCCCTGTGCTACCCCTTGCGCCACCAGGGAGGCCCCCAGTTAGGCCTTCTTACCTCACATTGGAGTTTGGGACAGCAGAGAAGGCAGCTTTGCCGTCACTCACCTGGGGGCAGAGGCAGGTGAAACCTGGGGGTGATCCTGCTGTGGCCTCACAAGACCCTCCATGGGCACAGGGCTGGCTCTGGCAGGGGTCTATCTCCACTTCACAACTCTTGCCTGTGGTGGTTGGGACCAGATGTCGCACACTTCTGCCACTACCTCCTTCCTAGCTCATCCCTGGGAATCCCAGCACGGGCTGTATAGGCAAAGGGATCCTGGGGCCATGTTTCTAGGCCATGGCACAGGGGCAGGAGGATGGACCAGTGACTGTGCCTCCTCATGGGTGGGAATCACCTGGCTCTCCAGTCTGCTCAGCTGCGCCACACAGATTCCTGCACCCCGTCCAGCCCTCACCTGTGTATCCAGGTAGACACTGGCAGTAGAAGGCATCGGCCAGAGAGTGGCAGGCTGCTGTGCCGGTGGGGTGGCAGGGCCGGTCCAGACACTCGTCCACGTCCCCCTCACAGCGCAGCCCCACAAAGCCTGGAGGGCAGGTGCAGTGGAAGCCTCCAGGCTTGGGGGTGCAGGTCCCATGGTTATGACAGGGCTGGGATTGACATGCATTGGGTTCCTCTGAACAGTTCTGTCCACTGTAGCCTGGGGCACACTGAATCAAAGAGGACCGAAGGGAACCAGTAAACAAGCCCAGCCCAGCACTCCACGACACCCAGCTCGAGATACCTGCCCAGCCCCATACCTGCAGCTCAAAACATTACTCAACTAGTTGCCTTAACCCTCTAGCTCAGCTCCACATCACATGCAACTCTCACAGATATGCGCTTTAACTCCTCAGTCTCAAGCAGTTGCTATGGCAAATTATATTTAAACCTCTAATTTTTGTAAAACCATGTAAGCACCCATCTCTGTCATATTTTATTAATTTGTTCATTAAACAATGCCAGGCGCCGTTTTGGGCACTGGGAATACAAAGGCACTTAGAACTCATCCCTGCTTCACGAAGTTCCTAGACATCAGGGAGGGAGACAATAAATCAGCATTTATTGTCTTATCTATATACCTACCTTCATAAAACTCAACAACCCTCTGGATGAATTCCCTTATTTGATTCTCACTTTACAGAAAATGAAACGGATTCCTTGAAAAATGAAGACACTCGCACAAGTCACACAGTAGGTGGCAGAGTGGGGACCCAGTGCAGGTCTGTGGCTCCGTGACCCATGCCCTGGACCGTTATCTAGTTGTTTCATGTTCTGCTAGTGAGAGAAGGATTGTTGACAAGGTCTTGCAAGGAGAGCATGTGGGACTTGGAGGACCAGGGAAAAGATGGAGAAAAAAGGAGTCACAAAGAATCTGAGGACAGAAGAAGTTGAAAATCTCTGGAGGAGGGATTTTCATGAAGTAAAGTTGGGTAATCAGGACATGGGCGTTCAATACTGATCACTACAGAAAATGTTTGAAAAATATTCACAATAAAAAGTGAAGGAAAAGAGGGTGTTTAGGGGAATTTGTCTGGTCCCTTCTCTTTAAAGTTAAGGTTCTGATTTCAGGGGTTGGGTTGCCGGGGCTGGAACCCTGGCTTTGCCTCTCCAACTCAAGGAGAAGAGCCCGAGCCCGCCTGGAGAGAAGTTAGGGACAGCTTTCTGAGAAAGGTGCCTCCTGGGGAACATCCACTGGGAGAGGGGAGGGAAAGGCCGTGGCAGGCAGACAACCGCAGGGCGCAGACTGAGGGGCAGAGCAGCCTGGGGTACTAGGGGAGCAGCAGAGGTTTTGTGTTGCTGGAGCAGAGAGTGGAGGGTGGGGCAGGGAGAGGCTGCAGGGCTGGTCATGCAGGGCGCTTCCTTCTGGACAGGTGGCCAGGCCCGGAGCGGTTTTAGGCAGGGAAGTGACATGTCAGCTTAACATTTTCTACATCACATGTGCTATATAGGGAAAAATAATGAACTAAATAAAACAACAAAAACGTTTAAGCTGTAAGACCAATTAGTGGCTAGAAGGGAAAGGAGAAGGGGACGGCGGGTAGATGCGGTCAAAGGGGACAGTTGTGTGGTGAAGGGTAGACTTTGACTTAGTGGTGGGCTTAGTGCGGTGTGTTACATGTTGACTTTCAGTGAATGCATACCTGAGTTTATGTGAGCTTACAACACAGTGTAATTTCAATAAAAATAAATTTAAAAATTTTTTCTTCACTAGGGCACCCTGGTGGTGTCTAAGGAGGACAGTGTGGCGGCAGGGGCAGTAGTTAGGAGGCTGCAGGTGCCCAGGCGGACACAGCAAGGCTGGGACTAAGGTGGTGGCACGAAGGGCGAGGGGCAAGGATGCAGGGGAAGTACTCAGCAGGGAGATGCGTGACTTGGTGCATGGTTGGATGTGTACAGGAAAGGGAAATGGACACCTTGCCCCCACTCCATGATTATGGGTTCCATGTCCAGCCCACCCTTGTCTCCCATCCTCCTCCTCCGGACCTGCTCACCTGGCAGAGGTAACCACTGGGCTGGGCCAGGCAAGTGGCCCCATGCTGGCAGGGCCTGGACTCGCAGGGGCTCACCCTGTCCTGGCATATGCTGCCCCGGAACCCAGGCGGGCAGCGGCAGACATAGGAGGGGCCGCTGTCCACGCAGAGGCCTCCGTTCTGGCACACGGAAGACACTTCTGTGCCTGGGGAGAGACCAGCAGGGTCAGTAAGCCAAGTGGGGTAGAAGGTGCTCAGGGCCCAGAGGCTGAGCGGAGAGGCACGTGGGGCCGCTGACACTCCCGGCTAGGTGGAGGCCTCTCTGAGCCGGAGGAGCCAGTAACTTCTGATGCAGAAGAGGTAAGACATCAAGGACCCTCCAGCCTGTTCTGCCAGAGGGAGAGAGGTGCCTCTTTCAAGTTCATCAGAGCACTGGAAGCAATCATGTTCTGTATTAAAACAAATCTCAAGCGAGAAAGGACTAAGGAAACTTCGGATGGGGGCATGTGGCTTAGTTAAAGGCCTCAGCCTGTCCCTTGAGTTTCTCTCACTGATTCCCAATGACCATCTTCTGGCCCCACCATTGTTTTTCCTGAGTTCATCTCACAGTAACCTTATTTGAATAATGGGGCTTCTCTTAATGGGGGTTGGCGGAACATCAGCGTGAGTGGGTGTGGTGAAAGTGTTGCATGTAGTTGGTTAGGATATGACGGTAATGCAGAGTTGTTCCCCACTCGGCTCTCCCTGGTGGTTAAACTGGAGTCCCGGTGAGTGGGCTGATGGTGTGTTGAATGTGCACTCAGGGTTTGCCTGCTTGTGGAGTTAAGGTGTAGAATCAATGACTGGTTGTGTGTGTTGCTTTGACTCTTGGTTGTTTTGGCCAAGTGTTGTGTGTGGATGCCCTTAGGTTGGGGTAGAGGAAGACAGACACCCTTTTCCCCTTTGTCTGTTCCCCAGTCTGTCCTCGGGGTGGTACCTTGGCTCAGGGCAGCCTTCTGGCAGGAGGACAGCGGCACGCTGCAGAGAGGCCCCGTCCATCCCGGGATGCACAGGCAGCGGAAGGAGGCCCCAGCCTGCAGGCAGTGGGCATGATGGGGACAGGGCTTCTGGGCACACAAGTCCAGCAGAGTCTGGCGCAGGGAGGGAGCGTGGGCAGAACAGTGAGTCAGGTTGCCAGATGCCGACATATCTGCCAGCTCCTCAGGCTCTGTCCCCTCTGAGGCTCTCCTGAGTGTCCAGGAGCAGGTGCCCTTCCCTCATTTCCCTCATACCACGTCCCAGAACAGCCTCTGGGTTCAGAAATCCTCTTAGTTTTTAAATTCTTCAAGCTAGACTTTACCCCTAGATTCTGAAAACTTTCATGTGGAGATATCCCCCAAACTGCTTCCCTCGCTTTAGTACCTGAGACCCTCTCACATGGGCCTTCCAGCCCCTTCCTCCCTCAGCACACCTGCTCTGCCCCTCACCTGGCAGAGGCTTCCTGTGTAGCCAGGGGGGCAGAGGCAGCGGGGACCCTGAGGATCATCTTGACAGGTCGCCCTGTTCCTGCAGGTTCTGGGCAAGACAGAGACAGGGCACAGTAAGAGGAGGGTCTGGGCAAAGGGGAAGGAATGGGCGATGGGGTGTGTGTGTGTGTGTGTGGGAGTATCCACTGGGAGGCAGGAACCAGGAGGGAAGCAGAGAGAGATGCTGTGGGGTGTAGGAGACTCCTGGAGGAGCCTGGGGGGAGAGGGAAAGGAAGGCTGGGAAGGCTGAGGGGCTTCCTCCCTCCCTTCCTCCAGGGGTCTGCACTCCCTGCTCACCTGTCTGCACAGCTGGGACTGACCCTTTCCTCACACCTTGGGCCCTGGAAGCCTGCGGCACAGAGGCAGGAGGAGGTGCCAGGCCTGTTCACACAGGTACCTCCGTTGAGGCACGGTGCTGGGGAGAGGGGGCTGTGAGGGGTGGGTTCCCAGCCTGTCACCTGGCCTTGAGGTCACAGCACACACAGGTCATACTCCCCGCCCCGCCCCCTACTACCCATTCAAAACATGGCTCCCCTGTACCCTTAAATTTGTGTAAATGTGCCACAGACACAGTTCCTCTAGCTGGCTGTGGCCCAGCCCCTCGGGCACTCACCGGAGGCACAGTGGTCAGTGCTGGTCTGGCAGCGGGTCCCAGTGTGGCTGGGAGGGCAGGTGCAGGAGTAGCCACCAGGGCTGGGGCTGCAGGAGCCACCATTGAGACAGGGCCCTGAGTGACAAGCTGTCACCTCCTCATCACAGGTGGGCCCTGAGGGAGATGGGGCATGTCAGAGTAAACAAGTCCTTTTCTCCCTTCTCCCCACCCCCATTGTTCTCTTCACCACCTCCTGTGCGTCACCTGCAGCCTGTGCCCAGTTTTCCTGGGTAGAGACCGAGACCCAGAGCTGCTGGGACGTGTGTTTCCGCCACCTTGCCCTTGACTTAAGGGTGACCAGCTCAGGGTGCGTATGATTTAGGGAGGGCCTCACCTGTGTAGCCTGTGGGGCAAGTGCAGTTGTAGCCAGAGGGCTGGGGGTGGCAGGTCCCCCCATGGGCACAGGGCGTGGAGATGCAGCCCCCCAGCTCTGCTTCACACTCTGGTCCTGTCCAACCCATGTCGCACACACATGAAGAGCTGCTCGCAAAGATAAAGAGGGTTTTTCTCTTCTTTCCTCCCCACTGACCAGACACCTATGGCCTCTTCCCTCCACCCCTTTTTTGACCCTGAGGCTCTGGCCCCTTTCTCAGTGACTGTGGCCCAGCATTGTCTCTCTTTGTCCCCTTCCCACCTCTCTCATGCTCTTTCTCTCCTATATGTATACTATATATCTGGTATGTCTAATACGTATCTAACACACATAAATATATGTCCTCCTGGATTTCTTTTATAACTTGTCTGCTGTCTGTCTGCATTAGAATGGAAGTCCCACGGAAGCAGACACTGTTCTGTTTTGTGCTGTTTTCCCTGTGCCTGAACAGAATCCACACATAGTAGTTGCTCAGTAACTATTTGTGCACCGTGGGTGGGCTGCCCTGGGATTTAGTGCCCTTCTTTCTGCTCTGGCTCCCTTGTGCTCTCCCCTCCCCTTTGGTTGTGACCTCAGAGCTCTCCCACCTCCCTCCTCTCTTCATGGGTCATCTCCCACAACCTGTCCCTTCATGGATGCTCTCCTGCCCTAGTGGGGAGGCCCCCGGGATGGGGGTGCAAGCCAGGAGGACTGGAGACATTACCTGAGGCAGTGCCCGTGGTGGCAAGTGCAGTTGTCCTCAGCAGGGGCACAGCCTGGGCTTCCGTCAGGGCAGAGGCAGTGCGCTTTGTCCTCCCGAGTCTGGCATCTCTGCGTGGACTGGCACAGGTTGGAGGCACACAGGGGAACATCACAGAGATCCCCTGGGTGGGGAGATGGGACAGAGAGAAAACAGAGTCCCTCCATGTTCTTAATGGGGCATGACTTGCCCCCCACGAACCTGTCCTTCAGCGGCTCCCTGTTGCCTCAGGATACCCAGAATGCCACACAGGGTCCTGCATCACCCAACTTTCCTATAACTGCTGTGTTTCTCATCCTTTCTCTGTTGCACCGTAAGGTGGATGTCCTACAGTTCCTTAAATGGGGTGTGTGGTTCCCTCCCCCAGGCCTTTGCACACGTGGCTCTCTGCTTCTAAATCACACTGTCATTCTATTTGACAAACTCCTTCTCCTTCTGCAAATGCAACTCAGCTGTCACCTCCTACAGGAAGCCTCTCGTATCTACTCAGGCCTGGAAGCTCCTTTATGCCCTCTCCAGAACCCTGTCTGCACCAGAATCAAAAAGGGACTTAGTGGTCTCTGCAGTGGATTGAAAGCCACTTGAGGATAGCAGCTCTCTGACTTTGTGTCCACGCCTGCGTAGTAGGCACTTCGAGAACACCTGCTAAGTAAACAAGTGAATGTCTTTCCTTGCTCCTGAGCCCCCACTGCACTGTCATGTTGGGCCTGACGTGCGTCCTGCAGTAACCCCNCCCCCCCCCCCCCCCCCGCCTTGTCTCCCTGACTGTGGTGGTGCAGGTTTTGCACTGAATGTCTTTAAAGGGGTTGCATTGTCATTTTATTCCCAACCCTCAAACACCCACCAATGACTTCTGCCCCCCTTCAAGGTGCTCCCGCTCCCTACCAGTGCACCCCCGGCTGACCTGTAAAGCCAGAGGGGCAGAGGCAAAAGAAGGCTCCGGGCAGATCAAGGCAGCTGGCTCCGGCGGGGCACGGGCTGCTCAGGCACTCGTCCACCTCCGCTTGACAGCGAGGGCCTTGGAAGCCTGTGGCACAGCGAGGCTCAGGGACCCGCACGAAGTGGCCCCTTGCCCACTTGCCTGCGTCCGAGCTCCACTTTACCTGGGAGACACTCGCAGAGGAAGGATCCAGGCTGGTCCTGGCACTGCCCCCCGTTGGCGCAGGGCGAGCTGCTGCACTCGTCCAAGTCCTCCTCGCAGCGCGAGCCCATGAACCCTGCGGGCCAGGAGTGGTGGGGGGAGGGTCATTTCCTTTTAACTCGCCCTTGACTTTTTAGGGAGTTTGTCACAAATGTTTGAGTTTGAGAGGCTGATTTCATGGATTCAAATGAGAAGTTAAAAGTTAACTTGATATTCAGTCTTCTCATATGTATGCTGCAAATTGCAGTGGAGACAGTGTTGTTTCATTCAGATTCCCACATGCCTGGTGGGAATTGCACCTGCCAGGCAGGTGGCCTGGTTGGGGTTTTGTCTAAATGCACCGTTGCATTATGAAAGCACGCATTTGAGGGTGATTCTAAGTAGTGATTAGTTTCAGGCCAACTATATCCCTTCATATAAATAAGGGGTAATCAGATACATGCATTATGTTAGAGACACATTTCTCCAAAAGTGAAAATATGAGCCCTGGCTTTCCCCCTTGGCAGGAAAGGGGCACCTGGAGGGCAGGGAAGATGACTGGTGGATGGTGGGAAGTGATTCAGAGTAAGGCTCAGTTTCCTGCCAGCTATGTGACTTTGGTAGTCACTCAGCCTCTCCAGGCTCCAGCCCCCTTCTCTGGGAAGTGGGGCCATAATGGAACCTGCGTCATGGCACCACTGACAGATGAGATCCTGCCAAAGCGCACAGAGCCTCGTCCTGAGTGAGCGGTCAGAAGCACCAGTTGTTATCGAGGCAGGACCAGGGGATGTCGGTAAACTGGAAAAGATGGGCCTGGGGCAGCCTCCCCTGCACCCTGTGAGCAGCGCCCACATCAGCCAGGACCCAGACATGCCGAGAGTGGTCAGAGGACTCTGAGAGAGGGCCGGAGATGGGGTGTTTGGGTGGTTTGTCAGGACAGAGATGGGGTGGGCATGTGAGCAAGGAAAGGTTTGAGAATGTAGAAGAGCGTTTGGGGAGCAGAGAAAGAGAAGTAGGCTCTCCGTGGTCAGGCTAGAGAAAGCTTCAAGAGGCTGGGTGATTGCAGGCCCACACTGTGGCGTCAGAGGGGGCCGGACTGGGCTGAGGGGCGGACTGGGCTCTGCACCCACCGGGCAGGCAGACGCACAGGAAGCCGTCCCGCAGGTCATGGCAGTCAGCCTGGTTCAGACACGGAGCTGAGGCGCATTCGTTGGTCTCCACCTCGCAGAGCCGCCCTTCTAGGCCTGGGGACACAGAGTGGTGTGGGCAAGCACAGCCGCCTTGGTTGCCTGGCTCCTGGAACCAGTCCTGCTCCTTACCTGCCCTGACCCCCGCCAGGCAGCCCTGGGGGAGGGGGAGGGGAGGCTGTTCTGAGACTTGCTGGGGCCCAGCTGCTTTGCTGTGTGGCTGTGCCCCCTTCAGGTGTGAAAGCTCAGGGCATGGACTCTGCTCATATGGGGCGTGCGCTACAAGGCAGTGCCTTTTGGGACCTTCCTTGTGCATGTAAGGTGGGGCTCACCCGGGGAACTGATCCACATGGGGGTCTTCATGGAACAGGTGAGACAAATAGGCATCTGCTTGGAGGTGATTTGTCCTCTGGTTCTATCTGGGCAGGCCTCCCTCCTGGGGACCCGGGATCCCCAAGAAATCAGGCACTTGGAAGCTGTGTGCGCCCATACCTGCCCTTTCTTTGGGCTCAGTCTGGCCCCTGCTGTATCACCAAGAACTGAAGCTGGATCACACTTTAGACCTCGGCTGCCCCCTTTTCTTGCCAGGGAGCCTGCCTCAGAAACTCCTTGAAATCTACAACGCTGTCTCGGAAACTAGACAGTTTTCTCGGCTTGTTTCCTTTGGTGCGGCTCCGTTTAGGAAGGTGGTTGGTGTCATGGTGAAAACCTCTGAAGCCCAGAGTGTAAATGCTGCCTCAGCTGCTTACAGGCTGGATGACTTTGGCCAAGTCACTTAACCGCTCTCTGCCTCAGTTTCTTCATTTGTAAACGGGCACAGTAACAATGTTGACCTTTTAAGGTTATCGTATTTATCTCCTCTCAAATTGTATTGATTTGCCACTCGCATATACACCCCTATGTATATACATAATTTTGGGTGCAACTTCACGCCTCCACGTGTCCGTGCCTCACTCACAGGTTACTGTGAAGAGCGGATGATGCATGTAAGATGCTCAGGCAGCTCTGGCCCACAGTAAACCGCTATTTCCCTGCTCTCATCGGCTCCTTAATACTGGCCGTGTCACTGTGTTGCTGGGGAATTGTTTGCTCCCTAAAACTACCTTGGAGGCAGAGGCAGCCTTCAGCTTTTCTCTCCTGTTACTAACTTCAAGCACATGGCCCTTTGGGCTCTTGAGGGTTTACTTTTGATCTCTCCCGGGAGTTTCTGTGATGAGGAGGAGCACGCTGGGCTGACATGAACAGAGACTGCAGTGTGACGAGTTTCCTCGTTGCTGTCTGCTCCCCGACAGGCCTCTGTGAGCAGGCCCAGGTCGTGCACTGCAGGGACCACGACGTGACTGCTTTCCCTTTACGTAAACCCAGACCTGAGCAGCACACAGCCTCACAGCCGTCTGTGACAGCCCTTCCTGGGACCTCAGATTTCCCCAAGTTTTCACATGGTGGGAGAGAAGTATTTTTTGGTAACTGACCCCAACTGGCTGGAG
This sequence comes from Galemys pyrenaicus, assembly GCA_019455555.1. Lineage (NCBI taxonomy): Eukaryota > Metazoa > Chordata > Mammalia > Eulipotyphla > Talpidae > Galemys > Galemys pyrenaicus. Next base: position 352,083 of record JAGFMF010012226.1, read on the forward strand.
ACTACGCATGTCCTGGAGAGGTGATGCCCAGTGGGTCCCTGTCGCTTCCCCGCCCCCCCAGGCCCAGCCAGCTGGTACCTGGTGGGCACAGGCAGTGGAAGGTGGCGAGCAGGTCCAGGCAGGTGCTGCCGGGGCGGCAGGGCTGGGACAGGCACTCATTGTGGTCGGCCTCGCAGCGGGAGCCCGTGTAGCCCGGGGGGCAGAGGCAGTCAAAGGAGCCAGGGGTGTTGAGGCAGGAGCCCCCGTGTTCGCAGGGGCTGGGGCCTTGCTGGGCTGGGGAGAGAGAAGAGCTGGGAGTCCATGGGGTGGGGGTGGAAGGGCAAGGAGGCCAGACTGCGGGAAGGGGCCTGGGTCTGAGATGGGGGAGGAGTAACTGGGCCTGGAGGGCTGAGCACTGATGGGAAGATCATGGCGGGAAGAGATGCCAAACTCAGGAAAAAGATGTTTCTGTTTTTCACTTGAAAAGCAATTGGCCTACTCTTCTGTGTGGCAACGTGGAGGTCTGGGGGTTCAGAGGGGACCTGATGTGGGGGTGTCTCACCCATCTGACACTCGTCCAGGTCCTGGTGGCAGGTGGGCCCTGTGTAGCCAGGCTGGCACAGGCAGAGCGCGGAGCCCGTCAGGGGGTTGGTGCTGCACCGGGCGTCTCCGTGGCAGGGCTGGCTCAGACACATGTCCTCCATGTGGCACAGGAGGCCTGCAGGGCCGGGGCATGAGGCTGCGAGGCCACTGAAGCTCAAGCTGCCCCCCTGGCACTTCTGTGACTCGCGTGTCCACCCCCCACCTCCCTGTCCCCTCTGCCCTCACCTGTGCGGCCAGGCGGGCAGAGGCAGGAGAAGGAACCCACGCGGTCCACGCAGGTGGCTCCCAGGGCACAGGTGGCAGCAGCACAGTCGTCCAGGTTCTCCTCGCAGCCTGCACCCCCCCAGCCGCTCACACACACGCAGTGGAAGCTGCCAGCTGAGTTCTGGCAGGTGCCCCCGTTTCTGCAGCGGGGGAGACCCTGAGTCTCACATTCGTTCACATCTTCAGAGCATTCCCAGCCTGCAGGGGGAGGGGATGGGCCAGGGGCTGAGCTGGGAGCCCTCTGAGGGTGGTCGGGGCCAGGAGCTGGCCCTGCGGGCGGGCGGTGCTGTGGAGTTGGCTTTAGCAACGCACCTGTCCAGGCCTCTGGGCAGAGGCAGGTGTAGGTGCCCAGCCCGTCCTGGCAGGTGCCCCCATGCTGGCACTGGTGTCCGACACAGTCGTCCGGATTCACCTCACAGTCCAGGCCTGTGAAACCTGACAGGGCCGTGGGGTCAGCTGGGGGAGGGGCCACGGGAGACAACCTCCTGCCAGAGGGGGGCTGCGGGAGGCCCCGTGAGGACGCACCTGGGGCACAGAGGCAGTGGTGGAAGGTGGACTCCTTCTCTGGAACCAGCTGGCAGGTACCCCCGTTGAGGCAGCCCCTGGAGGGGCACGGTCCTGGCTGGAGCTTGCAGCCTGCACCCCCCCGCCCAGCAGGGCAGAGACACTGGAAGGACCCCAGGGTGTTATGGCAGGAGGTGCCCTTGGGGCAGGGGTCCGGGTCCCGGTAACACTCGTTGACGTCGTGTTCGCAGGCGTGGCCCTCGAAGCCAGGCGGGCAGTGGCACTGGATCTGGGGGTACGTGGCCAGACACACCCCTCCGTTGATGCAGGGGTTGGCCGAGCAGAAGTCCCGAAGCTGGCACTGCTCCCCTGAGGCAGAGGACAGAGTGTGCCTGCTCAGACCCCGCTCTCGGGCAGCCACGCGCGCTCTGGGTTCTCTCTGGGGCTGCTCTTCACAGGCCCTTCTCTGTCCTCCTCCCAGACCATCTGCCCCGCTCCGGCACCCCGTGCCTTCCTTTTCCAAGTTCCTCAGGCAGGTTCCATCTGCATGTTCCAAGCTGAAGAGGACACGAGTCTGCCCGGGGCTCTGGGACAGGGTCCTTCCGCGGTGCCCATCCCCGCACTCAGGGGTCTTAGCACCTGGGTCACAGTGGCTGGGGGTCATCTGGCCGCTCACCCTGACTCCCTGACCTTTACTGGGGAACGTGATGGGTTGGTGGTAACTCACGTCCCAGCCTGGCGCCCCAGCGGGCGGGCGGGGGTTCAGGGGGCCTATGTGCAGGCCCTGAGCTAAGGGAGCACTCCCCGCTCAGCCCTTTCCTCCTCTCGCAGCCCTGGGATTCCCTGGACGGCAGAGGCCAAGATGTGTGTGCAGAGGCACCTGGGTAGTCAGGGGATGGCTGGCGCTGGTAGGGGGGCCTGGGTGCCCCGACTCCCTGCTCTGAAGCACAAGGGCCGGTGAATTGTCCGTGGCCGTCTTCTGTGGTCACATGCTGGTGTCTTACCCTGGGCCCCAGGCTTGGTTTCCTCGGAATTACCCGGGCGTTTCAAAGATCTCCGTGCCCGGGCCTGCCCTCGACCCACTAAGTCAGACTCTCTGGCATGAGGGGCTGGCGATTTTTAGACTTCCCACCTGATTCTCTGCCTACTCAAGTCTTTTCTCTAGTTTTCCCCTAGCGGGGGCACCCACATTCCAGGCACTTTCTTACCCACATGGTCGTGGCTGCCTGGCCAGTCCCCTCCATCCTGCTGGGGTCGTTGGTCCCCTACAGGCTGCCCAGCTCTGCCCACGCCCCCGGCCTCTTCCTTGGGGTTCGCAGCCCGTGCATCCCTCGTCCTGTTCTCTCGCCCCAGGGCTGCACCCTCTCCTGGCATGGGCCCCATTCCTCTCTGCAGCCATGTCTTCCCCTCCCCACGGCACTCTTTCCAGGTACTTTATGAGCACCCCACGCAGATGCTCAGGAAGCAGAGTCCTGGAGGTGCCAGTTATTAACCTAGCTGGGCGGGGGGGGGGGCGAGAAGGGGTCAGGGTGGTGCACTCAGGGGCCATGGCAGTTGCTCTTTGCCAACTGTGGAAACACCTGGGCGTTTTAGAAACCAGCACGACCAGGCTGGTGCGCGTCAGTCTTGGGCGAACGGTCCCAGCCATCAGCTTCTTGGTTGTCATGGCCTCTGTCCTGAAGGGCTCCAGGACCACCTTTCCCACCCCACAGTCACCCCCTGCACCTGCGCCCTTTACCCATGCCGCCATCACGCTCACCTGTCCATCCAGGTAGGCAGGAGCACCTGGGGACGCCAGAGGCCTGGATGTAGCAGTGGCCCATTTTGGAACAGAAGGAAGCACATGGGTCCTTGAGCGGGGTCTGGCACCTCTTGCCAGTGAAGCCAGAGGGGCAGGTGCAGAAGAAGCTGGGGACTGAGAGAGAGGGAGGACTAGGGGTGCCCTGTAGGGGAGGAAGCAGAACTTGGCAGCTGCCCCCATTCTGGCAGAGCTGGGCATCCTGGCAGGGGTCAGCAAACTGGCAGGTCTCACCCAGGAAGCCCGGAGCGCACCTAGGGGTGGGTGGGGAGAGGAACACTCTTGTCAGTGCCCCCTTCATCTTCTCTCCCCCTCCTTCCTGTGCCTTCATTGGTCTCCCTTCCTCGCCCCACTTCCTCCTGCTGCTTCCCCCCACCTCCTCCTCCTCTGCCCCCTGCTCCCCACTCCAGCAGGCACACGCACCGGCAGGTGCCTGCCCCCCCAGACAGGCTCAGGCAGGTGCCTCCGTTGGCGCAGGGTCCTGGGACGCTCCCGCAGTGCAGCCCTGGGGTGGACAGGAGGAGCTGGGGTTAGGGAACCCTGTGTCCCACCTTTCTTCCTGGGGTGCTCCAGCGGAACTTTCCTCCTTCACACACACCCCTGTTCCTTGTCCCTCTGCGGCCCTTTGCCCAGCCCCCTAGATCCCAGCCTTTCAGTTACTAGTCCCCCTTCCCCCTTTCCTGTTTATCCTCTGGGCTCCAAGTCCAGCCCCAGGCTCCATCCCTCGGAAGTAAGACAACAGGGATCAGGAGGGGCTGAGGGCTCCTGGGAGGTGAATGGCTGAGACATGGAAGGGATTTCCTCCAGGAAGGGCCCAACTTCCAGTCATCCAGGGTGGGGACAGCTGGACTGGGAGAGGGACCTGGGGGCCCTGACCTTCCCTCTCCATCTCCTGCTCCTGCCTCATCTCTCCCCCTGGCAGGTGGTCAGGCTGATGATGCTTTCCCCCCTCTAAATGTGGTTGGAAGAGTCCCCTGTCCCTTAGCAACAGGGCCAACGGGGTTCTGCCTGTATTGGGCACCCTATCACCCATCCCCCTTAAGTCTTGTCTGTGCAGCTCCAGGCAGGGTGCTCTCCCTGCAGCGGCCCCATCTGGGGGTGAGCACTGCCTCCATCCAGTGTCGCCTTGAAACCTGGGTTCAGGCCTCTGTCCCAACCACCATCCTCCCCTTAAGTGGAGAGAGGTTCCCCAACTTGTCCCACCCCACACCTCACCTCTGGTCTTGACCACTGAGCAGCACAGCAGCAGCAGCAGCGGCAGTGAGGGGGGCTGCATTCCAGAGCCCCCGCCCCTGCCCAGGCGCCTCTGCAGGCAGGACCCTCACCAGGCCTGAGCGCCACCTCTGCTCCCAGGGCCCTTCCTCCTCCCGCTGGGCTCCAAGCCTCACGTCTGAGCTGCTTCCTGAGTCACACAATGTCCTGGACACCCCAGTGATGGGGGAGGGGCTTGGGGTAAGGGAGGGGCCTTCTGTCCCTGACAGCCCCTGGCAGCTGGGGGTGAAGGAGGACTGAGCAGCTGCAGGGCAGGTGTCAGGAGGGGAGGCTGGCTGTGGGGTCCTGGGGCCAGTCCAGCCCTGCCTGTTGATGCCCCTCCTTTCTAGAGAGGGGACTGCAGGTGCTTCCTTGTGCCTTGGGAATTTCAGGACCTGGAGACTGAGGTGTGTGGGATGAGAGAGCCCCTTTTCCCCTTCCAGGAGAAGATGGTGGTTTTGTGAGGTCAGGACAGAGTCATCTCAGAATTTGCAACCTGCCTTAATAAGTTGAAGCCACTTGCCTTGGCAGAGGGAACTCAGGGGACTTTTGAACCTGACCCTGACTCTTGTGATGAACTTAGCTTTCTCTTTTAGGGCACCAAGGCAAGGTGCTGGGCTGCGCTTTGGGGAGGTCAAAGATAAGCGAACATTGTCTGCACTCAATGTTGCATTCAGGATTGTCACCCAAGCACTACGTTTGCTGAGACCCCCCTCCCCCACCATCGTCTCCCTCCCTCACAGCAGTGTCCAGAGGCTGCAGGGGATTCATTGCCTGGACTCATCCTACCTTCTCCAGTCAACCTGGGACAGCTTGGGGTCAGCACACCCCCGTTCCTCCAGCAGCACAGAGGACTGGGTGTCCAGTAGGGGGCGGTGAGGTGTTGTCAGCAGCCTCAGCCTCTTGAGGCACTGAGGGGTCCAGGTGTGTTTCCTGTTGGTGGATGTACTTTGCCAGCCTCATTCTTCTTCTTCTTCTTTTTTAAAAAGATTTATTTATTTATTTATTTATGCATACAAGCACTGGGGTACAGGCCAGAGATGTGGGGGGATGAGAGGATTCACCACAGAGAGTGGGGAGCAGAACAGGCAGATCAACTGAAGCACACTGCTGAGGGGAGCAGCGGGCACAGCAGGAGAGGTCTGCCCCGCCATGTGGGTGCCCCCCCCTCCCCGGCCAGCAGCAGGGATCGAACTCATGCTGCAGTGGCTGTGGTTTGCTTCATAGTGTGTTGCTTAACCCACTGCGCCACCAGGGAGACCCTCATTCTTCTTTTTAAGCCCTATGTTTTGACTCACATAAAGTGACACTTAAACATAATCAATTTTTAGATATTTTTATTTATTATTTTAAAAATATTTTATTTATTTGTGCATACAAGAGCTGGGGTACAGACCAGAGGCAGGGGGTGAGAGGATTCACCAGAGACAGAGTGGGGAGCATGACAAGCAGATCCACTGAAACGCACTGCTGAGGGGAGCAGCAGCAAGGCAGCAGAGGTCACCTGCACCATGTGGGTTCCCTCCCTGACTGGGGATCAAACTGGTGCTGCAGTGGCTGCGGATGCTTCATAGTGAAGTGTTTAACCCTATGGGCTACGAGGGAGGCTTCTACTTCTAGACAATTTTAAACACTCTGAAAAGGGAGAAGAATACAGAACAATTCTTGAGTATCTTTCACTGGGGTCACTCATTGATCCCATCTGACTCCATTCTTTCATCAGTGTTTCTTTAATGCACTTTTTTTTTTCTGAGCCATTTGAAAATTGCACATGAGATGTTCCTTATTCACGGACACATTCGTGTAACTTTTTAAAGAACAAGAGCAGTCTTTTCCATAACCATCGTGGCAGCCACCTGAATCAGGAAACTTAGATGGATATAGCACTACTATCCACAGTCTGTATTCAAGATTTGCTAATTGCCCATAATGTCCTTTGTCATGAGTTTTTCAGGAGCTAATCCAGAATCACCAACTGCATTTAGTTGTCTTTCAGGCTGCTATGATAAGGACACAGCACCTTTGACTTACTTTGTCTTTCATTATATTGACATTTTTAAGGACTCCAAATTTGTTACTTTGCATCTATTTCTAAATTCAGGTATGTCCAGCATTTCTTCAGTTTATGTACTTCTTGTAGGGAAATCACAGAAATGATGTCATATCCTCAGTGCATCACTAGGAGATACGTGAGCCAATGTCATTCTGAACGACTAGTATTCCACTGTTAGGTGAGCTCTAGCTCACTGAAACCAGTTTCCTCTGGTTCTGCATTTAGGAGGATCTCAAGTTCTAAAAATATGGTAAACTCCGGGCAATACATATTCTTTAACATTTCAGGAATGGAGGGAATGGGGCGTGGCCACGGGTGTTTGGTGGAGTGAAAAACAGACTTGCAAACATGGGTACAGGGGCCCACTTAATGGTGGTCAATGACATTAGAGCTCGGTGGTGGTGGTGGGTGCCCAGCAGCATACAGCCAGGAGCTGGACTAGACTACATAGCTTCTCCCTGTTCCCCTGGGGCGTTTGTGTGAAGACTCCGTGAATCCACTAGGTGTCGCTCTCGCACAGTTTTTGTGACAACCCGCGAACAACTTTATGATCTTGAGATTTCATCAGGCATTATACTGTACTTAAAAACGCCAAGATTAGATTTAAGGCTTTGAAAATGAGCTCTAAATATGTAGTGCGTATATACGTCCCCTCTTCCATGCTTCTGAAAAAAAAAAAAAAGTTCTTGAACGTACGTATTTGCATGGTTGTCTGATTGGGTGAGATTTCCTAGAGACAGATAAAACATAGAAGAGGTCCAGGGACTGAGCCATGGCGTCCACATTGTGAGAAGTTGGGGACTTGGGGAGTAACCAGAGGGAAGCAGAGAGGGGCTCTGAGGGACCAGAGGGCTCCACGACTCCTGAACTCCAATCGCTGGGGTGGGTCACTGCATATTTGTGCATCTGCGAAGGGTCATTAGCTTCTCTCTGCGTTTGGCCTCACGGTCAGCGCCCAGCTCAGAAGTGGATCCCGTTGACCTCAAAAGTCCCTGTGACTTAGGGGTGACCGGCAGGCTTCTCTCTCTCCTGGGGAATATACGATGAAGGAAAAGTCAGTTGAGTAAAACAAACTTTATTTGATGGGACATGTAGGGATAGGGTCATTTTACCCCAGAGAGAACTGTCTGTGTCCTTGGCCGGGCAGCTCCCTGTGGCGGTGACGCAGCCCCCCCTCACCAGCAGGGACAGTCAGGAGCCGCTGGGAAGGGGAAACGCCCTCTTGGGGAAGCACCGACACTCCTGGGCTGTGAGGTCACAGAGGGCAGGGGTGTCTGGGACCCACGCACAGCTCATCACCCTGCGCAGGCAACTTGCCTCCCCTCCGGCAGGAGAGGGCAAGACCAGGCCATGCACCTTCCTGAACTGTCCTTGTCTTTTTTTTTTTTTTTTAATATTTATTTATTGCATAGAGAATATCTGGGGTGTAGGCCAGAGGTGCAGGGGGTGAGAGGATTCACCAGAGACAGCAGGGAGCAAAACAGAAGGATCTATTGTAATACACTGCTGAGGGGAACAATGGGCGAGGCAGGAGAGGTCTGCTGCACCATGTGGGTCAGCTCCCTGGCCCGGGGATCGAACTCAGTTCACTGTGGTGATAGTGCTGAGACTTAACCCCTAGGCTGCCATCTTTATACTCAGCTCCTGCCCCATCACATCCCCTCGCCCCTGACACTCCTCCAATGTCGCTGCTGCCATCTCCTCTCCTTTCCCTCAAGCCCAGCCTCTTTCCCACAAAACATGGGAGAAATAGAGAGTGTCATTCTGCCCACTCAGGTCTTTTTCCTGGTCCCATGAGTAGCTTGGAGTCTCTTCTTGATTTCCTGTCACTTCTCATGATACCAAATCCCATCAGCCACCCAGACAGAAAAGAGCAGAAACTATCACACCAGTTCTTTATGGCCAGACCTCTCCATCCACAGCTGCCTCCCCAGCTAAGAAAGATGACAGGGCAGTGACAGTGACAGAGATGGGACAAGAGGATAGAGCCACAAGCCATGAGTCTGGAGACTCTCTGCGCTGATGACCCAAATGTGTGTATCTCGGTCAGACTGTTCCTCTGAGTCCCAGGCTTGCACTTCCCATGTCTAGTGAGAACTTCAAACTCACCCTTTCCAGAGGGATCTGATCTCTCTTCCAGACCCCCCACCCCTTCTGTCAGAGCTCAGCTTTGCAGTTCTGTTCTTTTAGTTGTTCAGGCCCCCAAATGGGAGACACTGCTGGCTCCACTCTTTTTCTTGTATTCTACATCCATCTGTCTTCAATACTATAGATCCTACCTTCAAAATTTATCTAGAATCTGGGCCTCCCTGGTGGCGCAGCGGGTTAAGCAAGGCACTATGAAGCAAACCGCAGCCACTGCAGCACGAGTTCGATCCTTGCTGCCGGCCAGGGAGGGGACCCACATGGCACAGCAGACCTCTCCTACTGCACCTGCTCCCCTCAGCAGTGTATTTCAGTCGATCTGCCTGTTCTGCTCCCCACTCTGTCTCTGGTGGATCCTCTCACCCCCCACAGTTCTAGCCTGTACCCCAGAGCTTGTATGCATAAATAAATAAATAAATAAATCTTTAAAAAAACAAAACAAGCCAAAAAACCCAAAATATATCCAGAATCTGATGAATTCATGCTCATCCTCACTGTTAAACCCTACTCCAGGCCACCACCCCGTCCTGCAGCTCCTGACTGTGTCCTCGCTGCTGTCCCTGCTCCATTGGCAGTTCCTCTGCACAGTCATCGCACGTGTCAGTTGGAGTCTGGGTTAGTCACATGGATGGAGCTAGAAGGGAGTATGCTCAGTGAAACAAGTCAGACGGCAAGAGGAAAATATCTTATGGCTTCACCATTAGGAGGAATATAAAGGAAGAAAGAAGTGCCCAAGGAAAAGAACAATGACAATAAAAAAGACCACAAGAACAAAAAGACAAAGACAAATCAAAGGCACCTGGTGGTGGTGGGGGGAAGGGACTGGGATGAAGGCAGAAAGAGCACAAGGGACTGAGGTGACAGTGCACTGGTGAAATGGTGTAGTAACTCCCTGGGGACTACAATCGATGTTAAATATGTATAAATTAATTTAAAAATAAGTAAAATATGGATTCTTCCATTTTTGTTTTTTAAAGATTCATTTATTTATGCACACAAGAAATGGGTTTCAGGCCAGAATCGCGGGAAGTGAGAGGATTCACCAGACAGAGGGGGTAGCAGAACAGGCAGATTGAAATACATTGCCTAGGGCAACAGCGGGCGAAGCAGGAGAGGTCTGCTGCGCCATGTGGGTCCCCTCCCTGGCCAGCTGCAGGGATCGAACTCGTGCTGCAGTGGCTGCATTTTGCTTCATAGTACGTTGCTTAACCCACTGCACCACCAGGGAGGCCCTGGATTATTTCTTGTGACTACTCTACTCAAACTCTGCAGTCAGAGTAAAGCTAAATTTCTTTCAGGGCCTAGAACACCCTGCACTTCTGCCTCTTCCCTCCCCTGCCCAGGCTGCCTCTCTCATCTCCTCTCCTGTTTTCCCTCATCTCCATGGGACCTCACTGGCCTGACTGTTCTGTAACCAGGCACATTCACACCTCAGGACCTTTGCACTTGCTCCTCCACTGCCTAACCTGCTTCCTTCTGCAGCACCTGGTGTCTCCGACCTCACCTCACAAGGCATCTTTTACTTTTTAAAAAAAGATTTATTTACTTATTTATTATTGGAGTTGGGGTGTGGACCAGAGGTGCTGGGGGTGAGAGGACTCACTAGAGACAGACAGAGGAGCAGAGTAGGGGGATCCACTGAAATACACTGCTGAGGGGAGCAGCAGGTAAGACAGGCGAGGTCTGCTGGCCATGTAGGTCTGCTCCCTTCCCAGGGATCGAACTCAGGCCACAGGGGTGATAGAGCTGGGACTTAAGCTCTACGTCACCAGGGAGGCCCTATATCTTCTATTCCTTTGTTAAGATTTTTTTCATTTGTTTTAAGAGTGTTTGTACTTGCTTATTGTAGCATTTTTAAACACTTAAAATACTTGTCTGCTCAAATACATGTCATATTTTCCAACTGAGTGTTGGTGTCTGTTGATGATATGTTCTTATTTAATTGGAGGTTTTCCTGTTTTTTTCTTTTTTTTTTTTTGATATGACAAGTGATTTTCTACTGTATCCTGGACATTCTGGTTATCATATTATGAGACCCTGAATTTTATTTGTCTATCTCAGCAGGTGTCCTCTGATACTGTGCCCCTGGGGGGAGGAAGGTGCTGCCTTGCTGCTGCCAGGTAGGTAGAAACCCAGGTTTCCCGCTTGGTCCCTGATAACATTTGTGGGGGCAGCTCCTCACTGCTGGGGGGCTGGGAGCTCAGGTTTTCCACTGGGCCTCTGCGGACACACTGGTGGGAGATTGCACAGCACCCACTTCTGCCCCCACTTGGCCTCAGTGACATCAAGCACAGGTGAGGTCGGAAGACCCTGTGACAGCCGAGGGGGCCCAAGGGCACAAACACAGGTGTCAGGTGGCCTCTCAGAGGGGCTCCAGGGACAAGCGAGGACACCAGGGAGACTGACTCGATGATCTATCAATATTGGCTCATTAATTATAATGACACACGAGACTCACAGAGGCTGTTGTAACAGGAAACTCTGGTGCAGGGTACGTGGGGATGGTCCACAGCACTGTCTCGATTTTTCTGTGAAGTTAAAATTGTTCTAAAAAAGATTGAGGGCCTCCCTGGTGGCACAATGGGTTAGGCAACACACTATGATGCAAAACGCAGCCACTGCAGCAAGAGTTCGATCCTTGCTACTGGCCAGGGAGGGGACCCACATGGCACAGCAGACCTCTCCTGCCTTGCCCCCTGCTGCCCTCGGCAGTGTGTTTCAGTCAGTCTGCCTGTTCTGTTCCCCACTCTGTCTCTGGTGAATCCTCTCACCTCTCACACCTCTGGTCTGTACCCCATTTCTTTTTTTTTTTTAAAGATTTATTTATTTTTGCATACAAGCACTGGGGTATAGGCCAGAGGCGCGGGGAGGTGAGAGAATCCACCAGACAGAGCAGGGGGCAGAACAGGCAGATGGACGGAAACACACTGCTGAGGGGAGCAGCGGGCCAGGCAGGAGAGGTCTGCCTGTGCCATGTGGGTCACCTCCCCAGCCGGCGGCAGGGATCAAACTCGTGCTGCAGTGGCCGCAGTCCGCTTCACAGTGCGCTGCCCAACCCACTGCGCCACCAGGGAGGGCCTGTACCCCATTTCTTGTGTGCATAAATAAATAAATCTTAAAAAAAAAGATTGAAAAAACATATCTTACTTGTAGGATTCTCCTACTTTTTTTTTTTTCTTTTTAGGACTTCATTCTTTTGGCATTGGTTTGATGTTTTGGTCTTTAGGAATTGATGTTTATCTCATGGTTAGACAGGGAACTTAAGTTTCTTTTTTTTTTTTTTAAAGATTTATTTATTTATGCATACAAGAGCTGGGGTACAGGCCAGAGTCGTGGGAGGTGAGAGGATTCACCAGACAGAGCGGGGAGCAGAACAGGCAGACTGACTGAAACACACTGCCGAGGGCAGCAGCAGGCGAGGCAGGAGAGGCCTGCCACGCCCTGTGGTTCCCCTCCCTGGCCGGCGGCAGGGTTCGAACTCGTGCTGCAGTGGTTGCGGTTTGCTTCATAGTGCGTTGCTTAACCCACTGCGCCACCAGGGAGGCCCGGGAACTTAAGTTTCTTAATTTTTTTTTTTTTTTTACTTAGCATTTATTTGTTGAAGAAATGGCTTGTTTCCTATGGAAGTCTCTGCATTTTTATGTTGCTAACTGCATTCCTGTCTCATTCACTGACCATGTTCCTCTGGCCCTGCACTTCCCCTGTGAACTAGTGGTGACATTTAAGACCTGGTATGATTCAGGATCTATTTTCCGGTAGGGGTGTCATAGAAGCTGCTGTGCTGAGCTTTCCCACCAGGGGGCGTGGGAGCCCAGTTGGTAGACACTGCTGAGCATACACTGGATCCATTATTTTGTAGGGGTTGCAAACGATGATATTCATATTTTATTGTTTATTTTTTCATTTGTATAGAGAAAATAGATCTCATCTATTATTTCATCATGATTTATGTAATAAAGGTGGGTTATATCTCTTTTATACTTTATTTGCCAGTTTTCAGAATATCGAGTTAATCTCCAGCATCCTCCAAATGTAACCAGTGAGTTTATATTTAGCTCAGCTTATAAAGAAACCATTTTTATGTGTTTAAATCCCTTGTAGTGATTGCTTTAATAGATGCTCAGTTGGCCCGCGTGAGTCTCGAGCTGACACGATCCTGCTATCTTTGGTGGCTACAGACATCAGGGTCATCTTGTACCTCAGTTTGGATGGTGGGGAAGGTTTTCACGTATTTATGTTCCTCGCTGAGACAGGAAGTGTAGTGCGCTGCTTGCTGGATGTGACCACGTCAGAGGCAGGTAAGTGGCAGGAGAGGGAGGGCCCTGGTGAGTGTCCTGGAGGAGGTAAGAGGGCTGGGCCTGTGCTCGGTGGGGGGTGGGGTGGGGTGTCAGTGGAGAGTGTAGAGGGGGGTATGCGATGCAGGGGAAACTATGACATCTTTGCTTGAAAGTGTGTGATGAGTGGCCAAGAGGGTGCTGGGTTCTTCTCAGGCCAACTTGAAGGCTGTGACGATAAATATCCCATGAGCTGTGTGAGCGTTTCTGTCCAACCACCTCAGCTGCTGAGACACAGGCGTGAAGTGGGTGGGAGGGTGGATTCAGCCAGGCTGGGGCTTTGCCAGGTGGGCGTGATGGAGAAAGAGGGATGAGAATCGAAGTACCTCCATTTTTAAGAGGAAATTCCATTTCAGGACTTAGAAGTGTATAACAAGCCCAGGCAAGGACAAGTCACGGTGCCCTCATATGGAACGCCCAGGCCACTCCAGCAACTATAGGAAAACGTTAAAGATAATAGACCAAATGACCATGTACATAGTACAGGATGAAACTAGCAGCTTGATTTGCTTCTATACATCTGCTTGGCCTAGAAAAGGGAAAGGAATGGAGACTCACATCCACCCTACTTTGCCACAAAATGTACAAAATGAGAGTCAGCCTTGTGCTCTGGGTTCCAAGTCTCTTAGGCTTGCGAACCCTAGGTGCTGAGCTCTCTCTCTCTCTTTTGTGTGAGTGTGAGACTGTGCGAATAAAATCCCCCAAAACCTAAGTCTTGTTTCTGTGTGTCTCTGCTGGCGGTTGAGCCCAGACTGGGGGTCATTTAACAAGGGAGAAGGGAGTGGTGTGTTCCAGGGAGTTGTGAGAACTGTGGGTCATGATTCTGACTGGGACGAGGCTGGGGGGAAAAAACCTCTTCCTGACAGGGTCCCAGGGCTTGGAGGTCTGGGCAGTGGACACATTGCTGGAGCGTGGGCAGGAGAGAGTGACTTGCAGAGACAGGAGGGGTTGAGCAGGGCGTGAAGTTACTTAGAGTGGAGATGAGGGAGACACTCCAGGCCCAGGTGATGGCAAGGTTAAGGTGTGACAGTGGCAGGGGTGGGGCAGGATAGGGGGACATGTCATTACAGGTGAGGAGATGAAGAGGTGAAGTGAGGGTCAGGGCATGGGGTTATCTTGGTGTCTAGAGAAGCCCCAGGAAGGAGTGGGGTGGAGAGAAGACAGTGACCCAGAGCTGAGCTCCTTGGTGACCAGCAGGGGGCGGTGGCTGCAGACTGTTAAGTGCTGGAGCAGGAGCAGCTGCAGGGGTGTGGGAGTCTCAGTGCACTGAGCTGCTGAGACCTGCAGTGCCCTTGACAAGAAGAGGAGCACCATGCTTTCATTCATTCATTCATTCATTCATTCATTCATTCATTCATTCACTCACTCATTTACTCATTCATTCATTCATTCATTCTCTTTCATTCACTCGTCAGTAAGAATGCCCCTGGTTTCCTATCCTGTGATGAACAAACCCTCCTAGACCTCCATGGGTCACTCTCAGTGCTACCCTCAGACAGTCAGGCCATTCTCACACCCTCCCTCGTCACACCCTCCACTCAGTCCTTGTGGGTAACTGTCTCTTCTGTACAACAATGTATTTTAATGAACAAAATTCTGGTAATCTGTGTGGTTAATTTACATATATGAAGACATTTTAGCTCTTCTGCCCATTTTGTGACTGGATTGCTTGTTTTTGTTGAGTTTGGTCAGTTCTTTGTAGACCTTTGTGATGAGTCCCTTGTCAGTAATGGTGTGTGCAAAAATTTTCTCCCAATCAGTGGGGTGTCTCTTTGTATTGGCTAATGTGTCTTTTGCTGTACAAAAGCTCTTTCGTTTGATTTATTCCCAACTGTTCATCTTTTCCTTCACTGTCTTTGCTTTAGGTGCTGTGTCTTTAAAGATGCTACCGAGATGTAGGTCATGTAGTGTTTTGCCTATATTTTCTTTTATATATTTTATGGTTTCAGGTCTTATGTCTAATTCTTTAATCCATTTTGAGTTGGCTTTTGTGCATGTTGTGAGGTAGTAGTCTGGCTTCATTCTTTTGCATGTAAAAGACCAGTTTCCCCAGCACCACTTGTTGAATAGACGGTCCTTGTCCCAGTTGTATTCTTTCCTCTTTTGTCAAAGAGTAGTTGTTCATATCTGTATGGCTTCATTTCTGGGTTTTCTATTCACTGCCATTGGTCTGTGTCTGTTTTTGTTCTAGTATCATGCTGTTTTAATTGTTATGGCTTTGTAGTTTAGTTTGAAGTCTGGGAGTGTGATACCTCCATTTCCCTTCTTTTTAGTCAGGAGAGCTTTGGCTATTCTAGTTTTTTTGTGGCACCATGCTAATTTCATCAATATTTATTCTATTTCTTTGGAGAATGTCATTGAAAATTTTATTGGAATAGCACTGAATCTGTAAACTGCTTTCAGTTGGATGGCCATTTCAATAATGTTAATTCAATCCATGAGCAGGGGATGTCCTTCCTTTTTTTTTTTTTTTGTATCTTCTTCCATTTCTTTTAACAATGTTTCATAATTTTCTTTGTAAAGGTCCTTCACTTCTTTTGTTAGGTTTATTACCAAGCATTTGATTTCTTATTATTTCAATTATAAAAGGGATGGTTTTCTTGATTTCTTCAGATGAAAACGCTGTATCTCTTGATTGTGAACTGAAGGGATAGTGGAGGCTGCTCCACCTGTGGTTTCTGGGGAGGTGGAGACAGAGGTGGTGAGGGTGTCTCTGGAGGGGTCTCCTGTGAGCTTATAGAAGACCCTCACCTCAGGGCAGTTTTACTTATGGCAAACTCCACCTTCCAGCCAAGGAGCTCCCTCTGTCCCTGGAGGTGCAGCCAGCAGCAGGGGTGGGGAGACCTGGGTCTGCAGGCCCCACAGTGGCTGGGCCCTGACTTTGGCCTGGAGACATCAGGGCTCTGCTGTGTCCTTCCCAGAGCTGCCCTGTGGGGTGTCACGTCTTCCCCTCCATGGACACCTGGACCCTCACTGGGCTTGTCCCCTTCTCATTGGTGTAACATCTTGTGTGGGGAGGGGCCTATGGCAGATGCACTTGCTGGGGACCCTGGGAAGTGCTTTCTGTGGACGGATCAGGTGGGGGTTCCCTCTTACCTCCCTAGGCCCCTTGGTCTTTTGTTGTCCTCTCTTTGCTCCTCCTTCTGGTCCTCTCTCACTGTCCCTGCCCTGCTGGTGTGTAGGGGACTGACTCTGTGGACTCACCACAGGAGGAGGTGTTGGGGGTCAGAGGGCTGCTGTGGCCTCCTCACTGGGTTTTCTGGACAGGAAGTCCCTGTGGAGGAAGGATGGGGTGGGGTGTCTCCCCTAGTCCCCTTCCCTGACAGGCCCCTCCTGTCCTGTCCCTACCTGTCTCAACAGGGGGTGGAGGCTTTTGCTGCCTTGGCACCCCCTGTGCCCCCTCAGCTGCCCTCCCCACAGAAATAGCCCCTCCTCACAAGGCTGCATGGGAGCAGCTCAGAGGAACTTTCTTACCCCTGGATACCCCATCTCCCCTTCTCCCCCTCTGCCTCACAGGGCTGGGACAAGGGTGGGGTCTCCAGGGGGGACACTCTCCTCACTTAGGACTGGGCTCATTTCAGCAGACACTGGAGGAGGCTCAGTTGTGTGTTCCCCTCCCACCCTCTGGGGTTCAGGTTTCAGCCCTCCCCTCTGAGCCCCGAGGCCCCTCCCATGTCAGGGTCTCCTCAGCAGGAAGAGGCTCTCAGGGCAGGAGCTGAGCAGCAGGTGCAGCTTGTTCCAGGGAATGTGAGTTTCCCTGGGGAGTCAGGGCTGGAACTGGGGGTGCTTCTCAGCACTTAGGCCAGGAGCAGCCTCTGCTCCCTCCTTCCTGCTCTCCTGGGTGTGTTTGGGGTTCTGTTCTAGTTGCTCTGTCATGTTCTCTACCTGACCTGTGTCCTCTCAGGTGACATATTATGAGGTTAACTGTTACTTGAGCAAGAGACTTTCCCCCCCAGATGCCTGCAGCAGTTTGTGGATAATCACCCACTGACAGATGAGTACAAGGATCGAGTCCTAAGCCTTCCAATGGGGGGCTCCTGGGGAGTAAAATAGTAGGGACAGATGAGGAAAATGCTTTAGGTTTCAGCATGCAGGTGTGTGTGTGTGTGTGTGTGTGTGTGTGTGTGTTTGTTCCATGAAAGTAGAGAAGGGGAGACCCTCACACTCTCAGGGCTCAGGGCACTGTGAGATAGGGGAGCATGTGGGACAGACAACGGGTGAGGCTTGGTTGGACAGACATGCTGACCATGGCCCCTGCTTCCCTTTGGGGATTTCTTTTTGTTGTTGTTCTTGAAGAATGAACATGAAGAAGAGCTCAGACTTCAGTAAGTGAGGAAGCACGTGAATTACTTCTCACCACCCCAGGACCCTCCCTGGTGTCCCTTCCTGTACTCACATCTGCCAGGGACTCCTCATCTGATTTCGGTCACCACAGATTCATTTTTCCTGATATTTATATCTAAAATTCTGCAAGGAATGTGTGTGTGTGTGTGTGTGTTTGCGTGTGTCTGGTTCCTGCACCACTCTGTATTTCCAAGGTTCCTCGTTTCCCTCCCTCAGTGTCCACCCCGCACTGGCCACATGGGGGCAGCATAGCCCTACGGAACCTGTGAGACAAGCCGGTGGCTTTTCTATTGGCCCCTGGGCTCCTCCCCCTCAGAGCAGCTCCCCTTTCTGTAGCAGGAGCTACAGGTTGACCCTGCTTCCCTCCTTGACCCTGAGCTTCAGAGACACCTTCAGAGAGACCTTTTGGTCATTTTCAGCGATATCTTATGAACATGTAGCTCAGCTAACAGGTATGTGTAAACTTTATACAGTTTATAAAAGCAAACAGACTACATTAAAGGACATGAGAATTCAGTATTTTATTTTATTTTTTTTATAATTTTTTTTTAAGATTTATTTATTTATGCATACAAGCACAGGGTACAGGCCAGAGGTGTGGGGCTGGTGAGAGAATCCACCAGACAGAGCAGGACGCAGAACAGGCAGATGGACAGAAACACACTGCTGAGGGGAGCAGAGGGCGAGGCAGGAGAGGTCTGCGGTGCCATGTGGGTCACCTCCCAGTCAGCGGCAGGGATTGAACTCGCGCTGCAGTGGCTGCGGTCTGCTTCATAGTGCGTCACTCAACCCACTGTGCCACCAGGGCGGCCCGAATTCAGTATTTTAAACAGAAATTCTAATTCATTTTTTGCCTCCCCTCTAAGCCCAGTTTGGAGGCAGGCCAGGAATTTAGGACAGTCACAGCCCCCTACACTCTCTTTCCCTCCCAGTAACTGAAAACACCAGCTATGCATGTTCCACTGCATATGCACAGACCTTACCCTTTTAGATCCTCACCTCACCCTGGGCTCCCCTAGTGTGAACTTCTCCCATCTCACTTCCCCAGAGGATGAGAGGGCCCAGTGGCTTTGTTAAATGCCAACAGTAGAACCTTCCAGAATCTCATCTGGGGGCCCCTGTTTCTCTGAACCTGCTGCTCACCTCTGGGTGTGCCTTGTCACCTGCACAAGCGTCATCTCCACTCACTACACTGGCTCCCCGTGAGTTCTCCCCTGCACAGTAGTGCAGACTTCCAGGCCCCTCAGCACCCCTGGGTCCCCTCAGTTTCCTGAATTAACCCAGTGAGGGGGGTGATCCCTGCTGCGAGCTCAGCTGGGATTTGGGGTGGCCCTGGCTCCTTACTGTGTGACCCTGGGCAGGCCCCTCCTGGAGCTGAGCCCCGTCTCAGCTGTAACATGAGACATCTAGATGGTCAGTGTAACACACTCACTGACGTGAACCTGTTGTGCCAGGTCAGATGGCACCTGGGGACAGTGACTGGGTCTGTGTGACATCTGTGGCCAGCAGGGCCTGGCTCAGGGCTCAGCCTGCAGCTCAGCTGTGAGACAAGTCCTGGGGCAGGAGGGAGCAGTGAGGGGCTCCTGGGACTGTCAGCTCAGCCTCTCAGGGGTGGTGGGGGCTTCTCCCCCTCTGCTGCCCCAGACCCCTCCCCTCTGATGCCCTCAGGACAGAGGACCCAGGCCCAGGCCCAGGCCCAGGCCCAGGCCCAGGCCCAGGCCATCAGCTGCTCACACCCTCCTCAGGACCTGCCAGGTTCCCCCTGACCCTGGAGGAGCCTGAAGTGCCTGATGGGGAGAGGGAGTGATTCTCCCAGCTCACTGAGGGGCTCCCACATGCTCAGGGCACAGCCCCCTCACTCCCCCTGAATCCCCAACAGGAGCAGGAGCACGCTGGGACACTGGGCAGAAGTGTCCACCCTGGGGGCTCCTCCAGGTGTGTCTGTGCTGAGTGCAGGGAGATCATCCCTGCCTCTTCCCCTCCTGTCTACCTTGTCTGTACTTTCTTCACACCTTTCTCTCTGTCAGCCTCTTTTCCTTTTAATTACTTACTCATCTTTTGCTTATATTAGTATATTAGTGCAAAAAATTATTGTAATTTCTGTAAGAATGTCTCTTCCTGGTCTCAGCCCTTCCCCTTTATGCATCAGGGTCTGGGGGTGGGTGCAGCCTCCTCACCTGTGGAAGGTCAGACCCAGCACACAGAGGGGCGCCCACCCAGAGGAGGTGGGCAGGGCCTGGGCCAGAGGGCTCTGCATAGACCAGGGGCTAGACAGACACCACCCCTGGGGGCTAGCGAGGGTCTGCGGGAGCCTCTGAGGCAACTTAGGTGGCTGAATCAGAGATGGGGTGACAGCCTGGTCAGGGAGGGATCTTGTCCCCAGAGGGGCAGCTGTGCAGGCTCAGAGGATGGGGAGGCCTATTGAGACTGGGCAGCCTTGCACTCCCAGTTAGGGCCCTGCTGGTCAGGGAGGTGACCTGATTAGGAACCTTTATTACCTCAGCTCTCTCAATAGGCTTTTCTCATGTAAGATGAAATACTCAGTTTCCAGAGATTGGAACAGGAATGATCATTCTACCTAATAGCTGTTTTAAATTTTATCTAACATCTATCTATCTATATAGCTAGCTATTATCTATCACATATATATCTTTATATCTTTAAAGTATTTCTAAGTCCATCTGATTTGTTCTCATACTTGAGTGATGTTCATTGACGTGCTCTGATTTCACAAGTGTTGAGTATATTTTACAGTTCTTTTGAAGTTTGATATTTTTCAGATTAATGACCACAACAATGAAACATGCTTTCAACCTTCCTGTTGCGAATTAACATCATCATATTTTATAGCCACTTCCTAAATATCAATTTTATTCTCTAAGGAAAGAGTAATATTCTTCACTATCTTCTCTCATCTTTTCACTTTTGAAAATGAAACATTAAAAAATGCTATTAGCTGGCAACCCTAGAAATAGAAAGGGGATGCCCTAGTTTGTTTTTTTAAAGATTTATTTATGCACATAAGAACTGGGGTATAGGCCAGAGGTGCAGAGGGTGAAAGGAGTCACCAGAAACAGAGTGGAGAGCAGAACAGGCGGATCTACTGAAATACACTGTGGAGGGGAGTAGCAAGCGAATCAGGAAAGGTCTGCTGCACCATGTGGGTCTATCCCTCCTGGGGATTGAATTTGTGCTCAAGCTGTGGATAAGTCATAGTGCAGTGATGCCTTGAGCCACCAGGGTGGTCCCTGCCCTAGTTTTTGAGTCATCATTTTTACAATGCCCAAAAACAGATGATTGGATCAAGAAGATGTGATATATACACAATAGAATACTATTCAGCAATCAAAAGAGATAAACTCATGCCATTCTCAGCAACATTGATGGAGCTAGATGGGACCTCAGTGAAATGAGCCAGAAGGAAAATGAAAAATATTGAATGGTTTCACTTATAGGAGGAATATAGGGAAGCCAAATAAGGAATCAGGGGAAACATAACAATAATAATAATAATAATAATAATAATAGCAGACAAACATAACTAAGAAAAAATTTGTGAGGGAGGTGAAGAGAAAGGGATCAAAACAGGGGAGAGAAGAGCACAAGGTGTAACAGGGTTGTCTCAGGAAAGGGGGAAGTTCCAGAATCCTGGTTCCGCCCTAAGTGGGTGGAGCTGAGGAGGAAAAGAAGATTTCTGCAGAGAAGAGAGATGGAAGAAAGGAAGATGGAGAACAGCAAGGAGACCTGGAGGAGGCACGTGGAGCAGAGGGACGTGTGAAGAAACTGTGCTTGATTTTTGGTCTTGGACTGGTTGGAACAGATGTGGGTGAGAGACCCTTTGTTACAGGGCAGGGAGAGGAGCACCTAGAACTCCCAAGCCTGCCCTCTCTGAATGGGTTTTGCCATCCGCCGCATTAAGACAAACACATAAAATTTTTAATGGAAAGGAACTTTAATACAACTAGGGTACAATAAGGAAAGAACAAAGACCATAGTTACTAAGTTAAGCATTTAAAGTTACCCATTTTTTTGAGGGTAAAAGTCCAGCTAAATAGGATTGGCCCAAAGCAAGGTCTAAAAACCTGCTACACATTTAAAGGACTTTTTAGTAGAGACCCATAGAAAAGGGTTAGAAAGAGTCAGACAAATCTGGGAGGAAAAGAGCAAAATTAAAATTAAGATGACAGCTGCCATTGTAACCTCCCCACGGGTCTCTCACCCACATCTGTTCCAACCAGTCCAAGACCAAAAAGCAAGCACAGTTTTTTCACATGTCCCTCTGCTCCACGTGGCTCCACCCACTTAGGGCAGAACCAGGATTTTGGAACTTCCCCTTCTCCTGGGACCACCCTGTTACACCTTGGGGAGGTTAACAATGGCAGCTGTCATCTTGATTTTGCTCTTTTCCTCCCTCCCAGATTTGTCTGGTTCTTTCTGACCCTTTTCTATGGGTCTCCACTGAAAGGTCCTTTAGATGTGTGTCAGGTTTTTGGGCCTTGCTTTGGGCCAATCCTATTTGGCTGGACATTTACCCTCAAGGAGATAGGTAACTTTGGATGCTTAACTTAGTAACTATATTCTTTGTTCTTCCTTTATTGTACCCTAGTTGTATTAAAGTTCCTTTCCATTAAAGGTTTTTTATGTTTGTCTTAATGCGGTGGATGGCAGAACCCATTAAAGAGGGCAGGTTTGGGGGTTCTGGGGTGTTCCTCTCCCTGCCCTGTAACACTACTAATTGGCTAATTTATAATACAAATTCTAGAAAATTAATACCGTAAAGCCAGGTAAAAATAGATACAATTGGAATGTGGTTATTCTACAAATTCTAAAATTAGGAAAACTTTTAGATTCAAACATTTTACTATGGGCTACAAGCCTCAGGAATCTAAGGGGGACATTCATGACTGGGCCAGTGTGAAAGGCTTTGCATTTCTGCCTTTGTTAAAGGTAGGTTCTGCATTCCATAGGTGATAATAGTGTAGGACTCCTCCTCCCTTCCCCTTCTTGCTTTTGTGTTAATTAAATTTAATCTAATACAAAAGATACCTTAGTAACATACATTATCAATCAAATCTAAAGACAATGAATTAATGATTCCTATTGAAAGCCAAATGCAAGGGTACAGATACTATTCAGATGTTAACTTCCTCTTCCTGCAGGCCTGCAGTAGAATGCTGACACCAGTTTGACCTTAAACTAATAATCTTATACTCAGAGTGAAAATAGAATAATTAGTTGTGACTGCATAAAACTAGTATACCTGCCATAATATAAATTAACCAATCATAGTAACTCTAACACTAGTGGAAAGATGCTGTCTTCATTTTGTAATCACCTATGTCATCTATCCTGGCTGAAGGTCACAAAACCCCAAGCTGCTCTTATAGGAAAAAAAAACTAGTCATTGTTAACTTCCTGATCAACGTGTTGATGTAATCCCGCCCCTTTCTCATTAATGTATAAATAAAGACCTGCTGAGACTTTTCTGTAGGATGCAAGCACACCATATCCTGATTTGAGTTTTGTAACCCTGAACCCCCCTTCATTCGCCAATTTCCGTTCCATCCTTTGGGGACCTGGCCTCTGGGCTGGAGCTGGACTGCGGCACCTGAGTGTATTAGGCGATGCCCACCTCCAACCAGCAATAGGGAGCAGAAGCAACTGGAGCCATGTGTGTGTAGCTGAGTGTAGTGGCAGGAAAGGAGCACACTGGGAAGGTTCTGGATGGTTCTTAGCAGACAGAGGCGGGGGAGGGGTAAAGGAAGAGTCTTGGAGCCCTCTGTGGCTTTTATACTTTTTATTTTCAGAGGTGGCCAGGTACAAGGCAGGCATGGGTGTCACAGTGTTAGGGGGAAAGAGCCTCCTGAATTATACAAATAGGTTATGGACTTCGACCCCCATTCCAGACCTACAAGATCCAAGGACTACAAATCCCATAAGGTCATTATCAAAGAGCAGATCACTGGGACCTGAGGGT
>JAGFMF010012226.1:375368-387920 GCA_019455555.1 Galemys pyrenaicus
CACGTGGGCCTTGGGGGGTCCTTTTTCCTTGGGAGTCAGCTCTCAGCGCACCATTGGGTTCCAGCTCCAAGGAACTGGTAGGATATTTACAGATCTGTATCCCTCTCTTCCCCTTGTGTTAGTCACTAAGCTATTTCTCCTTCCCTTGTAAATAAAACCCTTTATTAACCTTTGTTATGTGTGCCTGCAATTAAAACATTATAAGTGCCGTTCGAGCACGCAAGTAAAAACCCAGTCAAGCAAACCCATTTTATATTAAAGTTGCCCTGTAACAGCAGGGCTGGGAGGCTGGGAGGCCTCCCAGCCCCCAGAGCATCGCAGCCTATCAGCTGCTCTGCTGGTCTTCTGCCCTCTCGCTGCTCTTACTGCTGCTTGTTGGTTCTGCTGCTCACGTTGGTCTTGCTGCTGCTTGTTGGTACTGTTGGTTCTGGGTGTCCTCATGACGCTGCCCATTTAAGCCTGTGTCCAAACTCAGGTGCGCCCATTTGCGCATGCCCAGCCAGGAATGCTCGCAGGACCACAGGTGTCCATTATGGGAGGGTGGAAAGATCTGATTTCTCTGACCCTACACTGAGGTTGTTAGAGATTGGGAGCAGGTTGAGAGCTGGGTGATGCCCACCTCCAGCAGGTGGTGCACAGCTGAAAAGGATCTGGTCTGAGCCAGCCAAGTCCCACCACAAACCAGCAGTGGGGAGCAGGACGAGCTGATTCCCAGCCAGCCTCGGCAGCTGAAGCAGCTAGAGATTGAGGGAACTGGGTGACACCTATACCCAGGTGGCAATGTGAAGCAGCTGGAGCCTGAAGGAGCAAGCCCCCCCAAAACCCCCCAGGGGCATATAGCTGAGGTGGCTGAAGATTGAGGGAACCATGTGACACCCACCCCTAACCAGCAGCACAGAGCAGAAGCAGCTGGAGACCAAGGGAATGGGGCAACGCCCACCTCTTAAACCTGACTGCCCCAGCCAAAGCTGCAGAAAAGTGAGCAGGGTGGTGCCCACCCTGGAGGCCAGAAGGCCACAGCCAGAGCCCAAGAAGAGCAGCGCCCTCTGCTCAACTCTGCATACTCCAGTCACAGAGGCTGGACCCTGAGCAGGGCAATGCCTACATCTAAGGCTGTTAGGGGGAAAGACCCTCCTGAATGGATTACACAAATAGGTTATGGACTTTGGCCCCCATTGCAGACCTACAAGATCCAGGAACTACAAATCCCATAAGGTTATCAAAGAGTGGATCACTGGGACCTGAGGGTGGAGTTGAGCAGCCGGGCTGAATATAAAAGCAGACATGTGGGCCTTGGGGGGGTCGCTTTTTCCTGGGGAGCCAGCTCTCAGTGCACTGTTGGGTTCCAGCTCCAAGGAACTGGTAGGATATTTACACATCTGTAGCCCTCTCTTCCCCTTGTGTTATTCACTATTTTTCCTTCCCTTGTAAATAAACCCTTTATTAACCTTTGTTGTGTGTGCCTGCAGTTGGGGCATTATAAGTGCCTTTGGAGTGCACGGGTGAGGACCCAGTCAGGAAAACCCATTTTATATTAGTGTTGCCCTGTAACAAGGCCAAGCATCCTCCAGCCAAAACAGCCAAAGCCTGAGTAGGGCAATGGCCCCCCCAACTGCTGAGGCCTTATATCAACATCCAGAGCCCAAAAATGGCAATGCCCACCATCAAATCCTGAAGCCCTCAGCCACTGTTGGAAGCTAAGGACCCCACCACCCACCCCCTGAAGCAGAGTAAATACAGAGGGTGGAGGCCATCAGAGACAGAGCTCACCTACATATCCGCATCACCACTCCCCTTGTGGTGTTTTGGCACAGGGTGCTGGATGTGACCTGACTACCAGCTCCTGATATCCCAGAAGGCAAACCCCGAAAACATGCTTGCCAATACCAGCAACACAGTGTCCCAGCAAACTGAACAAATAATTAGAAGACAGATCAGGGAGAAGAAAAAAATGTAAATAACCAAATAAGCCCCCACGGGAAAGTCTCACCAAGAAAAGAAAACCAAACACAAGAATCCAACAACAGTGACATGGAAGAACTGCTTGGCTTAATAGAAAGAATTTTAAATCATAATGATTAGAAAACCAAAAGAACACGAAAAGAAAGAGGATATGAGAAAAATAATAAATGAACTGACGAATGACGGTGAGTCCCTAAAGAAGGGGTTGAAAGAAATGCAGGAGATTAAGAGAACAGTGGAGGAGACAAACAATGCAGGGAAAAGCAATGAAAACAGAATGAATGAAATGGAAGAACAAATTAGCACTCTCGAAGATACAGAAATAAAAAGAATCAAAACAAAAAAAGGGAAGAGAAGGAAAATGGAGAAAGAATGATAAAATACTTTGAGAACTTTCTGACATCTGACACCATGAGGAAAGTAAATACAAGAGTTCTAGGAGTCCCAGAGGGGAAGAGAAAGACAAAGGAAACGAAAACCTATTCAAGGAGATAATGGAAGAGAACTTTCCAAGTATGATGGAGATACTTGACATACATACAAGACATACAAGAAATGAGTGAACACCAAATTTCCATAATGAAAGAAAAACTATGGAATGAAACATAATAGTAAATCTCCCAAGAATCCAAGACAAGGAAAAATAATGAAGCTGGTGGCACAAGTGTGTTACTAGCAACACAATGAAGCTAATCAAGGCTACTAAAGCAGATTGATCAAAGACAAGGAGCTGACCCAATCCTTTAGGGATTCAATCACTAAAAAACTTTAATGAGTTCCATTTTTAAATGATTCAAAAAGACACACAGACAAACATGCACTATATGATGTACAATGTATCATAGGACCCACATTTGTGATTTTTTAACCAAAACAATCCAAAGGCAACTGGTTATCACAAACACCTACTTCTTGCAAAGTGAGTGTGGCCTCATTGAGAGGCAGGAGAGAACTTCCCTTAAGATGCACAAGAGCAGCCTTTCCAGCACATCAAGCTACTGTTCTTTTCAGATTAAAATATAAGCATTTAAATTACATCTGAGTGATGTTTAACAGTGAGGAGAAAACAAAGATGAAAGGAACACATCTGATGAAAGCTGAATCTGTAACAGTAGTCATGTGAAACCTAAGTTCTAGTTAAGAATTACATACTGAAGTTCATTTCTAAGCAAAGCAATATAAAGAATATTATCACTAACTACAGAGATACTCAGATAATTATAATGGTGTTTTCCAAAAAAAATCCCATTTCATATGAGGCCTTTGAATTCACATAAAAGAAGTCTGGCAATAGGCAAAGATATTAACACCACATTTTTTTTTAAAGATTTATTTATTTATGCATACAAGCACTGGGGTACAGGCCAGAGATGTGGGGGTGGTGAGAGAATCCACCAGACAGAGCAGGACACAGAAGAGGCAGATTGACAGAAACACACTGCTGAGGGGAGCAGCGGGCGAGGCAGGAGAGGTCTGCTGCGCCATGTGGGTCCCCTCCCTGGCCGGCGGCAGGGATTGAACTCGTGCTGCAGTGGCTGCAGTTTGCTTCATAGTGCAGTGTGTTGCTTAACCCACTGCGCCACCAGGGCGGGCCCCTTAACACCACATTTTACTGCACATTCTTTTTATATATATATATATATATATATATATATATATATATATGCTTCTAATTCAAGTGGACATGAAACATATTAAAATATAATGGTACATCAATGAAAATATTAAATTAAAAAGTATGCAGGATATTATCATTCTCATCTGAAAGCCATTCTGAAATGAAAATCAAAACATTAGATTAATATAATATGCAAATAAACAACAGCAATTTAATATTCACTTAATAAATGAGCTTTTTCCAGTTTTATGTGAGTATAGCGTCTCAGTATATTAATTTTAAAACATTGGTATATCAATATATCTAAATCTGATTTTACTTGATGTACACAGCAATATTCAAGGGCAATGGAACAGTGATGTTAAAGGTCAAACTTTATCACTGAATGAATCCAGAACTTACACAGGAATTGATTGGACAAGGAACTGAAAATTTTTATTTAGAAAATTTGGAAAGCAGAGACATGAAAATGCAAGACATGAAAATGTTAAAACACCAAGAAACCAATCAATTTTAAGGAGATCAGGAATAGAATGTTAGAAGATATATTACCATTTGTTTTCAGAAGGTCTTCTGAAATGAAAATCAAAATATTAGCAGATTAATGTAATATCATGCAAAGACCATAAACACAATATATTTTGCTGAATTAGTTCTTTAATACATTACCCTTTGTTATGTTCAGATAAGCATCTGTTTCTGCCCACCCCATTTCTCTCTCTCCCTCCTTTTATATAGACAAAAAGAAAATATGTAGATCAGGATGTGCAGATACTTCTCAGGCGTGCAAAGTGGGCAACTGGACTAAATTTTAGAATAGACAAAAAATTTAAAACCTAACAGTAGATTGATTTTAAAACATATTAGATATACCTTAATATAGCTAAATCTGACTCTACTTGATGTTCACGGCAATATTCAAGGGCAATGGAACAGTGATCTTCAGTGATGCTGAAGATCCAACATTACCATTGAATGATACCAGGAATTACACAGGAACTGGTTTGGTGTTTTAGGGGGCCTCCCTGCTGGCACAAAGTGCTAAGCACTCCGCTATGAAGTATCTGCAGCCACTGCAGCATGAGTGTGATCCCTGTCCAGAGAGGTGACCCACATGGCACAGCAGACCTCTCCTGCCTCACCCACTGCTTCCCTCAGCAGTGTATTTCACTGCCTATTCTGATGCCCATTCTGACTCTGGTGAATGAATCCTCTCACCCCAACATCTCTGTCCTGTACCCAAGTTTTTGTGCACATAATTAAGTAAGTCTTTAAAGAAAAAGAAAATAAGGTGTTTTTGATCTCTCTGGTGGCACAAGGCATTATTGCAACACTGAAGCTAATTGCAGCTACTAAAGCATGAAATCGATGCCTGACATGGAGTGGACCCACATGGCACAGAGGACCTCTCCTGTCTCGCACATGCTCCCCTCAGCAGTGCATTTCAGTAAGTTTGCTGTTCTGTTCCCTACTCTGATATGGTGAATCCTCTCATCTTCTGCACCTGTGCCTTACACCAGTTCTTATATGTATAAGTAAATAAACTAAAACAAAATTGTTCATTATCAAATTGGCCAGCCTACCAAAAGCAGTTGACAATTTGTTATTGGAATGTTATTCCAATAAAAATCTTAATTACATTCTTCAAGGAAATAGACCAAATATTGATGAAATTCATATGGAGAAAAAAAGACCTCGATTAGCCAAAGCTCTCCTGACTAGAAAAAAAGGGGAATGGGGGTATCACATTCCAAGACTTCAAACTTTACTACAAAGCAATAGTAATTAAAACAGCTTGGTACTGGAACAAAGACAAACACATAGACCAATGGAACCGTATAGAAAGCCCAGAAGTAAAACCACACATTTAGGGACAACTGATCTTTGACAAAGGAGCAAAGAATATGCAATGGAATAAGGACAGCTTATTCAATAGTTGGTGCTGGCAAAACTGGACTGCTACATGCAAACAAAACGAAACTAGATCACTACCTCACATCATGTACAAAAATCAACTCAAATAGGACAAAATATCTGAATGTAAGACCCCAAACCAAAATTATATAGAAGAAATCTGAGGTAAAATGTTACAAGACATATATCTCAGTAACACCTTTAAAGATGCATCCCCCAAAACAATAAAAATGAAAGAGAAGACAAATAGCTGGGATACAACAAATTAAAAAAATCTCTGTACAGCAAAAGAAATATTAACCAAAACAAAGAGACACCCCAGTGATTGGGAAAAAAAAATCTTTGCACTTCACAACTGGCAAGGGATTGATCACAAAGATATACAAAGAACTCAGAGACTCAAGAAAAACAAAGTAAACAATCCAGTCAAAAAATGAGCAGGAGAACTTAAAAGACACTTCTCTAAAGAGGACAGGTAAATGGCCAACAGGCACATGATAAAATGCTCAATGTCCCTCATAATCAGGGAAATGCAAGTTGAAACCACAATGACATATCACCTTATACTGGTAAGAATGGCACATATAAAAAAACAACAACAACGAATGTTGCAAGGATGTGGAGAAAAAGGAACTCTGATACACTGCTGGTGGAAAGCCGTATGGAGCTTCCACAGTCTACTGAAAATAGATACCATATAACCCAGCAATTCCACTCCTAGGGATCTATCCAAAGGACACAGATACACTGTTTCAAAAGAATACTTGTACCCCATATTTATTGCAACACTATAATTGGTAAGATCTGAAAACCCCCAAATGTCCAAAAATAGATGGCTGGATCAAGAAGATGTGGTACATATACACAATGGAATACTATTCAGCAATCAAAAAAGATAAACTAGTCATTTGTAGAAACATGGATGGAGCTTGAAGGGATTATGTTCACTTTTAGGAGGAATATAAAGGATATAAAAAGGGGCTCAAGGAAAAGAACAATAAAAAAATTCACAACACAACAAGAACAAAATGATAAAGACAAAGCAGAGGCACTTTTTTGGCGGGGCCAGGGAGAGGGACTGGAATGAAGGCAGAAAGAGCACAAAAGATGGAAGTGATGGTGCACTGATGAAACAGTGATGAGAATTCCATGGGGACTACAACTGATGTCAAATATATATAAATAAAGAGGAAAAACAAAACCAAAAAACATCCCACTCCATATGACACCTTTGAATTCACAGAAAAGAAATTTGGCAATAGGCAAAAACTTAATGCTATATTTTACTGCACATTCTTTATGTATGTATATGCTTCTACTTGAAGCAGACATGAAACAGCTATATTAGAATGTAATAGTACATTAATGAAAATATTAACATAAGATTAAAAAGGTCATAGATATATTACCATTCTCTTTGAAGGTCGTTCTGAAATGAAAATCAAAACATTAGATTAATGGAATATCATGCAAATGAACAAAACAACAATGTAATTTGTAAATATTCACTTAATACATGAACTTTTTCCAGTTTTACGTGAGCACGGCCTCTTACTAGATTGATTTTATAACATATTAGGTATATATTAATATAACTGAATCTGATTTTATTTGATGTACATATAAATATTCAAGGACAATGGAACACTGATGCTAAATATCAAACTTTACCACTTAATGATACTGTATCTTACACAGGAATTGTTGGACAATGGGAGTGACAATTTTTCCTTAGAAAATTTGGTGTTTTCGGGGACCTCCTTGGTGGTGCAAAGGAGTTCAACACTGCACTATGAGGCATCTGCAAACACTGAAGGACAAGTCAATCTCTTGCCAGTGAGGGGACCCACATGTTGCAGCAGACCTCTCCTGTCTCTCACACTGCTCCCCTCAGCAGTGTATTTCAGTTATTCTACCTGTTATCTTCTGGACTCTGATTATGATGAATCCTCTCACACCATGTACACAGCTTGTACCCCAAATCTTTTATGTATAAGTAAATAAATCTTAAAAGAATTTTTTTGTTACCTCTCATGTCTGATTTTTTTTTTCTAGAAATATTACTGCTTTGCTTTGGTCCTTCAAATTTGGAATATTGCCAGTTGTCCTAAATTTGATGTCTTCCTAAAATGTTTACTCTATATATGGAAACTATAACTTTATCAACTGAAACCTTGCCCTCACCATTTTTTTTCCTCCTGCAAATCTTAGCAGGAGTGCAGAAATCAGAGTTAATATAAAACCATTGTATAAAGTTAAAATAAAAAGAATGGTGAGGTAGAGAAGCAGAAATGGCTATAATAAAGGGGAAGAATTTGAGTACCTAATGCGCATACTTGAGTAGTTATACGCCAGGTTATATCAATGGAAAGTGTGGATGAGAGGCAGGGAATTAAAGACATCAAGAACTCAGGAGGTTAAGGGGTTTAGTCACTAAAAATGTTAAAGAGTTCCATTTTCAAATAATCAAAAAAAACAAACACAAACAAACATACACTAATATGATGTACAAGGTAACACAAGACCCACTATGTGAAATTTTAACCATGTTGCTCCAAAGGTACTAGTTTTCACAAACATCTACTTCTTGCAAAGTGAGTGAAAGTTCTTGAAAAGTGAGTGTTCCTTGACAGGAAGGAGAGAGAACTTTCCCTGAGATGCACAATAACAGCCATTCCTCCTTCATTTGGCCATTCTGCTTTTCAGATTAAAATATAAGCATAAAAAATACACCAGAATGATGTTCACAGTGAGAGGGAAACACTGAGGAAAGGAACACATCTAATGAAAGCTGAACCTGTAGCAGTAGTCTTATGAAACCAATGTACAAATTAAGATACATTTTTAAGTCGATTTCAGTCGATTTGATTCTTATATATGTATATGCTTCTAATTGAAGCAGACATGAAATATATATATGTGAGAATGTAATGGTACATCAATGAAAATTTTGAAGTAAAATTAAAAGGTTGCAAATTGATTACCATTCTCTTCCCAAAGTTCATCTGAAATGAAAATGAAAACATTAACAGATTAATGTAATATCATGCAAATGAACATAAACAACAATGTAATTTCCTGAAAATTTTTTACAACTCTAGCTTTAGCTAGTTTCAGATAGCATCTGTTCCTCCCCACCCCATTTCTCTCTCTCTTCCTCATCATAGACAAAAAGAAAATACATAGATCTTACTGTAGAGATATTCTTCTATAATGTAAATGGGTTTCTGGACTAAATTTTAGTTAGACAAAATATTTAAAACTTATTAGTAGATTGATTTAAAACATATTAGATATATTTTAATATATCTAAATATGATTTTACTTGATGTACACACATCATATTCAAGGGCAATTGAACAGTGATGCTAAAGGTCAAGCTTTACCACTGAATGATACCAGAACTTACATACGAGTTGATTAGACAGTGGAAGTAACAATTTTTTCCTTGGAAGATTTAGAAATCAGAGACATGAAAAGGTGAGGAGTGTTAAGGACACCAAGAAACCAGTCAATTTTAAGGAGATAAAGCATAGAATAGTACAGATATTTTACCTTTCATTTTCTTAATTTCATCTGAAAAGATATCAAAACATTAGCTGATTAATGTATATCATGAAAATGACCATAAACAACAATGTAATATGCTAAATTATTTCTTTACAGTAGCCTTTGCTAGTTTCAGATGAGCATCTGTCTGTCCCCATCCCATTTCTCTCTCTCTCTCCCTCTTCCTTTCTCATAGACAGAAAGAAAATACATAGAGCTTGGGGTGCAGAAACTTTTCATCAGTGAAACATGGCCAATTGGAGTAAATTTTTAGATTAAGCAAAAATTTTAAACTCATCAGTACATAGGTTTTAAAACATATTAAATATATCTTAATATATATAAAACTGATTTTACCCGATGGTCACATGAATATTCAAGGGCAATGGAACAGTGATGCTAAAGGTCAAACTTTTCCACTGAATGATGTCAGAACTTACACAGGTGTTGAATGGACAATGGGAGTGACAATTTTTCCTTAGACAATTTGGACAGCAGAGACAGGAGAAGGCGAGGAGTGTTAAGGACACCAAGAAACCAGTCAATTAAGGAGATCAAGAATAGAATGTTAGCAGATACATTACCATAGGTTTTCTTAATTTCACCTGAAAAGAAAATAAAAAATTTAGCAGATTAATGTACTATCATGCAAATGACCATTAACAACAATGTAATGTGCAGAATTATTTCATTAGAATAACAGCTTTTGCTAGTTTCAGATGAGCATCTGTCTCTCCTCACCCCATTTCTCCCCCTCTCTCATCTCTTATAGACATAAAAAATTAAAAAAATACATAGACCTTTGCCGAAGACCAGCTACGACAGAAGGCCAGGTCCCCAAAAGATGAAACGGCGAGGGGGGTTCAGGGTTACAAAACACAAGTCGGGGTTTGGTGAGTGTTCTTGCTGTAAAGTCTCAGCAGGTCTTTATTTTATACATTAAGGAGAAAGGGATGGGATTACATGAACGTGTGCATTGATCAAGAAGTTAACAATGACTTTTTTTCTTTCAAGAGCGGCTTGGGGTCACGTGACCTTCAGCCAGCCTAGGTAACATAGGTGAATATAAAATCAAGGCAGCATCTTTCTAGTAGTGTTAATTATGATTGGTTAATTTATATTATGGCAGGTATACTAGTTTCATGAAATCATAATTATTCTATTTTCACTCTGAGCATAAAATGAATTAGCTTAATGTCAGATTGGTGTCAGCATTCTACTGTAGGTCAGCAGGAAGGAGATACCCTAATCAACATCTGAATAGTATCTGTACCCTTGTATCTGTCCTTCACCAGAAATCACTAGTTCCCTTAAAAAATGCAAAGCCATAAACCTAATTAACAGAGTGAAAAGGGAAAGGGAGGGATCCCACAGCCATCATCACCTGAGGGATGTAGGATCCACCCTTACCAAAGGTAGATATGCAAAACCTTTCACAATGGCCCAGTCTTGAAAGTCTTGCTTAAGTTCCCGAGGCTTATAGCCCATAGTAAAAATGTTTGAGTTTAAAAATTTTCCTAATAATCTAATTTTAGAATTTGTATTATAATATCAGCCAATTGGCAGCAC
This sequence comes from Galemys pyrenaicus, assembly GCA_019455555.1. Taxonomy (NCBI): domain Eukaryota; kingdom Metazoa; phylum Chordata; class Mammalia; order Eulipotyphla; family Talpidae; genus Galemys; species Galemys pyrenaicus. The sequence continues at coordinate 385,981 of JAGFMF010012226.1, forward strand.
ATCATCAAAATGCGTGGCAACTAATTACTTTGTTTAATAAAAACAGCCAATTATACAACCACCCCCATGGATGATATTCCAGTGAGCATGTTTTTTGGTAACTTTTAAAACTTTAATTATTAAATCAGCCAAAACAAAAGGGACAAGGGGGGTCAACTTTGGAACCTCTGATTTTTCAGGGCAGTTCCCCTATGATGGGCTTTTGCCTCATGGCATAGTTAGGTGACCCCCATCAGACCTTGCTGTGCAGATACTCTTCAGCAATTAAAGTGGGCAACTGAACTAAATTTTAGATTAGACAGAATATTTAAAACTTATCGTAAATTCATTTCTAAACATATTAGATATATCTTAATATATCTAACTCTGATTTTACTTGATGTTGTTAGAGTCAAAGTTTATGTCTAAACTTAGCTGACTGAAACTTGAAAAATGACCTACAGGCCTTATCTAGTAGGTCAGCTGGTCCCATACCTTAGGCTCTCTTGGGCAGTTAAGGGCAGGGCGGATGAAACAAGAATGTTACCTTAGTATCTACTAGGTCAGCTGATCCCAAACCTTAGGCTCTCCTGAGCAGTTAAGGGCAGGGCTATGATCTAGCAGGTCAGCTGATCCCACACCTTAGGCTCTCTTGGGCAGTTAAGGGCAGGGCGGATGAAACAAGAATGTTACCTTAGTATCTACTAGGTCAGCTGATCCCAAACCTTAGGCTCTCCTGAGCAGTTAAGGGCAGGGCTATGATCTAGCAGGTCAGCTGATCCCATACCTTAGGCTCTCCTGGACAGTTAAGGGCAGGGCTATGAAACAATGTTATCTTAGAATGTGCACCCAGGTATGGGGCAGAAGCCTGAGCCCGCCAAAAATGGATCTCCTGTAAGTTTAAATTTTTGAAACATGTCTCTCTTTAAAGCTATTTGCTATGCTCATTGCGCGGGCTGTGATCTCTCAGCCTATTGGCTAAATTGGCTATAAAAGCTCAATCCTACTTCCTATCTGGGTCGATTGTCTCAGCCAGACCTGCGTGTCACGGTTGAACAGTCGGCCCCAGCATGCTGGCGTAACTAAAGCTCTACATGACCATTGCAGCCCTGTGTCCGCTCTTTGTTCTTTTGGGGTGCCCACGGAAGCTCGGTACTTTAAAATGTACACATCAATATGCAAGGGCAAAGGAACAGTGATGTTCTGGGTCATCTTTACAACTGAATGATAGCAGAATTTCAGAAGGAATTGATTGGACAATGGGAGCGACCATTTTTACTTAGAAAATTGGGACAGCAAAGACATGAGAAGGCAAGGAGTGTTAAGGACACTAAGAAGCAGTCATTTTTAAGGAGATCAAGAATAGAATGTTAGCAGATATATTACCAGTCATCTTCAGAAGTTCTTCTGAAATGAGAATTAAAACATTAGCAGATTAATGTACTGTCATGCAAATGACCATAAACAATAGTGTAATTTGCTGAATTATTTGTTACAACATTGGGCTTTGCTAGTTTCAGATGAGCATCTGTCTCTCCCCATCCCATTTTTCTCTCTCGCTCTCTCTCTTCCTTTCTCATAGACAAAAAGAAAATACAGAGAACTTGCTGTGCAGATACTCTTCAGCAATGAAAAGTGGCCAACTGAACTAAAATTTAGAAGGGACAAGAAATTTAAAACAAATCAGTATATTGATTTTAAAAATATTAGATATAGCTTAATATATCTAAATCTGATTTATTTGATATACACATCAATATTCAAGGGCAAAGGAAAAATTGTTACAGGGCAACCCTAATATAAAATGGGTTCCCCTCACTGGGTCCTCCACCCACACACTCAGTAGACTTTTAAAAAGTACCAACTCGGGCCTCCCCTGGTGGCGCAGTGGGTTAAGCAACGCACTACGAAGCAAATCGCAGCCACTGCAGCACGAGTTCGATCCCTGCTGCCGGCCAGGG